>CM077442.1:7543727-7863965 GCA_039654765.1 Mylopharyngodon piceus | reverse complement strand
CCAATCAAACTTCCAGTTCAGCTGGGGGGGCGGAGCAGCTTCAAACCGTGCTTTGACATCCAATCACTGGCGCTCGCATTTTGAATCCAGAATAGCTAATGTTTCAATATTTTCATTGAATGTAATCATGGTATTGAAATAAATGCTCATATCCTGAAATGGGTCATACCACTGATGTTGAGCCAGAGCAAATTGAGCAGGTTAAAAGCAAATAAAAAACTCTGCTCATAATAGTGTTAATTACGTTAATGAAATCTATGAGCGGAAAATGTTCGTCAACAATCCAGTTTTTTCCCCTGACTTCAAAGATGAGACTACATGACGAGACGATAATAAGGCCATTAAACAATAAATGTGACTATATCAACATGCAATATTGTTTGGACGAATGAAAAAAGATAAGACTAAAATGAATAATAAAATAATAATTTGTATCATCTTTAACCATTATACAGTCTCCAATGACGAAAATATGACGAAAACTGTGCAACAATAAGTTTCCATTGACTAAAAACTTTAGACTAAAATGCTCAGACATTTAGTCGATTAAAACTTGATTAAACAAAAACAGGACAAGGTTGACTAAATATGATAAAAACCAAAAGTTACATTGTTGACACAGGACTAAGACTAACAAAATGAACAGGTTACACTTTATTTTAATGTGTCCTTGTTACACGTTACATGTATTTACTATAGTAATAACCATAAATTAGGCATAATACTATGCAACTAACCCTAAACCAAACCCTAATCCTACCCTAAACCTAAAAGTAAGTACATGTACTTAATTAATATTACTCAGTACTTGTCATGTATAATTACACAGTAATAGGAACACATTAAAATAAAGTGTAACCAATTAACACTAGCTCAAAGGGACGCAGGAACTTACAAGAACTTCAACTTCCTTCATTCAATTGAATGGTAAAGCTTGCCCTCTCTTTTAACAATACAGTTAAACTAAATGTACAAAGTAATACTTGGTTTTAACTCTGTTGTCAGATGCAAGTAAAAGTGTAGTTCATTACTATAGCAAATTTGTCCCGACGTAAATTTTCGGTAGAATGAAAAAAAAGCATTTTAACATGTTAACCCGTACTCCACTGCTTATTGTTTTTACTGGCACTTTTCTATATTCATTTACTGTTTTAATCCTCCTCATTTAATCAGACCTCTCACTTACACTTCTTTGCTTTTGCCCTTCTTAAAAACATTAAAATGATCTTAAAGTGGGTGTACTTTTCAAAATTAGTAATAAAACAATCGCTCTTGGCAACAGGGATAGCTATTTTGCTTAGCATAGTGTCAAACATGACCATTTTTGAGATTAATATCATGTTTTGCTCCAAAATCACTATATAGCCTATGTATACACGTCAGTCATGTTTGAAATAACTTCTGTTGTCCATGTTGCTTCTTAACACAGAGTGAGACAGAAAATATATTAGGCTATTTTAAATTCTTCTATGATACGTCGATTAGAGTTGCTTTATAGATATACATTATTCTAATTAATATACCCGAGATGGCTTGATAAACACAGATATATACTCACAGTCGTGTGTTTATTGTCTTCATGTTTCATCTGTCAAAACGTCTCTATCTGCATGTATCTGATGTCCATATAAGGGATTTCCTGGAACGTCATAAGTTTAATACTTCTATGAATCTCACTTGTGGACTTTCTGCTCGAGGGCGCCCTCTGGCTTCCAGTATGAATGATACAGAAAAATTACATGAGAGTGTTTAACGCTCTGTATTGCTAACATCGCCTCATTTTGTGTAAAAATAGAAAAATAATACTAAAGTACTTTGTAATGTAGTAACTTTTTCAGTTTTCAGCACACTACTTATTTACTCTTTACTTGAGTCATATTATTTTTCAGTATTTCTACTTGTACTCAAGTAAATTATTTCTTAAGTAGCAATACTTTTACTTAAGTACTCTTTCCACCACTGCTTCTTTACCTTGAAATATTTTGCTTCTACGTGGGAGTGAGGCCTGAAGCCATCCGGCTTGGGCAGAGGTAACATCTCCTCGCTGCTATCCGAGCACTTTAGTCGTGCTTTAAAGTGCTTCTGTGTGAATGTGCAGTGCTGTTTCACTGATCTGAGGTCATTTTCTGTTGTCTGCAGTGTTGTCTGTACACATGTCTGTGCTCGTCTTTTGATGGAGTTCAGACTGGAGGTGGGTGATGTTCTTACAAAACTTCTGTACGAATTCTGTGCCTTCCAGAGTTTTACTGATGGGAGAAGAAAACATCATGTCTTCTCAAAACGTACAGACCTTTTAAAGTCAACATGAAATCAGAATGGACCCTATTTATTTAATGCATATTCTTGGTATGAATCTTCTCATTATGAATGATTCACGGTGCATGTTCATATTTTTGTATGAAAATGCAACTGATTCTGATATGACTGATAAATCCATCTTGCTTTTCAACTTCTTCCCTCTAAACAACAGACTCCATTCTGGTACGTATCACCCACTTGTCTAGTTGAAGTTCACTTGGAAATCTGTCAGATTACAGCAGTCAAAAACTTTAATGTCTTTCTTTGAACATTGTTTCTACTGCAGTTGTATCTTAATAATCTCATAATAGTAGCCTGTAACTACTTGTCCATCAAGCAGTGTAAGCAAGAGATCATTTGGTATACAGTCTTTGTTTTTATATCTTTAAGTCTTCCAGTATGATTTGATTCAATTTCAATTCAGTTTATTTGTATAGCACTTTTTTACATTAAGCACTGTTCCAAAAGCAGCTTTACAGAAAATAGAAAAATAAAGCAGATGAAACGAAGAGGAAAGGACAGTATAAAGTCATTCATAAAACTTACAAGGCATTTCAAGGCATTGCACCCAAAACTGGCTAGGTTTTAAAAGCAGTCTTGCTCTGTGAAACACACATTATTCTATCTGTGACACATAATACACATTTCATATGACCAGAGTTTTGCCCTCTGGTGAATGCTAGCTCAACAATAAGCTGTAAATTTTAGTCCATTAAAGTCACTGGGAATGTGCCAAGTCATCATGTGCATTCCTGCCACCAGCTGCTTAATCAGGCCCAACGAGATGCCAGAGAGGGTGTGTGTGTGTGAGTGTGAGAACCCGTGTGTGGACAAGAAATTGGCATCAACCAGATGGGCAAACAGAAGTCATGTTGGTGTCTTGACGTTTAAATCCCTTGGAACGCCAATGAAAATAATATTTCCATCCAGTACAGATGCAAGAGACTCTTAATCTGGTTAGAAATCAGATTTAATGAGATGTGTGACTCATGTTGAACTGAGAAGTACCTGTTTTTTGTTTCATCTAACAAAATTTGTATTGGACTTTTTCAAGTCTGTCACTGTTCCCTAGGCGGCTTTCTGTTCACACGCTCTGAAACGGGCTGAAACACGTATAAGCAAAGTATACTGTGGGCTTCGGATTCACACCTAAACGGTAAAATAGCCTACAGACAAAAATGTAGAAATGCCGTTTTGGTAAGTATCTGAGAAAGAAAACACGTGTATCAGTATATTGGATGCGTGCAGCTCTTAAAGTGACAGCAGCCTAATAAACCTGCTGCAGTCATTAATGTTAATCAAACAACAAAAGACAAAGATAAAATCACTCACTGCTCTTGCATGTTTATTTAATGTTTAGGCACTGTTTATTTAATTTGTATTTTTGTTCTGTTGTATTTATTTGTTGGTATTTATTTCTTTGTTTTTATTATATTTCTGACTGTTTACTTGTCTTCTGTGACTGTTTTGAGGACCTTTTACTTTCATTAGTTAACCTAGTAGCCTATTAGTTTTTGTCAAAGTAGCCTATAGATAATTGTGAAATTTCACTGTTATTTAAAATTACTCATATCATGAAATAAGTTATAAAGTAAAACATCTAGCTTCCGTCAGACTGCCTTCTGTATTCAACTTATGAAGAAAGCATAACTGACGAGACATTTCGTAAGTTGAATACGGAAGGCGGTCTGGTGGAAGCTAGATGTTTTACTTTATAACTTATTAAATATGGATATTTGTCTTACACAAACGCATTACTTCAGAAGGTCTTTATTAACCCCCCGGAGCCGTGTGGAGTACATTTATGATGGATGGATGAGCTTTCTTGAGCTTCAAACTCATTGGTCCCGTTCACTGCCTTGATAAAGCTAGGATGCGTCAGGATATTTATTAATATAAATTTCGATTGTGTTCATCAGAAAGAAGAAAGTCAAATACACCTAGGATGGCTTGAAGGTGAGTAATTTTTTGGGGAAATTTTAATTTCAAAATGAACTAATCCTTTAAATGATTGCATAATACTTTCATGTTTAATGGGTCATTTCAGTTTTTTCTAGTGATAAGTTTACATCTGTTTAAATTTTCCCATATAAAAGGTTCTATGCCTGGCATGCAGAACCCTTAAAGGTTCTATATAGAATCTTGTCTTCTAAGAATGTAACCCTTTAGATCAGCTAAACCATCCTTAACCAGCTCAGGCCACTTTTTTCAGTAGTATTGTACCAGTCACTCTGTGAGCATTGTAAGTTATTTGTCTCTGGCCAAAAGTTGCTGCGGTGTAAATGAATATGCGAGCGCAGAGACCCGTCGGAAGCTCAGCTATGCAGCCACCTGCCCTCTTAATCATGTCAGGGCATGTTGCACGCCGACTCACTCTGAGCACTGCTGATCTTGGATCAGTTTCCCATTCTTCAGATTGTGCTGTTTATTAATACATGACTATTTATGGAATTGGAAAATACCAATTGAGCTTTAGAGCGGTATGACTAAACTCCTTTACAGGATAACAAAAAATGCCATTACTCACTCAATCTCAAATTTTGTTCTCATCCGATAGTGTTAGTGCAGTTAAATTTGTCTTTTTTTGTATTACCATATTACTTTTTAATCAAATCATAAGTTGTTTTGTTGCATAACACATGATTAGTAAGGCAGCCAATAGATTTAATAATGGATTTGTTCATTATGAAAAACTTTTGTATCCCCATGATGATTCTGTCCTCATCAAAAAAGCTCTTTTGCTCATACTGTAGGTGGTCTAGAAATGGCAAATGGGTCTGTGAGAGAGAGAGAGAGAGAACCAATGCTAGGTGGTGGAAAAAAACTAATGTTTGTTCTTTGTTTCTAGTGGCACCTGTGTGCACTACTGTGAAGTCCAGCTGCAATTTTCTAAAACCCAGCTGAGAGCGCACAGACGAGAGAGCTAGAAACATGAGTGGGTGGACTCCATATTTCCATATTCACTGCACTCACATAATGGGAGGTCAAAGAGAGACATTAAGAGAGAGACAGAGAGAGGACAACTCTGAATTCACAGGAGGAATAAACTATACAGTCTGAAGCAGACAATTAAAAATAAATGGTTTAAAATGTAAAAATACTGTGCAAAACGTTCAGTTTTGTTTCCAACTGATGTATAATAGGAGAATATTATACAGTATATATAGGATATTATATATATATATACAACAGTTCTTTCTGGGCTGAGAGCCGTGCAATATTCTAGCGATAACAGCACTTCTACCATTTCACCGTTTGTATCACTCCGCTTGAAGTGACTGTCATGGCGGCCGATCAAATCCACCTTATTTTTACAAATACTACACTTCTTGTACCACGAACTGTAGTTTTAAGTTTGAGGTTTTTTTAGGTGTTTAGACTTGAAATATGTGACTCATATTTAATCATAGCGCCTGTTTTACAATTTGTTTAGACGTTTTCGGAGATGTGAGCTCCAGGCCGTCAGCAGCCGTTCAGTGCTCGTGTACCCGCCGAGAACAGCTTCATCTCGGCCAGTGCTTCAGGGATTTGCCGCTGGCTCTTATAGTGGTTAAAAATGAGACAATTTATTTTGGGTCCATAAAACAGGGCAATATTTGGTCTATTGATCTTTTACTTGATCCTGAGCAAATCGAATTGGGCTGTGTTAAATTTAATAATTTAATTTTAAGCGTTATTTAACTATCCTGTAGAGCACTGCTTTTGTACGTTTGACTGAATTTGTTGTGTTTATTTCCTATTGTCATTTATAATGGCTATTGTTGTTAATTTAAATATTGTTGTTCAATAAATATTATTTTATATAAATGATATGTTGTATTTGGTATTGAGAAAGGGTCAATTAGTGCGTAATATTGTTTTAGTGAAAATTACATTAATACGCCATTAGATGGCAAGTTAATGAGTCAGTCACAAGAGACTTTTAAATTGAAAGGGACTTTTGTAAACAAAGGACGTTGTTTTAGCGCTGTATGTTATGGAAAAATCCCTTAACTGTAAAACGGACAAATACAAAGATCGCTTTCCTCAGCGGACATTCAAACAGATTTTAAAATGGATATAACATTATGGACATCGACCTGAAGAATGAAAGTTATATCAGACACAGGTTATCTCTCTCTTTCTCTCTCTCAATAATACTGTACAAAATACAATGAGTTTCAATGAGGCGACTCAACGTTCCTTCGTTACTAGTTCGTTACTTCGTTACGTTCCTAAGTGACGTTTTAGAATTAGCAACGGAGGCTTGGGCTCCACTGATAAACTGTCAACTTGAGATCTGAATCCGTGGCAGAAGGAAGTAATTCTGCACAAAAGAGGGTTTTTAAAGACACTCCATTGTTATTTCTTATTCATTTACACACTCATGCCGTCGAACTGTTGTATAAACACAATATCACACTTGTAGTCGTGCGATATCGCTATATATCAGCACGCTGTGATTACCTACGGCTGAATCACAGCCATGCTGATATACAGCCATATCGCACGACTACGAGTGTGATATTGCTCATATATATATATATATATATATATAGGTGACTGTGTGTGTGTTGGATGGAGTAATTCACGCTGAGATCAGGGGTTGTATATATATATATATATATATATATATATATATATATACACACACATCCAGGTTTGAAATTAATAGAAAAGTTTTCAATATCTTCAAACATATTTAAAAAATTAAATTAAATTAAAAAGAGAGATTTGAGAGAACAGGTCTAAATAAAAAGAAAAAATATATAGTCTTTTTTTCTAAGAGGCAAGACATGTTTTTGACTAACTCAGAGGGCTTGTGTACTGATTTCATGACAGCCTACCATCTCAGTGAATGCACAGCACTGTATCCCACCTGTCAGTCTGTTCTTCAAAGCCCATGCGAGTCTGTATTGTGCATGTGGCCAGACGTGTTGATGTGACATTGAAATGTTCTTTTCTAAAGGAAGCCAGAATCTTCTGTGTTTCTTGCAGTCTGCCATGCTCTCCTGGGTACATTGTGTCCAAAAATACAGGCAGCAGGAAATTCTCTGTGAGTGATATCATATTCTCTGAAAGGGCAGAAACACGCTGAAAAAGCCCCTCTAATTGCACACTACACATGCTCCCTCTCTCTCCTCCTCTCTTTCACACCAGAGAAGCATATCACTCAACCCACACATCATCTGTATCAATCGTTTTATTGGACTCTGAGTGTGTTGAAATATGATAATTGGGGGAGGGGATGTAGAGGGAAAGGAAAGGAAGTGAGATGCGATAGGAATAGAGGGAAGGAAGTGAGGCATGAGAGGAGGACAGATAAGAATAGGTAAGGAAAGATACCTTTGTGAGTAGACGGGAAAAGATGTGAGAGGAATACAGGGAAGGAAAGGAAAGGAAACATGAGAGGAAGACAGGAAAAGAAAGGAAGTAAGATGTGAGAGGAGGAAAAGAAGTGAAAGGAAAGGCAAAAGGAGAGGAAAAACAGTAGAACTGGGAAAGGAAAGGAAGTGAAATGTGAGAGGAAGAAAAGAATGTAAGGAAAGGGAAAGGAAGTGAGGTGTGAGAGGAGGAAATTAAACATGAGAGGAAGAAAGAGAAGTTAAGAAAGTAAGTGATATAGGAGAGGAAATGAAAGGAAGTGAAACATGAGGAAGACAGGAAAAGAAAGGAAGAAAGATGTGGGAGGAGAAAAGGAAGTCAGATGTGAGAGTAGGAAAGGAAATTAAAATAAAAGAAAGGAAGTGAGACATGAGAGGACAACAGTGAAGGAAGGAAGTGAAACGGAAGGAAGTAAGGAATTAAGATTAAAGGTAAGGAAAGATAAAAGATGTAAGAGGAAAAACAGAGTAGAACTGGGAAAGGGAAGGAAGTAAGACATGCAGAAAGTGAAGAAAAGATTGTAAGGAAAGGAAGTGAGGCATAAGAGGAAATGAAAGGAAGTGAAACATGAGGAAGACATAAAAAGAAAGGAAGTAAGATGTGGGAGGAGGAAAGGAAGTAAGATGTGAGAGGAAAAGAAATGAAAATAAAAGAAAGGAAGTGATACGAGAGGACAACAGCGAAGGAAGTGATGAAAAAGGTGGAAAGAAAGTGAAATGGAAGGAAGTGAGATTAGAGGAAAGGAAAGAAGTGATAGGAAAAACTGAGTAGAACTGGGAAAGGAAAGGAAGTGAGACATGCAGAAAGTGAAGAAAAGATTGTAAGGAAAGGAAGTGAGGCATGAGAGGAAAGGAAAGGAAGTGAGACATGAGGAAGACAGGAAAAGAAAGGAAGTAAGATGTGAGGGGAGGAAAAGAAGTGAGATGTGAGAGTAGAAAATGAAAATAAAAGAAAGGAAGTGAGACATGAGAAGACAACAGTGAAGGAAGTGATGAAAAAGGTGGAAAGAAGTGAAAAGGAAGGATATGTGGAAGTGAGATTAGAGGAAAGGAAAGACAAAGGTGAGAGGAAAAACTGAGTAGAACTGGGAAAGGGAAGGAAGTGAGGTGCAGAAAGTGAAGAAAAGTTTGAAAGGAAAAAGAAAGGAAGTGAGGCAATGAAGGAGGAAACAAAAGGAAAAAAAGGAAGCGGAAAGGGAGTGAGGCATGAGAGGAAGGCAGAAAAGGAAAGGAAGTGTTACTTGTAAGACAGGAAAGAAAAAAGTGAGGTGTGATGGAAAGATATGAAAAGGAAAATAAGTGAAACGAGAGGATGACAAAGAAAAGAATTGAGATGTGAGAGGAGGAAAGGAATAATAGGTGAATAATTTCCTAATTAAGGAAGTGAGACATGGAAGGACAACAGGGAAGAAAGTGATGAAAAAACTGGAAAGGAAAACAAAAGAATTCAAAAAAGGAAAGGGACAGAAAGTGGAAAAACAAAACAGAGTAAGCAAAGGAAGGCGAGTTCAGTGAGAGGAATACAGGAAAGGTGAGTCTTTACTCCATGTGGCAGCAGATGTGCTCACTAGGAAACGGAAGTTGAAGCTGAGTCGCGTTATGACACTGATACTTGGAGAGCCGTTAATAATTGATCAAGACCACTCTGGCAGTGAACTCATTAGCTTTCACACACTAGAGCCCTGCAAACTCACATCTAAAAACAGGCTGAGGAATGGACTGCAAAACATCACCAGCCTGATACTGGAAGCCTTCACTGGAAGTACAACATTAACAAATCACTGTATTATTTCACTTAATCCAGGGTCGGGTGTCAGGTCGTATGAAGTAAAACGTCAACTATAATTAGCAGGCTGACGTTTGACATTATGATTGGCGTGTTGTTGAGAACAAGTTAAAAAAACAAATAGAAATTGGAGGAGTTTATGAGTGAGAACATGAAGCATCCACGTATGTTTCACTAATCTTCAGGTCTGAAGTTTGTTAATTAAGACATTTCCAGTTCCTGAATCGGAAGTGAAGATGCAAACAGGATGCAGAATTGCAAATCAAATTTGAATAAGGATGTAGAATTCTAGAATATAACAATATTCAATTGCTGTAACATTCTATTTTATGCACAAAAAAATCCCAAACAAAATTTTGTAAGCCATGGTGGAATAGCACTTATTTTCCCAGAATGCTCAAATTTACCCCAAAAGTCTTCAAAATGGAGCCAAACAACAAGAAATGTTAAAGACCCTCAACAGAACCTCTAAGTTTTCTGATTTTGTTGTTGTGTTGAAAATGCTAATGAACTAATGAAAAATATTCTATTGTGTGACTGCTGATTTTGTGGCTTAATGTCACAACCTTTTAATTAAATGGTAACCCATTCCTAAATTATGAATTTTGCCCTGATATATGCATATGTTGCATCATCCACACAATATGCCAAACTTTCCACTTGCACATTCAATTATTGTTAAAGAATGGATACAAAATATGTCAACTGACACCCAAGATTTTTATTTGAATATGACACAGGTTGTCTGGCAATTGTTAAACAAAAATATTTATTATTTTTAAAGGCACATATTTTTCAAGGGGTGCCGTAACGGGGGAGGATTAGGACGATTGTAAGGCCCTGGTCACACTGTGGGCCCAACAGAACCTCATACTTTCCAGGATTTTGGTATTTAAATGGTCTCATTGCATAATAAAATATCAATCAAGCAATAGTAGCTAATGGAGCACTGAGCTTCAAAAAGACAGAAAATAACCAAGCGAATCAATCATATCAATCTGCTTTAATTGTCCTGGGTGAGTTTATAAAATAGTAAGCATTGTTGATGTCCGAATTTGTAAGTGAATCTTTTGTTTGAGTTGGTTCATTTCAATGAATTGGAGAATCCTCTTGATAAAACCAGCCTGAATGATTCATTCACGAATATAACTGATTTGGTTCTCGAGTTCAACTCATTGATTCAATGTCCTGATTCAGTCCTGTCGCTGTTTTAGCTCATTTCCATCTGGAGCTGCTGGTGTGTGAAACATTCACTCAGCAAATAATAATAAAGTTCATTATTCTTGTGTATATCTTATTATTAATAGTGCTGTCACAATTAGCCTGCTAACGCATGTGATTTTTTTCAGTTTAACGTATTAAAAATATTTAACGCAATTAAAGCAGCACCCGTTTTTTCAGTCATAATTTGGCTAGTGTTACATTATATGATCACTCCCCAAATGCTTTTAAACCATTCAAGCGCCACAAGACAAACGAGAACGCGCTGTCACACACACGACTCGTGTGCACAGAAAGACGCGCGCCAGTATTGAGTTCTTTCACGCTTGAACGTACGTTAACACACAGAATTATGCCAAAATGCCCATTTTGTCGAGTATCCTCATAATAGCAGTCTTAAATGAGTTAAATAACGTCTTAAATTAACTTAAAGAGTTATGAGAAAATGAGATCCGCGTCATGTTCGGCAGCGGCAGCTCTTAAAGTGACAGCAGCCTAATAAACCAGTTGCTGTGATGATGTCTGTCATTAATGTTAATCAAAGAACAAAGGGAACAGAGAAAATTGTAGCTTTAATAAAGATTAATCTATATTTAATTTATAATTTATGCAGTGAAGACTGTAAAGTGTTTGATAACTTTATTCAATTGTTAGACAGGCCACAGGTAAATAGCCTATATAATGGGTTTATGTGAAGTTTGTTTTAAGTTGACTTAAATTAAAAGTTGTTATTTTTAAAGCATAATAAATGTTGAAATTGCTAGCTTTTAGTTATACTGTAATGTTGAATGTCTATAATTAATGTTTTAAAAAATAATAATTTTCATAGAGGCATCAGTATCAGTATTAGTATCAGTGATACTGGCCTTCATTCATAAAAAGATGCCATTAAACAAATATTTAAAATATACTGTCTTTAAGTTTTTTCTACATTAATTTGGAGATTAACTGTGAAATGATTACAATATAAAAATATTAAAAACTCCAATGTTTTTAATCGTGATTAATTACAGAAAGAAATGTGATTAATTAGTTGTTTTTTTTAATCGATTGACAGCACTAATTATTAAATATTGTGCTCTTTGCCTGGACAATAATTGCAAGTGAAGCAATTACAAGTCAACAACTTATAAAGACAGTTTCAATAGTGTCTGTTTGAGTATAGTTATATAGTTATAAATGCATACTTTTAGTTAATTTATTAAACTGATCAAATGTAGTGCTTTATTGTCTCTTATTGAATATACAGTAATTGTTATGCTTATTAATAATGATTGTTGTTACATGCGGCAATGGAGTGGTGCAGGTTCCTTCCCTTGAGATTTTTCTATGGGTTTTTATATTGGGGTTTTTCAATTTAAGAGTGAAATAAGGTGTGTGGTAAACATAACTTGATGATACATGAACATTTTGCTCTACAGCGTAAATTACACACACCCATTTCAAAAGCTCAAATCTTGAAACTTTTATGTTTATTTAAAAAAACTCCCAACCAACAACCAACCGGCCTTGGGGCCTGGAGTACAAATCAGCCAGGAGGCCCAGAAACCCTAGCAGCACCCAGTTAAAGTTGATGTTGAGTCAGTACAACAAAAGTAAAGTTTCAGCATAGCAGTCTTGAGGAAGAGTCTGTTCTGAACATCCATCCCCTGCAGTTCCACTGCCCTGCACTGCTGAAGGGCCCCGTCTTCTCTAAAGTTCTCCTGAGTTCTCCAAACTCCTCCACCGAGCTCGAAACTCGCTGCTGGCGCTCACCAAATGTCACCTTTCATGCCTTCAACTTCAGACTTGGCACCGATTGTTTATGAACCCATGGATGTCAGTTCTATAAGTGCACCGAGCAGAACTCAGCAAAGGTTGTTGTCAGCACTCAATGGTGCGCTTTCTCTGGCGCGGATGCAGGGAACTTTTCGATCTATATTTACATTAGCCAGTCTGCCTGGAGCTGCGAGTCAGCCTGGCTTATGTAAAAGAAAAGAGGGCAAAATCAATAAGCACATGTTGCAGTGAGATTGTGAGTGTTGTAAGTCCAGTATAGCTGGTTTCACTCGACAGTGTTGGGGGCTAACTAATAGAAAAAATAATTTTACAGTAACAATAACATTATTTTTATGTCAAAATATTGAAATAATAAGCTGCTCATGTAAATTGTCCATTCACTCATAAGGCATTGGAATTCTGATTCATTACAGCGAATTGGTTCATTCAGAAATTTAATTTCAAATCAAATGATTCATTTGAGTTAGGATTTGAGGAAAACCTTGCTAAAATATTAAACTTGCACAGAATTTTTGAATGATACCTCAAAGTATGCATCTCCAAACGATCAAATTTACAATTTTTGCCAGCAGCCAATAAAACAGGTCAGAAAAATCTCATGATTTTGTGCTGAAGAAGGGAACAACAGTGCCAAGTTTATTCTTTTTCTTAAAGGATTAGTTTACTTTAAAATGAAAATTACCCCAAGCTTTACTCACCCTCAAGCCATCCTAGGTGTATATGACTTTCTTCTTTCTGATGAACACAATCAGAGTTATATTAATAAATATCCTGACGCATACAAGCTTTATAATGGCAGTGAACGGGACCGAGTATGAAGCCCAAGAAAGTTCATCCATCCATCATAAACGTACTCCACACGGCTAAATTAATAAGTTAATAAAGGCCTTCTGAAGCGAAGCGATGTGTTTGTGTAAAAAAAAATATCCATATTTAACAAGTTATGAAGTAAAATATGTAGCTTCCGCCAGACCGCCTTCCCTATTCAAGTTACGAAGAAAGTGGCGTCGCGTCAGTTACACTTTTTCCGTAGTTGAATAGGGAAGGCATAGGACGTAGCTTCAGCGTTTTGAACTGCAAGAGTTTTACACTTTCTTTGTACGTAGAATACGGAAGGCGGTCTGGCGGAAGCTAGATATTTTACTTCATAACTTGTTAAATATGGATTTTTTTTTTTTTACACAAACGCATCGCTTTGCTTCAGAAGGCCTTTATTAACCCCCCGGAGCCGTGTGGAATATGTTTATGATTGATGGATGTGGATGGAGACACTTTCTTCATCTCAAACTCGTTTGGCAACACTTACTGCTATTATAAAGCTCGGATGCGTCAGGATATTTATTAATATTTCTCAGATTGTGTTCATCAGAAAGAAGAAAGTCATATACACTTAGGACAGCTTGAGGGTGAGTAAAGCTTGGGCTAATTTTCATTTTAAAGTGAACTAATCCTTTAAGTTATGAAAACCGTTATTACTAATGGGTTTTTTTTAACTCATCATAGGAACTTTTGACTTAAGTGTTTTGGGTGCTCAAGAAATCACTTAGAAACAAACCATTCATAACAGTATATCCTATTACTGTGCCAGTAAGAAATGCAGTTGTAAGCGCCATGCATTCATAGGTCTTAAAGCATATGCTTTTTTATTTACAAGTCTATGTTTACAGAACTTGGTGAAACACACACAAAGAGAGCGAG
This sequence comes from Mylopharyngodon piceus, assembly GCA_039654765.1. Classification (NCBI taxonomy): domain Eukaryota; kingdom Metazoa; phylum Chordata; class Actinopteri; order Cypriniformes; family Xenocyprididae; genus Mylopharyngodon; species Mylopharyngodon piceus. Next base: position 7,849,820 of record CM077442.1, on the reverse strand, counting down.
AGATCAATTCATACCTCACATAATCTAAATGTCTCAGGTCATGAATGAAGACTCAAGCAGGGAGCCGATCTGCAGGAGTCTGCTGGACTTCACACAAAGAGCCGTAAACACAAGAGATGGCTCAGGATGGACGACTATTGTCAAGCAAATAGCACCATCACATCAAAGGAGAAACCATTAGTATGTTTAAACGCAGAGAGGAAAGGGGGAGGGTGATATCAGTGTTGGAGGAGTAAACGGGGTGACGGAGAGGATATCTGAGACAGCTGAGATCTTAAAGGTGTTGAAATTAAGAAGCATTTGTCACAGCTAAAGAGAACATGAACATATGAAACGTAAAATTTGGCATGTCAGAGTTAAGCAGAGGTTCAGTTTGCTGCTCTGACATTTACCGGCTACACGGAAAACATTTGCTGTAGAAGCAGTTTCCACACAGACAATGCTAGCAAATTTCACAATCAATTACAAAGAAACGTAGTAGTAAAGAATACTCAATGTTTATTTACTACTTTGAAAATCACCTTACACCGTGTCCTAACCAGATGCGACGCCGCGACATGCGATAAAAGGCATCTTTTCCATGTTAACCCGAGTTTTTGTACTAACTAGCCGCGACGGCGACACGCGATGATCTATTTTTCTGCGACGTCGCGGCTGGAACAACTACACAAAGTATGATAATCTCAGATGCTGTTTATGTGCTTTATTTAATGTTAAAAGCGTCTAATGTAACTTTGAATATCATTTTGTGTGTCCTACTGAAAGCAACAATGGACAATTTACCTCAGATCTTCAAAATAAATAAAATAAAACAAGAACGTTCAAACTGTCTTGTGAACAGTATGACAAAGATTAATTCAGTAACTCACTATGTATTTTCAATAATGTTGTAATGGTGTAATATTCAAGAATTTGATTATGTAGCCTACATTTCATTTGGGGTGCCAGGAGCTTGCCGAGAGAGCCCGCCCACGCGCTCTTCTGATTGGCTGTGATTTTTGATTGACTTTATCGCATCTCATAGTCGCGTCGAGTCTGGTGTGGACAGACAAATTTATTGTAGCTGGAAACTTATTGCATCCATCTGGTTAAAACACTAATTAGGTGCCTTTCACACAAAAGCATTTTTCCATTCCACTGCGCTACTTTTCCATTGTTTTTCAACGTAAACATGCGGTAGACTGACATCTTTAACATTGTGCTCGCATCTCTTGCATGACACGGCATTCTAAAAATGCGGTGCTCAAGTTAAAATAAAAGTTCATTGTTTAAAAAACGAGTTTTTAGACCTTGCACTTTTTTTTTTTCCGTTCCACTGACCTTTTTAACATCAAAACGCATTCTGTGTGAACCGGCCATTCCATTTTTTTTTCAATGGAAACGCGCTAGACTGACGTCTTTAACCGCTGCACTTGCGTCTCGACATTCTGAAAAGGCGGCGCTCAAGTTAAAATACATTTAACGTTAAATAAATTCATCTCTAGACCTTGCGCTTTTTTCTTGCCAAATACGCATACTCTTTACTCTATCCGATTGTGAACTTGTGAAATATAACCTACATCATACTACACAAGCAGTATGTTGAAGATGTAAATAACAGAGGCTTTTTACACAAAGAGACACTGAGATAAAGCATTTGGACTAAATACTTCCATTAACAAAGGTGACCTTTCTCTTTTGGCTAATTCAAAGGTAAATGAAAAGCAGGACCCTCAAATGGGAGCAAGAAAGGTAATTTGAGTAAACTAATTATCAGAGCTGAATTATTCATCTTTCTTCAAGAGTAGTGATGTGAAGGTCAGGAGCTGAAACTGGAATGATCAGGCAGTATTTGTGCATTCTCTTTCTTACATAATAAGACACATAGATGCGCTGTGAGAGGCTTTCATATTAACGCTCAAAGTTTCTGAAATCATGCAGTCCTTTAATTACTGAGGCAGTGCAGAGATTTTTATGCTTCAGTTACTTGAGATGACATGAAGATGTGTTATCAGTAAATACATCCTGGTTCCAGCTGTCAGTTCATATCAATTTACACGTTCGTTAATTTTAAGTTAAGCACTATATTTAATCGTGTACTTATTTTATGTGCCTGTTTTTGACTTAATGTCCTGACAAACAATATCATGGTTTACAGTAAAATACACACACAAAAAAAATGTTAAACTTGAAACTGTCAGCATTTTAAATACACTTCCAAAAATATTTTGTCCTTTTTTAATTAGATCTTGTACATGAAAAAAATATATACTATAAAAATATAAATTTAATGTAGAGACTGTTATCATCCATGAAAATGAAGACATTCCCTAAATATTATCAGATGTAATTATAATATTTATTTATGCTTTCCTTAGCTCATAACTTTTAATGACTTAATTGTTAATAATAGGCCTTATTCAAGACACATTAATGATTTTCTGTGTAAATCAAAATGTCCATAAATTAAAATAATAATAATAATAATAATATAGAGCCCCTAACGTGGCATTTGCATAAAGAAAGATAGAACAAAAGAAAAAAGAAAAAAACACACATGAATTCATTCTGCTTATATTTTGTGAATGAGGTCCAGTGTTTTTGTTTTTTTAATTAGTCCATAATTTAGTTGTGTAATATTTTTAATATCCATAATATGTTCACCTTCTCTGGGCCTTGAGAAACAGAAATGACGCAGTAAACCCTGACGAATTAAACCAGCTGTTAACCTCTCGTCTGCCCTCAATGTTACAGATGTTATAAAAGCGTAACAGAAAACTGCATTGCTTCTGAATGACACCAAGGCTAGAAATTGACTGGCACTGATCAGAGAAACGCCCAGTCAGGAATATACGTGATTAATGAAGCTCTTTCCTTTTCTGTGTCATTAAGCAATGATGTACCAGGCGGACGATGAGACAAAGGGTTAATGGTTTGAATAAAAACATCTGCTATGATGAATTTCAGTCCATTATTTTATGTTATTTTATTAACTAAAGAGATTTATTTGCATTCACAGAACCAATAATTTCCTGTGGCGCACTCTTTTTTTTTTCTTCCATAAGCTCATTTTCAGCTCAATAATGGGGTGAAATCAGGTATATTGAGCAGCTTTTCACAAATCAAGAGCAGCATTAAAATGTCTCTGTACATAATGTTCAATTTCCCCAAGTGCTCCTTTTATTTTAAGTCAGGTGTCTTCTATCATTTTATTTTCTAAAATATGTAATAAAACGATTAGTCCAAAGAACTATTTGTAAATGTCTATCTATATGTCAACACAACAGTGTTCAGGTAAAATGGGTCATATTTCTTAGAGATCATCGCAATATAAGCCATGACATTTCATTCAAATTCACATTTCATATATTAACACTGAAAAGTATAACATATCAGAAAAATCATCTTAGATTTTGTTCTGTCCATCCAGTCTCTTAATGAATTACTTTGTCCATTTGGTAACACTTTATTTTAAGGCGAAGTAGTTACATGTTACTACATGTACTTACTATATAACATTAAATTATGCATCAGATTTTGTTGCTGATTTGAAATATGTTATTTAATGATGAGTTCGGGAAGCAGTTTTTGAGATTTCAGGATTCCCCCATTCAAATAGATAGGACTTGGTCTTGGATGCCCGAAATAGCTGCCCGGAGGCGTTGCAATATGGCCGCCGAGTGAACAGACTTTTACTTGAAAAGGACTTTGCCCTAACCATAACTCTATATTAAGCACATGTAGTTAAAGGCACAATATGTAATATTTTTGGATTAAAATTTCCAAAAACCACTAGAACAATGTTATATATTTTGTTGACTTGTGTACATTATCCCAGATGTTCCCAAGAATGTTTAAATCCAGAGAACTAAGCAATTTTAATCAGGACACGGACCGTGTAACTCACAGTAACTTGTGTTACCCTCAATTTCCATTATTTTATTTTTTTTATAGAAACCATGGAAACACCAAAGACACTTTCATATATATTATATGTTTTACGCATGACCGGAAGAAGCGGAAGCGGCGACTGCAGCATAATAAAAGCTCCTCTGCTCTCGAGCCGTGTGACGCGCTCGTCTCTCATTAGCAATCACTCCAGCAGCCTCGTTCAGCTCCAACATCACTCGCCCTGCTCTGCTTCATACTACAGTAATGTTAATAATCTCATCCATGAACATGATTTCTGCCCGAGTCCCGTATAGGATTATTTTCCTCTGCCTGTGAGGTGGACAACATCTCCCATGATTCCGCGCTCAATCGTGGCTTCATCAAGCTAAGAAATTGTTTTAAATAGGCGACCTCTATAGCAGCGAAAAATTACATATTGTGCCTTTAATTAATATTATTTAGTACATATTTGAATAAACTCGGATCAATCATACTAATTCTAACAGTTGTTTTCATCAGTGTTTTGAATTTGGGTCAAAGACGAATAATGTTTTTAAAAGTGTAAAAAAACCTAATGGAGATATAATTAATTTTGAAGTTTTATTAAGTGTTAACAATGAGATTATGTGGTTTTTATAATCAATTAACACTGCTTTTGTCATTTTTTACAAGATGGACAAAATTTGTCACCAAAAAAGTCATTCGGTTTAACCAAAATTTCGGTTTTACCGAATGACACTTTTGGTTGTACCGAATGACGATATTTTCAAACAATACTAACAGGCTGATATCTAGCTAGCTAGCAAAAGGACAATCAAACATTTTATATTTAGTACAAGTTTTTAAAATATTACAACATTTTCCATGTTTTATAGCGGTTGTACCGAATGACCTGATGTTTCGGGACATGCGTATGAGCAAGTGAAAACATGAATTTTTCAGATAGTTAAGAGAGAGTTAGTTACTTTGCTTCACGACCATGTGGTCCTTTGCAGGTGACTGAATGATGTCACATCCTGTCACGTGATATTGACCACATGACTTGATCCAAAATGGTCCCTTTATATTGGTTACTCCGAATGACATCAATGAAATTCATTTTTCCAGACATTCTTTCTCATAAGAAAGCAACGACTTCTGCACATAATTTTAATACCATTTTGCACTATGTTGATATATGATGTTATAAAATCATGCCAGAATAAAAAATATATACATTTATTACATTTTAAGATATTTTAATCACAAATGAAATGGCTGTATTGGTCTTTGGACGGTTAAACCGAATGACCTTTTGACACTTCAAAATCTTTAAAATACCTTTATATGTAGCAAAATATAATTAAAACCTTTTGGATTCAATAAAAGAGATCTAGTTGTACTACCTTACATACTTTGGATGTCATATCTTTGTTTTTTATTATTATTAAGGCCTTTGGACAAAAAAATGATCCGTCACGTCATTGACCCATTTATGTACATAATTTTCAGCTTTAAAAGCAACAAAACAGACATTCAGTTCAAACTGTCCTGCAGTGTGATGTGATTAAATCCATCGCAAACTACAACAGCATTTTCAAATGATATTATAATTATTGTGCAAGCAGTTTATTAATTCATGTTCATTTTCACAAAGTTCATATTAATTGAGAGACAACATGGAATAGTGCATATAGGAGTTTATACGTGCATTTGTTACTCTGCAGGATCACTGAAACTAAGGCAAAACATTGACCGAAAGAGGTGAAAACTACAAATAAATGAATCTCTTGAACCCATTTCACACTCATAGGGCTTTAACAATAATAAACCATTACTACAGAAGCTGCTCTTGTGCCTGTGATCATCTGAATTGTGCCTGTGAGCGTTTCATGGGGATGTTTGGTTGGTTGGCGCTGCTGTGATGAGACCCATATGCCCAGATGAGCAGTGTGGGAGACAGACAGAGACAGCAGTGAGAGGAAGCAGGCGACGGGACGCGTTTGATGTCACGACAGCTGGAGGTGTGAACGGGACACACACTGTCCTGACACTTCCACAGCCTGTCTGTCTCACATCAGCAGATATCTGTCTGTATCTTGTTAGATCATCATCTGTCCATGTTACTGGTCAGGAATGTGCTGTCCCAACATTCATCACAGCTCATTTGCAAATAAACACTTGATTTTTACATTTTCTGTGGCAAATGCCGTACTCATCCATGGTGTTATGGCTGGTTGCCAGGGTGTTGCTATGCAGTTTTTTGAGTAGTTGATGTGGTGTTCTAGGTGGATGCTAGAGAGTTGCTATATGGTTGCTAAGCAGTTATGTGTGGTTGCTAGCTAAGGTTTTCTGGAAGATTTCTAGGCTGTTGCTATGTGATTGCTATGGTGTTATGGGTGGTTGCCAGGGTGTTGCTATGCAGTTGTTTTTTGAGTAGTTGATGTGGTGTTCTAGGTGGATGCTAGAGAGTTGCTATATGGTTGCTAAGCAGTTCTGGGTGGTTGCTAGCTAAGGTTTTCTGGAAGATTGCTAGGCTGTTGCAATGTGGTTGCTAAAGTGTTCTGAGTGGTTGCTATGGTGTTATGGCTGGTTGCCAGGGTGTTGCTATGCAGTTATTTTTTGAGTAGTTGATATGGCGTTCTAGGTGGATGCTAGAGAGTTGCTATATGGTTGCTAAGCAGGTCTGGGTGGTTGCCAGCTAAGGTTTTCTGGAAGATTTTTAGGCTGTTGCAATGTGGTTGCTATGGTGTTATGGGTGGTTTCCAGGGTGTTGCTATGCATTTGCTAAAGTGTTCTGAGTGGTTTCTATGGTGTTTTGGGTGGTTGCCAGGGTGTTGCTATACATTTGCTAAAGTATTATGAACGGTTGCTATGTTGTTATGTGTGGTTGATATGCAGTTGATAAAGTGTTCTGAGTGGTTGCTAAGCAGATCTGGGTGGTTGTTAGCTAGAGTTTTCTGAAAGGGTGTTAGGCTGTTGCTCTGTGGTTGAAAAAGTGTTTTGAGTGGTTGCTATGGTGTTATGGGTGGTTGCCAGGGTGTTGCTATGCATTTGCTGAAGTGTTATGAGTGGTTGCTATGGTGTTATGGGTGGTTGCCAGGGTGTTGCTATGCAGTTGATAAAGCATTATGAGTGGTTGATATGGTGTTCTAGGTGGATGCCAGGGTGTTGCTATGCGGTTGCTAAAGTGTTGAGAGTAGTTGCTATAGTGTTATGGGTGGTTGCCAGGGTGTTGTTATGCAGTTATTTTTTTGAGTAGTTGATGTGGTGTTCTAGGTGGATGCTAGAGAGTTGCTATATGGTTGCTAAGCAGTTCTGGGTGGTTGCTAGCTAAGGTTTTCTGGAAGATTGCTAGGCTGTTGTAGTGCGGTTGCTAAAGTGTTCTGAGTGGTTGCTATGGTGTTATGGGTGGTTGCCAGGGTGTTGCTATGCATTTGCTGAAGTGTTATGAGTAGTTGCTATGGTGTTATGGGTGGTTGATATGCAGTTGATAAAGTGTTCTGAGTGGTTGCTAATCAGATAAGCGGTGCATTTCCCAAAGTGAACTATGGTCGCATGTTTCGTCGTTACCAATAGAGTTCAATGGCACTTACGACCATAGTTGGCTAACGATGCTTTCGGGAAACGCACCCCTGGGTGGTTGCTTGCTTAGGTTTTCTGAAAGGGTGCTAGGCTGTTGCTCTGCGGTTGCTAAAGTCTTCTGAGTGGTTGCTGTGGTGTTATGGGTGGTTGCCAGGGTGTTGCTATGTGGTCGCTAAAGTGTTGTGAGTGGTTGCTATGGTGTTATATGTGGTTGCCAGTGTTGCTATGAAGTTGCTAAAGTGTTCTGAGTGGTTGCTATGGTGTTATGGCTGGTTGCCAGGGTGTTGCTATGCAGTTGTTTTTTGAGTAGTTGATATGTAGTTCTAGGTGGATTCCAGGGTGTTGCTATGCAGTTGCTAAAGTGTTCTGAGTGGTTGCTATGGTGTTATGGGTGTTGCTATGCAGATGCTAAAGTGTTCTGAGTGGTTCCTATGGTGTTATGGCTGGTTGCCAGGGTGTTGCTATGCAGTTGTTTTTTGAGTAGTTGATATGGTGTTCTAGAGATTTGCTATATGGTTGCTAAGTAGTTCTTTGTGGTTGCTAAGGTTCTGTGGAAGATAGCTATGCTGTTGCTAAAGGGATTCTCTGTGGTTGCTAAGTACATATAACTGCCCAAGTCACAAGAGCCTCCTTCCACCTGCAGAAATAAATATGATAATAATAATAATAATAAAATAATAAATGAACAAAATAATCAATATGCAAATTATATAATGCATATTTGAGCACATTATATAATGTACAATTAATAATCTGTGTAATATTATTATAATATATTTATAATTAATACACATTTTAAATGAATTAAATTAATAAAATAATTAATAAAAAGGCTTAATATTTTTCTAAACATCTTTAAACAGAAGTAAAAATATTTGTGAATCAAAATTGCATAAGATAGTCACTGGATATCTATTGAAGTTTATTTTTCTTACCCCATTTTACACACACATTTAACAATAATTTTAAGCCTAAAACAAGAACAATTATTAGCCAATAGGGTAAGATAAATTCAGTACATATAAGTTACAGCCTGAAGTCTTACACTCCAGAATGAGGGGTTTGTTCAAATCACTAACAATAATAATGAGCAATAATAACAGTGATGCTTTAGCAAACAGCACTAATTACTACAATACATTAAAGAGGTAAAAAGCCAGCACATTACAGCACATCTGAGAGGCAATGAACCAGGAAATAGCACTGATCTGAGCACAGACCGCCTCTTTAGTATAATGGTCATATTGCGTAAACAAAACTAAGTACGGCTCACTTTATATAGTGACTCAGTAATCTACACATTATCCTGTAACAATGAGTTAATGTAATCAGTGTGTGCTGGGATGAGAGTCATTACTGCAGCTCAGGGTTTATCTCATGATAATCAGCATCATGTCATTGTGAAGGGGATTAATAGCAGATACCAAACACAGTGACTTCTGTCATGTGTGCTCAGCTCAGCATTAGCACAGGATTTACATGTATCGTCTTCACTTATATGGTAACAAAAATCATGTGACCCAGATGAACATGCTAAAGTTTTATTTTGTTATTTGACATAGAGTCACCACATGCTTTTAGCACTAGTTCCTCTGCGAGTTCCTGTTCACCCAATATGCCTCACTAGTGTGTAAACAACATGAATGTGATCATGTGATCACACATATTTTTGCATGACATGAAAATGCGGCAGAAGTTCAGAACGAGTTGTTTGTGTAGTTTAGTTTCAGTTAATGGTGTTTTTCAAACTGAGTACTTAAAGTCACAGGATATTTTCTTAAAACATCAAGCACTTTTATCTAAAAATATTAAGGGAATTTGATTCCTCATGACTCTCTACATACAAATGGATGGATGGGAAAACTATAATTATTTGTTTAGCATTTTTCACAACACATACACTGCTCAAACATTTTTTTGGTCACACTTTAGATTAGGGTCCAATTCTCACTATTAACTATGACTTTTACCCTTAATAAACTCTTGCTTAGTAACAGTTAGTTGTTAAGTTTAGGTATTGGGTAGGATTAAGGGATGTAGAATATGATCATGCAGAATAAGGCATTAATATGTGCTTTATAAGTACTAATAAACAGCCAATATCCTAGTAATATGCATGTTAATGAGCAACTAGTTAATAGTGAGAATTGGACCCCTTTTTTGAAAGAAATTAATATTTTTATCCAGCATGGATGCATTAAATTGATCAAAACTATGTTAAAATAGTGTTAAAAGATTTATCTCTCAAATAAATGCTGTTCTTTTTAACTTTCTATTCATCAAAGAATCCTGAAAAAAATGTATCACCGTTTCCACAAAAATATGAAGCAGCACAACTGTTTTCAACACTGATAATAATAAGAAATGTTTCTTGAGCACCAATTCAGCATATTATGTTACAGAATAAATGACATTATCAAATATATTACAATAGAAAACAATTATTTTAAACGGCAATAATGTTTCACAATATTACTGTTTTACTGTAATTTTGACCAAATAAATGGAGCCGTGGTGAACAGAAGAGACGTCTTTTTCTGCCTCAGAACACAAAAGGAGATGTTTAGCAAGATTTCCAAGTTGCTTTTTTCAATACAGTGAAGGTTGATAGTAGATTACAGTAAAGAACTGTACAATTAACAGTAAATTACTGCCAACAGTGTTGCCAGTATTTTACCATTAATTTACAGGAAAATGTTTTACAGTGCAAAACAAAAACAACAACAACAACAAACAAACGAAAAAAAAAAATCATATGACCCTAGTGAAAGAAAAATGTATTTGAAATACATTTATTTTTGCTAAGTATACTACAAATACATTTACATATATATGTGCTAAATAAAAAGCCCCTGCAACTGTACTTTTGGTATATTAAACTGGTATACTTAAAGTCTGCTAAACTGGAGCAACTAATTTTGTACTTAATGCACTTTAATTGCGCAGAAGCAGTGCTGAGGTCCAACTAAACATATACTGAAGTATACAGTTGAGCTCAAAAGTTTACATACCCCTTGCAGAATATGCAAAAATGTTAATCATTTTAACAAAATAAGAAGGATCATGAAAATGGCATGTTATTTTTTATTTAGTACTGTCCTGAATAAACTATTTTACATAACAGATGTTTACATAAAGTCCCAGTTCTTGACCCAGACCCAGCTATTTTATCCATTTTTTGGATATTTGAACCCTTTCCAGCAGTGACTGAATGATTTTGAGATCCATCTTTTCACACTGAGGACAACTGAGGGACTCAAACACAACTATTAAAAAAGGTTCAAACATTCACTGATGCTCCAGAAGGAAACACGATGCATTAAGAGTCGGGGATGTAGGCTTAAACTTTCTGAATTGGATAAATTGTACTTTTTTTGTCTTCCGGGAAACATGTAAGTATCTTCTTTTGTAGCTTCCGAAGGGCAGTACTAAATGAAAAAATATGATCTTTAAACTAAATAAGAAAAACTTGCACATCATCTTCTTGTTCAAAAGTTTTCACCCCCCGACTCTTAATGCATCGTGTTTCCTTCTGGAGCATCAGTGAATGTTTGAACCTTTTTTAATAGTTGTGTTTGAGTCCCTCAGTTGTCCTCACTGTGATAAAATGGATCTCAAAATCATTGCTGGAAAGGGTTCAAATATGCAAAAAATCCTTGAAAACTGAAGAACCTGCAGGACCTGGAGGATTTTTCTGAAGAATAGAGCTCAGTTTAACTGCTCAGAACAAACAAGGGACTCATGAACAACCATCACAAAACAAAAAAACAACCGTAGATCATCCATCATGACACACAGTATTAAGAATCAAGGGTATGTAAACTTTTGAACTGGGTCATTTTTATAAATTCAGCTATTTTTTTGTCTTGTGGACTTTATGTAAACATCTGTTATGTGAAACAGTTTATTCAGGACAGTTTAAAATAAAAAAAAATAACATGCAATTTTCATGATCCTTCTTATTTTGTTAAAATGATTAACATTTTTGCACATTCTGCAAGGGGTATGTAAACTTTTGAGCTCAACTGTGTTAAAGTGGAACTATTTCAAGTATACTTTAGCTACACTTTAAATATCTTGCATTTAAAGACTGATATTATACAAAGATCATACAATCTTTATTAAAAGTGATATTCAAACACTTTTTAGGCATAATATTCAGAAATGTGCATTGTGCAAAAAAGAAATACTCCAAATAAAGTTTAATTATAATTTTATATCAGCAAGTCTTAAGTGATGTGTCAATAAATATGTTAAAGGATTTGAAGTATACTTAGTATGAAATAAATGTATTTTAAATAGATTTTAGTATAGGTTGTTTTTTACTATAAACAATTATCCATATGGCACAATACGGTATGGACTTCAAGCAGAAAATAACGGTCATTATTTATTTAGTTAATTTTATACAATCCTTCAATGGCTATAGCTTCAGATATGACAGAGAAAAGAACTGAAAATATTTCAGTGCTAATTCATGTCCCAAAACTTGGCGAACCGTAATTAATCTGCATAAATAATCTGCTTGTATTAATCTCGGTTGTAAATCGCTTTGGATAAAGCTAAGTAATGTAAGAAACACACCAACCATGGTAATAGTAGCTCATACCTCTGAAACTGCTCACACAAATTACTGACAGAGCTTCATAACCATTGTGAAATGTCTCTGCAAGAAGCCGATCCCTTATTTTAAATTCCAACAAAATATTTTTGGCTCTTTTAAACACTCCAGTACTTGTTTAAAATGATGACACTGCATTTGTTGTACAACTTGCAAACAGAGAAACCTTTATTTAACTAAACAACCCAAAACAGTCACACTTTCAGCACCTGAAAACCACACGTCTTGCAGAAGTATACACGACTTAAAACAGCATACCGTATTTTGTCATAGGCTTAGATGAAAAGCTTCGAAAGCATTTCAGTAGCTTTAGGCAAAATGTAGCAAAACAAAAGATCCCCGCACCCCCCCCACCCTTCATTTTCCAAGTCCTCTGGAGAAATGAGGCAGTAATTACTAATCTAGAGAGTTATGACGCCTACCTAATTGCACTTTTTACATAAAAATCCCTCAGCAAGAGAAACAAAGGGGTTCGCCCATGAAAAATGCACCCAGCAGCTAGTCTTATATTTCATTAGCTTCCTTTGTCTTGTTCCTGCATCTTATTAACGCCCCTCTTCTCCACAGCTGACGAGAGAGCGGCATTACATAAGACCTCAAATAAAGCAACCTCGCCGCTGCGGGCGACATGGGCTTGTATCTAATCATATTTCCTGGGAAGCACTTTCCTGCGGAGTGCAAGGCCTTATCTGCCCAGAGATGGCTTCTGCTGATTATAGGATGAGTGCAAGTCTTCTCCTTTATTGACCCACAATGCCCTCTGTCATACAATTGCATCACACTAATTCAAGGAAATGGAGAGGTTTCATATGACCTAATGGAGGGTTCATCTGTTTTCAAATGGATCCTGGCACTTCCATATTGCAGGAAATGAGCCGACGCATATATTCCGCGTATACATGTTTTCATGCGATAAAACGCTTCTGTAAAGCTCTCAGGAGGAGACGACGCCAGCAGTTTGTTCATCTTGTGAACAATTACTTAATCTTGCCCACCAAAAACACACTTCCAGCCTCTGTGTGCGTGGTGGAAACGCTTTTGTTTTTAAAGCGCCTGACCACATGAGCGTCTTCTCCTGAACGGGCCTTCGCAGATTCATTTGCAGTGTGTCGGACCATGCTGACAAAAGAAATTAGCAAAATGGCACTCATTTTACCCTGGATTTAAGGCAATCGAACTCTCTGCAGTGGACTAGGGTCTTTTCTAAATTTTAATATCAGGGTATATTAAGGATACAGTCAGACAGAGTTTCAATAGTGCCGCAGTAATAAGACGTCTTTAAAGTCGGCATGAAATGAAAATTCACCCTATAGACCTATTTTGTGTTTGCAAACAGCGATGATGTTTTTTGTGGGTGGAGAAAATGGCAGAAAAAGGCAGTTCTGCAGTAGCAGTCTGTGGAAGCCACAAAAAAAGTTAATTTCGAGTTTATATCTCACAATTCTTAGAAGGAAAAACATAATTGTAAGACATACTCGTTATTCTGTCTGTTCCCCTCAGAATTGCAAGTTTATATCCCGCAATTCTGACTTTTTTTCCCTCAGAATTGTGATTATAAACACAATTGCTCACAAAGGCTTTAAAAGTTATCTATGTAAAATTATATAGGTTCAAATATTATTTCATGCTGTAACTGCATGTATGTCCCCTATATATGAACTGCGTGAAATGTGAATATTATGTAGACTGACTGTTTACATCAAATTCATGCTTTAATAGTAGACTAATCATCGCAGGTTTCATTAGTCCAGTCTGTGACTTGCAACATAAACGTCTGTGTTTAGCTTCAAAGGGCGTCTTTCTATAAAAAAGGAAGACTATATTTCATGTTCTTACATCTTTGTTGATCCTGGAACATCATTCCAATCTACCAATCAGATTTGAGGGACAAGTTTACAGTTTATGTCAAGTTTAGGCTTACAACCAGGGTTAGGTGCTTCTACATCAGTGTTATTCACCTATCGTTTCCTTCTGATTTTAGGGATAACTTATGGATATGTTTAGGGGTAAGGATATGGTTAGGACTACATTTTCAGACAGGAATTTTGTTCCAGGATCAACAAAATATGTTGACCCAGGAACACGTCGAACTCGGCGCATTCATCTGCCTGCACTTTTGAGTGCAATGCCCACATCTCAAAAAGATGCATAGAACTTACATTTTTACATTTTTTTCTTTTTCGACAAATTTTCGACACTTGGATGCACATCACAATATGATGTTTTATTAACAAAGTTCGGGAGGAGCACGTTCAGGTAATCTACCCAATCAGTATATAATAGCCGACTCACCTCTGTCCCACAACAGTTTTCCAGCATCCCTTCTCCAACCCAACTCCTTAAGGCAACGATGTACTTCAAGAGAAATCGAAGAACGAACTGATGTGACGTCATTTTGAACAAAATCAGGCCAAAACAAACTTCGTTTGGAGTTCATTTTGGGAGTTCAAAACTAAGGAGCCCCGCACATAACAAGCAGGAAAAAAATTGTAGGCTAAATTTATAAATCGAGGGAATGAATTAGTAAATCATGCGCACGATTTTATAAATTGAGGGAACGAAATAGTAAATCATGTGCACGATTTTATAAATCGATGGAACAAATAGTAAATTATGCACATGATTTAGCAAATCGAGGAAACGAATTAGTAAATCGTGCGCACGATTTTATAAATCGAGGGAACAAAATAGTACATCGTGTGCGCGATTTAGCAAATCGAGGGAACGAATTAGTTAATCATGTGCACAATTTACTTTTTTTTCCTGCATGCCATGTGCAGGGCTCCGTACGAAACAGCTTGGCAAAGCAAACTTTCTGGTGTCATGGGAAATCGAGTCCCCCCAGAAATTGGGTCTCCTTTAGGACCCAGGCGGTAATGCCTGATAAAAAGTTATCGTGATTTCTTGACTAATTATAACCTATTTCACTATTGTATGATGTTTATTACATTAAGTGCACAAACAACATGCTTGAAATATAAAATGAATGCCTATGTATTGCAATATATATATACGTATATTATATATAAATTCACATTAATCATTATATATATATATATATATATATTATATATATCCTGGCTTAATCTAAGCCCTGTTTGTGAAACCAGGCCATAGACTTAGTATCATGCATGTACACTATCTTAAAACATACCCTAGCTAGGCATCTTACCTCTTGTTTGAGTGGTTACATTTCTGTATATTTCCCTACACCAACATTTTTCATGTCCAATTGAAGCTGTCAAAACGACTACAAAAGATGCAAAACGAAATGAATCAAGCCTGTTCGCTCATTCAAACGTTTTCCTACATTCTAATCAAACTTGAAAATCCCCCTCTCGTAAAACAATGAGAAACACACCGTCATTTCTCGACTCTCTAGGAGGTGTGCAGTACACCTTGGCGTCCCTAAAGACATGTCTCAGACATCAAATTACAGGATTCAAGCTGTGCAGCCAACCACCGCTTTTCATGTCTGAAGCATATGAATCAAAAACAGCAGAAATGACTTTTGCCATGGAACAAGCCTAAACATACACTAGACTGTAAAACTCCAGGCCAAAAAAAGGCCACGCACCGCCTCGCCAGCAAACACGCAACCAGAAATGAATAAGAGTCCGAGAGCCCTTTCTACATGATTGAAAAAGAGATAACTGATAATGAACAGAGAGGAGAGCATTAAAGAAACGGCTCCAGCCACTCGAGGTCTAATTCAATCACTTATAAAATATGAATTGTTAAACCCTGAGATTGGTTGCCTTATTTGATTCATTATTTTGTCATTTCTGCTTCATAAGCCAAGATAACCAAAATTATGTAGTTTTAAATATAGATATGATGGGTTTTTTTACATTTAGTACATTTAGATCAAACCTAGCTATAAAGTTTCTCAAGAACTCTTGTACTTTATCTTCTTTCTTTATATACATTTCATCATTCAGACCATTAAAATCCACACAAGTCGCAGGGAAGGAGACAAATAGCCGTTTTTTGTAATGGATGTCTATGGAGTAGAGGCTTCACTATGCCGAATAACCCGTTTTTGTAAGGAAATAGCTTATCATTTAATTAATCGACAGCCCATTGGCTAATCTTAAACGTGTTTGCTCTTAAACATTTGTTTTGAATTCATCTATTTTTAGAGTTTACACAGTTTTCACAGCTTGACATGAACTTTTTTGCTCTCCAGTCACTGTGGCTAGTGGTTTTCCAAAGTTACTAGCCACTCAGCATTTTCACTGGCCACATTTTTGACATCAATACCATGGGGAAAAACTGCAATATGGATATTTTTAATATTATCTCATAATTTGGCAGCAGGTTTATTAGGCTGCTGTCACTTTAAGACCTGACGCATGGATCCATTATACTGTTACACATGCATTTTCTTTCTCAACTGTTTACGTTCACTCAAAACATAACTGACTGTGTTTACGTGAATACTCGCCAAGACCGGCATTTTGACATTATTTTGTGTGTATTTGAGTGTTTAAGTGCAATAAACATCGAAAAAGAACGGCGTTTTGACATTATTTTCTGTGTATTTGAGCGTTTAAGCGCAATAAGCATCGAAAAAAAACTGCGTTTTGACATTATTTTGTGTGTATTTGAGTGTTTAAGCACAATAAGTATCGAAAAAGAACGGCGTTTTGACATTATTTTGTGTGTGTTTGAGTGTTTAAGCGCAATAAGCATCGAAAAAGAACGGCGTTTTGACATTATTTCGTGTATTTGAGTGTTTAAGCACAATAAGCATCGAATGGCGTTTTGACATTATTTTGTGTGTATTTGAGTGTTTAAGCGCAATAAGTATCGAAAAAGAATGGCGTTTTGACATTATTTTGTGTGTATTTGACTGTTTAAGCACAATAAGCAGCGAAAAAATAACTCAATTTAGTACTGAGAGGCGGCTTTATGTGTGCGTGAGCACAAAATCTGTGGGAATGAGTAAAATTATGCGCGATACGCACAATCCCACGACAAAATTCAAGCCCTGTAACACCAGCAATATTCATCCGGAGCAAATGAAACTAGTGAGTGAGGGGAGGAGGGTTCGTGTGTCGACTCGCTGTCGGAGAGATGAGAGAGAGAGAAAGAGCAGCTGGTATCGTGTATCAATTCTGAAGAAAGTGAGTATTGGAAGCGTTTCAGATATTTCAGTATCGATATGTATCAAAAAATCTATATTATGTATATTATATTATATATGTATATATTATATATATATATTATAAAATTCAACCCCGACTGCATTACACGCCACTGCTGAAACTCTGAACAAAATTCAATAACATCAAGGCTGTAATGTGATTGGTTATCAAGGCACACGTGATCCAAGTTAGCCGTTAAGATTTTTCCAATGGTAGAGCCACGGACCCTCATATCTCCCAATAAAAAGACCATCTCTGGTCTTAGCATCTATTATAGTAGACAGATGCATGTCTACATTTATATATATTTGCCCGTGAGGGGAATCAATGGTAAATGCATCATGGCTGCTGCTCAGGGACGTGAGTGAGGAGCGTCTGCAGCGCTAGTAAGGTCACAGTCATGCTACACCACCATTATACACTTGAGCAGTGCACTTAAAGGTAAATCAATTACAAATGCATAATCACTTGTCCGGTCCCTGCAATAAACAATAAACAAGAGAGCCAGCTGTGCACATTTGTTTTCTATTAAACCACAGTGACAAATGTTTTACACTTTAAAGTAGTACCATGGTATTTTATATTTATGTTTATGCTTAAGATCACTGGAGAACCATTAAATTATCATGGTATTTGTAAATGGCAAAGACATTTACTGTTATAATGGTGACGTTTTGGCTACGTTTGAAAACTCTGGTATAAAGCCAAATTAAAAACAAAGGTTTGTCAAGGCAAACTGAATGTTTGAACAGTTAGAAGGTTAAAGTCTTATAGGCCTCGTGTAGTTTGAATACTTTGGCAGTTCTATGATGAGTTACATTTAGACATTTTGGTCTCTGGTTAGGGATTTTAAAAGCACAAATCTATCCCAAGTTTGTACTATAACAGTATGTTAGCTTTGTCAGACCAACATAATTAACACACTCCATAAAAGCCTGTATTTCTAGTACTGTTTCCAGAGAAAACCATCAATTGGCAAGTGCTGATGTTCTGTGTTCTTTAAAGGACCAAAATGCATGTTGTACGTATCACATTAACCCCCGCTTTCACAGACAGTCCCAGACTAAAATGCATGTTTGAGCTGGTTTAACTGAAAGCAACTTGTTCTGACATATCTTAAAATATATCAGTGTCATTGTTTTGTCTCAAGATGCACACCAGTAATGTTTTTTTTTATTCAATTTTTTTCATATCTTCATGCCTTATAGTTGCATTTAGCATTCTAGCATTTAGCATTTTGCGACAATACAAGCAGTCTAGCAGTTGAGATATGCTATATAGTATATATCGCTCTACATGGGTAGGCCTATACTGCGGATAAAGTTGGACATACTTATATATAGCCTACAACTTTATATAAAGAGCTGAGCGATAATATAGTTGGGTCATTCCGTGTCAATTACCCGGCTCAAATTTTTGATTTTGTTAAAAAAAAATTCTGTAGAAAGACAGACATAAATAGTGATGAAAGCCAAAATATTAAATGTCACAGATGAATATTTATTGAGTAATCCACTGTTTTGTAGAGGGGGGTCATTTGGGAGATTTGGAGCCAAATTAGAAGGGTGTAAAATTGACTTTAGAAAGATGGCAGCAGCATTATTTTATTTTCACACAGAGATTGGTAGGTCTATTAGTAAAATCTGTTGACTTTATCAATCTTTGTTGCATTATATGCCAACAGTGACAGTTCAAAAATGGCAAAAAAGCACTTCTTGTGTTTTTTACCTCAAGTTTGCATGTCTGTAACTCAAGAAGTTTTAAAGATATCTTAAAATCCTTTTAGATTCTGGTTTTTAATAAACTTTCCTTTTGGTATCTTCATTTTAAAGGCTCTCAGTGGTTCAATCCCAGAGATATGGAGATCTTAATGTGGTTCCATGAGTAAATTGTACACATTTTCAGTGGTCAAAAACCAAATGTGGGTCACTTTGCACAAAGCTGATACATTTTTCTTTTAAAGAGGAATATCTGAAGAACAAATAATGTTGAAACTAGAAATGTATCTTGTGTTTTTCTAGCAACACAATTGCATAAAACATACCTGTATGAGTGCCATAAATACTCCTTTTCCAAAGTTTGCATGCCTGTAACTCTAAAAGTATTCAAGATATCTTAAAATCCTTCTAGATTCTGATTCTTAATAAACTTTCCTTTTGAAATCTTCATTTTTGAGGACCTCTATAGTTCAGTCCCATAGATATGGGGATCTTAAATCAGCTCCATGATCAAATTGTTGAATTTTACCCATTTTCAGTGATCGAAAACCAAATGTGGATCACTTTGCACGCGGCTGATACTTATTACATTTAAAGAGGAATATCTGAAGAATAAATAGTGTTTAAACTAGAAATGTATCTTGTTTCCCTCTATCAAAAGAATTGCATAAAACTTAACTCTCTGAGTACCAAATATCCACTGAAAATGGTTCAGTTGAGGAACATTAACTTGCTCTCAAACATGTATTTATAAGAATCTATATTTGATTCAGTTTTAGGGATATTTGGAAGATGGGATTTTGTTCATTTTAACAGCTTCTGAAGCTACCAATATTTCAAATACACAGTATCGTAACACGTTACCGCATTGACATCCCTATATCTATGAGATTGAACCATATAGGGCCTTAAAAATGAAGATTCCAAAAGAAAAGTTTCATAAAAACAAGAATCTAAAATTACATTAAGATATCTTTAACACTTTTTGAATTAAAGTCGTAAACCAGAACAATGTTTGTTTTTGGCACTCAGAGAGGCGTGTTGTATACAATTGTTTCTGTAGAGGGAAACAAGATACGTTTCTAGTTTCAGTGTTTGTTCTTCACACATTCCTCTTTAAACACAATTACTACCAGCAGTTTAAAAAGTTACCTACATTTGGTTCTTGACCATCGAAAATGGGTAAAATTCAACAATTTGGAGATGGAGTCACATTGGGATCCCCATATCTATGGGAATGAACTATATAGGGCCTTAAAAATGAAGATTTCAAAAGAAAAGTTTATTAAGAATGAGAATCTAGAAGGATATTAAGATATCTTGAATATTTTACAGGCATGCAAACTTTGGAAAAGGAATATTTATGGCACTCAGGTATATTTTATGCAATTGTGTTGATAGAAAAACATGATACATTTCTAGTTTCAACATTATTTGTTCTTCAGATATAAAAGAAAAAAAGTATCAGCTTTGTGCAAAGTGGTTTTTGACCACTGAAAATGTGTACAATTGACCAATTTACTCATGGAGCCACATTAAGATCTCCATATCTCTGGGATTGAACCATCGAGGGCTTTTAAAATGAAGATACCAAGAGGAAAGTTTGTTAAGAACCAGAATCTAAAAGGATTTTAAGATATCTTTAATACTTCTTGGGTTATAGGCATGCAAACTTGAGGCAAAAAAACAAAAAAAACACAAGAAGTGCTTTTTTCCCATTTTTGAACTGTTACTGTTGGCATATAATGAAACAAAGATTGATAAAGTCAACAGATTTTACTAACAGACCTACCGATCTCTGTGTTATAATAAAATAATGATGCTGCCATCTTTCTAAAGTCATTTTTACACCCCTCTAATTTGGCTCCAAATCTCAGGTGAATGGTCATTTTGACCCCCCTCTACAAAATAGCGGATTAGGCTACTCAGTAAATATTCATTTGTGATATTTAATGTTTAGGCTTTCATCACTATTTATGTTTGTCTTTCTACAGAAAAAAATATTAACAAAATCAAAAATTTGGAGCAGGGGACCTCAGGTTGAGTTGACATGGAATGACCCAGTTACATTTTGAGATGAAGTAAAAATCAAGCAGTTGAGATTTGCTATAGTATATCTTTAACTGAGTGTATAAAGTTCGATATATCCAACTTTATATAGAGAGCTGTGCGATACAGTTTACATTTTGTGATTATTTAAACACAGCCGAGATTTGCTGTATAGTATAAATTGCTTTAGGTGAGTCTATGTAAAGTAGGATGAACTATATATTCAACTTTTGATCAGCTGTACTACTGATGGCAAACATAATGCATGCTTTGCACATTTTTTGAAAAAATCTGTGCACGGTTTCCTTATTCAGAAGTTTGCTCATTGTTTTCATTGGGCAGTTAACACCGACATTTCATTTCGTGGGTAATGTTGTACAGTCCCCAGAGGCTTTATTGTAGCCATTTGAATACTTTCCCCATCAGCGAATCACTTTCACAGTCATAACCAATTGCTCTTTTGATTCTGAAGGGTTTGCGGGGACTTTAAGGGGTAATTTCAGGACAATTAAGTTGTTATAGTTGACAGTCAGTGGATGTATAGGCTCATCAGCACAGTGTGTTGATGATGGAGGGCTGTTCGCAGGAATAGCTGCGTCTGGCGCTCTCACAGGGGACGTGAGATGGTGCACGCTGACAGAAATCCTGGATGCTAGTTAGCAAGCAGCAGTGCACTGTCAGGTGGCAGGAGTCAAATCAAATGAGAGCCAAGCCACTCCAGCGCACAATGACAACCACTGTGTCTCATGAATTAAAGATGACTGTATGACGAGAGGGAGGAGACACAGAGCGAGAAGCACCGGTGCAGACAAAGACGGATCAATCCCTTATACTTCTTTGTGGGCCACAAGCTTGAATAATAAACACAAGCATTACGTCGGAAGCTTATTTTTGGTCGCAGACGCCAGAAAGGATGCGCGGCGGTCTGGACTGTGCAGACGCGCTCCTAACTCTAATGGCTTAAGTTGGAGATTTAAAAATAGATAATGACCTCCTTTCAACAAATCGTCATCGTCACATCCAGCCAAGGCTGCTGGGAGACACAGACACCCCAGACATTTGCTCCCAATCTCAGTTTCCTACTTGGATCGAGCGGTTTGATTAGCTAGGGGAGCAAAGGGCTGGGAATATGATGTACTAGGAGAGGACGGAGGTGTTTTATTGGTATTCTGGATATTTCCAGGATACTAACACTTTAAAAATGTAATATCTATTCAGTGCTGCAGGCTCAAAAATATACATTATTAGGGTAACCCAGCTGAGCTGTGGATCTTAGGTTTTTTGTTAAAAAACAAAACAAAAAAAACCACTTTTTAAAGTTAAATGGGATTGTTAAAAAGCTAAAAAAAAAATAAATAAGTAAATACAAATATTTTAAACCAAACTAGCACCTGCCATAATAATATATTTATTAATAATATACATAATTAAGCATGATAAACTTGTTTAATTCTAACTCCCGTTTTTATTAAAAAGATTGGTTTGCAGTGTTAAAAAGCTAAAAATACATTATTTTAAACCAAACTAACACCTATAAGATAGATAGATATTCAATACGCATAGATTATATAAAAATGTAAACAAAATACATTTACATTTATCGTATTATTTTGATTGATGATGTGTATAAATATATATATATATATATATATATATATATATATATATAAAATCAACATATTATACATATACGTATTATACATATATAATTACATATTATAATATACATATTCAATCAAAATAATATGATAAATGTAAATTTTTTTTGTTTACATTTTTTAGGTTGGTTAGCAGTGTTAAAAGGCTAAAAATATATTATTTTAAAGCAAACTATAATTTTATATATATATATATAAATAAATGTAAAAGTTTTTGTTTACATTTTTGTAGGTTGGTTAGCAGTGTTAAAAGGCTGAAAAAATATATATATATTATTTTAAAGCAAACTATAATTAATATAAAATTATGAATCTGATTAATTCTAACTCCTTTTTTTACAGTCTTAAATGATGGTTTTAGCTCCATCTTTCATTTAAAAATAAAAACAGCAGGGAGGCTCATCAGCTATGAATAATTAATTAGCTTAATTTAATATTCCATGTGCTAACCAACCCATCACCATGAGGGGAAAACATTCAGATTATTGTGCCAGCAGCCACTTCTGACCCAAGAATTTAACCCTGCGCCAACCAGCTCCATTCTCCTTCACACATAACACAAAAAATACCCAACCTGAGACCTGCCCGACAAAATATTTGCTTCCTGTATTTATTCCCGTCTTGTTAAGAAGTCAAGCTGTGAACCCAACAAAAGGGCATGTGTTCTGCATTTAGGTCTAACACTTGTCAGCTCTTTTCTGCGAGCGCTGGGATTGTTTCCTAATAGTACGTTTTATGAGGGCCGGTTTGTGAAGCCAGCATTTGGATGTTTCCATTTTAAACTGATCATTAAGGCCTGTTTTCAGTGCATTTATTATCTACAACCAGGGAATATTCTTCTCAGTCAGTCTTTCCACAAAAAAACCACATGACATTGCAAAAGCTGCTGGGAGGAATTAAAGTTTAAAATCCAGCATTGGGAAGCAAGGAAAACGTAAAGATGAACACAAGTTAATGACTAAACAGCTCTGACATCAATATAACCCCTGACCCGAATGTGTCAAGACACATAATAAAGGTATTTTGAACACTTCAGCATCTACTTAACCAATATTGATGACGTCACATCATTAAATGTACATTTTTTCAACATGGAGATTGAGCAGACACAACCTCTGGTCAATTATGAAAGCAAGCACTTTAAAAGGGAATTTGAATTAAAAACACAGCACAGATTTTTACATAATAAGCGAATCAAGACGTCTCGTTCATGTACCATTTTATTGGACTTATATAGAAATACTTAAAAAAAACATGAAGTAGCACCATTACTTAAGTTTTACTTTATCATGTAGAACTTTAAATGTCAGAAAAATAAAACTCTTGATACATTTTCAAATCTTGTTTCAGCAAATATAATATTAGTATTTGACCATGAGGTTAAAGGCCTTTTATTATCATAAAATAAAATATACTTTGTTTTTAAACTTTGCTCAATAAAGTACATATACGCTCAAGTAACTTCACCTACATATACATAAACAAGTGGTAAACAAACGTATTAAAATAGAAATCCTAAACCTATAGTGGCGCAACAGAACAGAACTCTGTGATACCCACTGGAATCTAATTCATACAAATTTTTAGAAAGCTTCCTTTTCGTCTGAACGTACTAAGTTTTATACATTTCGACATTTCGTAATAATATAGAATAAAATATGCTTTATATTACTGAATAGAAAATATGCTGGGTGAAACGGATTCAAAAGACATTTTTTGCTGAACCTAGAAACCCTCCGACCCAACAGAATACTGCTCGATGCAAATACACATTTCGTGGTCTGAATCGCCATCCGCATTTCACACGAGTGATATTAAAATAATACAGTGTTCGTTGCCGTAAGGCCATACTAAAAAATAAAAAGATATTTGAACCCAGCTACAAAAAAGTTCACTGAACTTAAATTAAAATATCTGTAAACATCATCTTTGCAATACGAAATATAATCTTTCAAGTCAAAAAAGAATAAAATACTTCAATCTGTATTAATGTCATGAATATTTAAAACTTGTGGAATTTCTGGTTGATCTATACACATATATATATACATATATATGCGTAGGATATGTTGCTGTTCTCCCTCAAACGAGTTCCATCCAATAAGCTGCAGTATCTCCATCACCGCTGCAAGTCTCTGTGCGTCTGTCAGACAGGAAGCCGTCCAGATTCCCCAACAACCTCGAGGTCTGCTACCAGTACATTCGATCAGCGCAATCGTTTATGCTAACAGTCGACAAACTGACTAAAGGTACCTCGGGCTGTCCTTACTTCATTGACGTTTGTGTACAGTTGACTAAAACTACTGATTACTAGGCTTTAATATTTAAAACATGCATTAGATGTTGAAAATATTCGTCCCGAGCTACAGTACATTATGAACAGTTACACCGTCCCTTTTTGGATACTGCAGCTCACACGTATATATATATATATACACACACACACACGTACGTCGCCAAGGTTTAGGAAAATATACGTATAGCCTGAGTAACTGCAGCATGGCAGACGGGGCATTTGGGCTCGTTCCTCTCGCAGATGCGGTTGGCGCACTCCATGCAGAACAGGTTGTGGCCGCAGGGCACCAGGGCCGCGATCACCTCGCTCTCGAAGCACACGGAGCAGTCCCGACTGCCCTTGCGGCTCGTCCCGGACGAGGAGGACGAGGACGAGGAGGAGGACGAGGAGATGGAGGAGTCGGGGTGATGGGATCCCGGAAGCGCCGGGGAGTAGCCGGGGAAGCTGAGGGTGCCGCCGCCCGGGTCGCTGCGCACCCGGCGCGCCAGCGGGTGCTCCGCCGCGCCGTTGGCTTGGTGCAGGGGCGGGGACAACCTGGGTTGGCTGGCGTTGTTGGCCCGGCGCAGCCCGTTGGCATTCGTGGAAGCATTGGCGGGAAAAGGTGGAGAGGTGCCGTTGGTGGCGCGCTCGTACTGCGACCACATCAGGCCCGGCGGCGCGGGAGTGGGGTCGAATCCCGGCGACGACTCGAAGCTCAGCTCGGTGCAGTCGGGCGAGATCACCTCGCCGCCGTAGACAAATCCATTGGCGTTGGCGTTCATGTTGATGTTGTTGTTGTTGTTGTTGCCATTGCTGGAGGCAGTGTAGCTGAGGGCAGGGCTGGGCGGGCTGTAATCGGCCAGCCGGGAGCTGCTGTTGTTGCCGCCTCCGCCGCCGCCAAAGTACGAGTCGGTAGAGGCACTCCCCAGAGAGCTGGAGCTGTCGTTGCGGTAGTTGGAGAAAGGCTTGCGACCGGAGGTGGGCGTGACGCTGGAGCTGGGCTTGCTCCACAGGCTGGCGTTCCCGTGCAGGTCGAATCCCACGTCGGTGCCGTTGGCGTGGAAGTCGTTCTCGTCGGTGAACTCGATGAGGCCGCCGGTGCGCATGGCGATGTGTGCTTCGATCTCCTCCCTGGCCCGGTCCACGTTCTCGGGCATGCCCGTCACCTCGAACACGGGCTCTTTGTCCCGGCTGGGCGTGACGATGTAGGTGTGGGTCTGCTGCTGGATGCGCTTGATAGTGGCCCCCTTGGGTCCGACCACCAGACCCACCACCCGATAGGGCACCCGCACCTGAATGGTGGTCTGGCCGGGCAGATTGGGCGGGCCGGGCACTGTGGCGTTACCATTCAGGCTGCTGTTTTTGTTCCGTGAGGCTCGGATCATCGAGAAGTGCTCGGCCGCCGAGATGATCTCCCTCCGCGCCATGGCTACATCCTCTCGCCTGCCTGTCACAACAAAGACTGGCTCCTCTCCCCGCACCGGAGTTTTGATATACGTATTGGTCTTTGCTCGCAGGGCTTTAATTTTGCAACCTACAAATCAAAAAACAAAAATAAGACAAAGCATATCTGGCACAAAACAAAAAGATGCAAGCACATAGTCTAGGTAGGGGGACAACAATTTCAGTCCCCCCCTTTTTTTTTTCTTGGTGCGGCATAAATTCAAACCACATGCTCGGCTACTTGACATACAGGGTCAAAAATAGCACGGGGGAAAAAAATGCATGCTGAATTCAGGATTTTCCAGAGAGTCTGACCCAACGCAACACTCTAATCATACTGTCAACAACTTGCCTTGTCCCTTCGTACCTCTAAGATAACATGTTGTCGCCTACATCTTGGCTATATAATAGTGTTTCCTGGTTAAGGAAGTCTATTCCCATTTGGCTATATAGGGAGTGTAAACAAACAAAGTCCATTGAGACAAAGAGAGCAAGAAAATGGCACTTCAGTCTAGGTATACAGGAATTTGTGTGTATAAACGAGATGACACATTAAAGGTAGATATGCTTGGGTTGTGTCAGCGCTCCCTTGCTTTTGTTTGGTCGGACATAAGGAGGGCAGTGCAGTTGAAAATAGGCTATAACCTACATTCCCTATATATATCATGCATGCAAATGACTACACATGCTACAATAACATGCACGCATTTAGTTCAAGATGATGATGATGATTACCTTGCCTGCCGACAATTTCGGCAACATGCTCGGAACTGGGAACGGGGACGCATTCGGTCATGTTCACGCTCTTTTTCCTGGGCTCGTTGTCATACAGAGAATTTTCATCGTTATCCAGTCCGAGCAGGGAGAGCTGGTCCAGGGCGATCTGTAGAGCTCTTTGGTCATCCAGGGCGTCCCCCTGCCCGCCGCTGCCGCTCCGCTCCATGTCGGCGAACAGCGAACTAGGCATCTTGGATAGGTCTGGAAACAAAGAGGGGAAAACTTACAGGAGGAGGGTGGGATTGAGCTGGGAACGGCTGGTTTAAAAAGCTCCACGGGTGCGGATTCAATGCGCGTCCTTCTTCCTTGTGTCCAAATAATAGTAATAAAAAAATCAGTGCAATCCCGAAGCGTGGAATAAGCGTTATTCCAGGAGACTGGAATGCCGGCGGTGGCGATATTCCCCTTCGAGTGCGCACCCCTCCCTTGCAGCTCGTTTCTGTTCGCTGTCTGACTCGCTGCAGCCAGACGCGGCACTACCGGAGAATATGTGCGCATGACGTCACCCCGGTCGGACGGGGCAGGGACGGTGCGGCGCTGGGTTGTGATTTGCATACGCCGTGCTGATTGGACGGATTCTGGATGGAAGAGAGAGGGGGGGTGACCGAGTTCAGCCACGGCTCGTCGCGGCCCGCCCTTTTCTTTTGTGGTCTTATTAAAAAGCAACATAACACATTTTATGTGAATTACAGTTATTGTTTAACTTTCTCGTTTTTATAATACTTCACCCAGCAGTGTGGTTAAAACGTACATTAAAAAAAGATGTTGGTTTTACATAACTGAGGTGTAGTGAGTCTATTGTTTAGCATCATTTTGTCTTCTCTGAGGTCTTTGTGGGTTTTTTCTTGCATTCAGGTGAAAAAACGCGCCAAAATGAGTCAAATAACAGCACTTTAAAGGGATAGTTTACCCAAAAATGAAAATTACCCCATGATTTACTCACCCTCAACTCATCCTCAACTCATCCTAGGTGTATATGACTTTCTTCTTTCAGACGAACACAATCAGAGATATATTTAAAAATATCTTTAGTCCTCCTAGGTTTATAATGGTACGGTCGTTAAGTTTGAAATATTTATAAAAACCTTGGAGGATTAAGGATATTTTTTAAATATATCTCCGATTGTGTTCGTCTGAAAGAAGAAAGTCATATAGCTACACCTAGGATGGCTTGAGGGTGAGTAAATCATGGGATAATTTTCATTTTTGGGTGAACTATCCCTTTAAGTAGATAATGCTGAAAATGTTAACAGTAAGTCTGCATCATTTTTAGCCTCGTAATGTAAAAAGTTTTACACATAAAGAAGAGATATCATTAAAACGATGTACCCCAATCTTTTGTTCTACATGGGTGTCATTATGTGTTGTCATCACATGACCAGCCATGTTGTGCAGTTGACTGGGTCAATATCTTTACTTTCAGACAGTGCTTAAGACACTTCAAAAAGCATAAATCAGGCTAACCAAACAATATCCATTGTCATAATGTGTGCACGGCTCCTATCCGGGCTGATAGGTGCCAAAAAAGCCAAAATACACAGCAATTATTGGGAGCCAGCTAAATGTAAACAAAACCTTCATTATTAGTCAATCCCCAAATAATAATTTATATGTAGAGTGTATTAGTTGCTTCATCTAATTTAGATTCTTCAAAACAATCTATAATTATTTAATTTTTTATTTTTCTCCAAGTGACCTTTACATGTGCTTTTCCAAAGTCTCAATGAAGGACAACATGCCAAGGCATGTACTCTCTTTGTCTACTGCACACCCTCTCTCTCTCTCTCTCTGAAATACGTTTAGCATTCATTCACATTTCGGTTACAGTGTGCTTATAAAGTGAACCGCCAGATTTGTATAATTTCATGCATTTATTCAAAACACGCAAAGTCTCTGTCCAAATGACAGCCTCTCCTTCCCTCCCGCCTCACAAGGAAATTTCAAGTGATTGTGTTAAATCATCTAATTTCCTTGAGATGTCCTCATGTATACACCTCAGTCAGTAATATTTGGCTGAAAAATATAAAATTAGGAAATGTAATAATAATGCCACTTATGAGATATACAGTCCTGGTGTCCTCAATGCAAAACAAGCTTCATAATCATCTATTATCGTCATGTTAAAACGAGCCAAACAAACATGCATTTTCTTCACAATTCCATATCAATTTATTTACAAGTGCATGCGAGTAGATGCCTAATCAATATATTTTATCCCATCCACAAATATTGGCATAGACGCAGTTAATGGCCAGTTAGCTATCAACAATACTCTCAAAGCACTCTGTCGTCGGCCGGTATGTTAAAGAGCATGATGGAAGTGCTTATTGGTGATCTCCCAATGGATCCCAAAGCATCTACAGGCAAATGCGCCTTTTGTGGCCCGAGCGGGAAGACGGGGTGGGGGCAGGGAAATCTGCTTCTTTTTACACAAAGAAAATTTTAAACCAATTCAGGGGCATTGAAACGAGAAGCACTTTCTTTGTCACCTCACTCCTCAGGAACAATAGGTATGCTAATATTAACTGCCCCCAAACCTGAGAATGTGAGTCAGGGGCTTTTTTGTTAATATTCACCCCTTTTTTTTATTCTTTCCCCCCACCTTTTTTTTAGTTTAGCACTAGCTGGCTCACAATCAGAGCTTAAAAGCTGCATTGAGAAACATCTGGAGGTGGGAATTATGCTAAAGCCACATGTATGGCTTATTTCTACGCTTCAGAAGCTCAGAGCGAGTCACTTGTGATTTGCATAGTTATAGACTGTGAATTGTATTGTGAAATCAAAGCACTATATTATCTAAGTGTATATATTTACATGTTGACTGCTTACATGCATTATCATGTTTCATGTGTATTTAACACTGGACTGCACACAAAGAGATAAAGTTGACCATTTTTGAAAGATATCGCATTGCATGTCCAATGCCGATCAACTGCATTTACAGACTGTGGAGAACAAAGGCTGTGGAGCAGATTCTGTACGTGCTGGCTTCAATGCTCCTCACACACACACACACACACACACACACACACACACACGCGCAAACACACACACGCAGAGCCAGCGGTCGAAAGCCTCAGCCACAGAGTCTGTTTAAAAACCACTACTTCACATGTCTTTCCAGATCCGTTTCAAAAGTGGGTATGATTGATGTCCTCTCTGCTGCCCAGATGGAGTGACAGACGGAAGATCATTGTCATGACACAACTTTTACGAGGACATCTTTTTCCTGTTAAACTCGTTTTATGACAACTCGCACATTTTACTGCATCCCAAGAAATAAGAAAACTTATTAAACGAAATATGTGATGGTTCCTTTCAATGTTTATGAAAAATTTTAAGACTATCTACACTGGATACACTCTAAAAAATCTTGGTTTATTTTTTCTACTCGGTTGAGTCCTGGGTTGAGCCTTTTGGGGTTATTTTTTCAGTGTTTGGGTAGTTTTTGTGTTACCCAGCTCCTGGGTCAGATGTAATAACCCAGGGGTTGAGTTATTTATAGTGAGCTTTTTGCGACCTCTTCAGGAGAAATTGGTGCATGTCTTCGGTAAAATACATGTTTGTGTAAGTTTTATTTTATCTAAAAATTCGTTATTGTTCTGTATATCGTTTAATTTTATGCAAAGCAACATACAGGGGGCGATGTGAGTCACCTAAATGAGTGTCGCGTCTGTCTTTTCGCATGATGGAAACGCCTGATGCCTTGCATAAAATTTTATGATTTTATTTAAAAAGATACAGAATATAAATACTTAAGATGTTAAAATATGTTCTCAGAATTGTACACTGATTATTTATGGACAGGTTATGGAGTCTGTCACAGCTTTTTTCAGCTATGAGTGAAACGCAGGCGGCGGTCTGAAGTTAGCAGTTCCCCCGCCGAACGCGAGCCATCTCCGGCACGAGATCCAGCGCCGTTACGGTGGAAATGGGACAACACTCGTCGATTACACCTGAATTACTTCTAAATGCTTAATTTTTACTTGTAATATTTGTTAAACGAGCTTAAATGTAGGCAATATGTTTTAAAAATTATATAAAATATAAAATAAAGGAATTATCATGCAAACCAGTGGTTGTGTGGAGTATTTAAAAAAAAAGTTTAGAGGATTTAAGTTAATCCGTAAACATTAATTCATGTATGAAGTTAAAAAAAAAAAAAAAAAAAAAAAAGCTAGTATTATAGTAAAAATGAATCAACCCATTATGCTGGGTTAAATAACCCAATTTGCTGGGTAAAATTAACCCAGCATGTGTTCTGTCCTATGTTTACCCAGCCCTTGGGTTGTTTTTAACCCAGTGTTTTAGTGTAAGCTTTATGAATACAGTTTGAAGGACAAAAAATGTAATTTAATTAATTTTTAAGAATTTATTATAAAATTTATAATTGATTTTATAATTGTATTATTATAAAAACAATTAATCATGTAATAAATAAATCAATTGATCGATCAATTATTTAATTTTCATTCTGGAAAGTCCTACAAAACATGCATCAGGAAGGGAAATAAATCTTTCAGAAATAAAATCTATAAAAAAAAATAAGTTGTTACTTAAACTGCAATGAATGGAGAGCAAATGAAGTGCTCTGCCTCTCAGATCTTTCTTTTGAAAAACAAAAACATCAATAATCTTGTATTTTTCCTCTAGAGTTTCACAAGAAACCTCAATGATGTCTTGCACTCAGATTTCAGCAATCAAAACTCATCAAATTCCTGAACTATGATCCATAGTAGCATGTTTCTCCGTAGGACTTTTAGGAGAAACACCAGACACAAAGTTGATTCTGCAAAAGAAACTCCATTAAGTCACCTGAGCAATGAAAGAGCAACCTCTGAGCAATAAAACATCCCTCTGGCTGTGCCACTTTATACGCCTGCCATATGATTTCCCAGGCGTGCCAGTCAAAATATAACCTGCTTTCTTTCCACTAGCACCTTGATGAATCAGGGTTTTCTATAAGTTTGCCGGCTGTCTGCTTCACTCAGTTCATTTAAGGTACTTAGGTGATCTTAGGCCAGCACAAATAAGCAGAACGCCTAGAGTGGATTCGACATACACAGGTCACCCCTGCTTGAAGGGGAGCTCGAAGAGGCCACTTTAACGCATGCGATATTTGCTGTTTTTCAGTAGGAGTTAACCAGCTGCTTAGCCGCGATTACCCGGCTGCTCTTTAATGAGAGGAAGAGGGGCTTAGCTTGGCATGACCCAGACCTGTCTGAGTGCAGCGCGGCCATGAGATAGCTAATAAGCCACCGGTCCCTGCCGTCTGGCCCGGAAAAAAAAAACAAAAAAACATAACAACGGGAACAAAGACGGGGAGGGAGGGATGGCATGGACAGAAATTAGAGAAGAGAGGTCACAGATGACAGACTCTTACATCATCTGTTTTGTTTCTCTTGTGGATGCATGTATGCGTTCATTTATATCCAATCATGCACTGGTGCGTTGTTTTTAAGTGCTATAAAACTGAGTGATATAATCAAGACTATATAAACCCCACCTCTCTCCTCCTCTCTCTCTTTGTCTGCACTGACACAGACGCATGGCAGTGTCGCGCAACTGAATATGCGTTTTGCAGCTCCACATCACTGCAGTAAAACCTTAGCCATCCCGTTAGCGTTCATTCATCTGTACGACATGTTACGTAGGTGAAAAGGTAAAGTAGGCCAGTGCTGCAGTGGTGCAGTGTGCGTGTTTGCGTTGGCCCATCCCTTCGCAGACTGCTACCCGCACTGACACACTGAACTCGAGTGCCACTGATTCGCCTCCTCCCATTGGCTGCCTGCCAGACGCCCGGAGAAGAAGCATGCAGCAGAGCAGAGCGCAGCGGCAGGACAGCTGGGGCTGCTCCCCCACAATGCACCACTCCCACCCAGGCCCCTTCTAATCCAGTCTGCCTCTGCGCTCGGCCCCTCCCGCCTCCAGCGCCGCCGCAGAAGCCTTCGGATGCTGTACAACCCTCTGCGTCTGACTGTTCTCAGCCAGAACGAGGGAAGTCCACACCTATTGCGTTAAATAATAAATCTCATCAATATTTAGCAGTCTGGATGCATGACTCTGGATGCAGTGGCAACAAACACAGTGACAATAACAAACACGTTAGTACTCGGCAAGGTCGTAACCACTGATCTTTTTATTTAAATAAAGGAATTAAAGGGGTTTTTAAGGGAACAACGAATCAGGAAGAACAACAGCAAAAGCACTAGAATTCATCGTTAAGTAATACATTTGAACTAATTATTTTTATATATACACCGATCAGGCATAACATTATGAGCACTGACAGGTGAAGTGAATAACTGATTATCTCTTCATCGTGGCACCTGTTAGTCGGTGGGATATATTAGGAAGCAAGTGAACATTTTGTCCTCAAAGTCGATGTGTTAGAAGCTGGAAAAATGGGCAAGCGTGAGGATTTGAGCGAGTTTGACAAGGGCCAAATTGTGATGGCTAGACGACTGGGTCAGAGCATCTCCAAAACTGCAGCTCTTGTGGGGTGTTCCCGGTCTGCAGTGGTCAGTATCTATCAAAAGTGCTCCAAGGAAGGAATAGTGGTAAACCGGAGACAGGGTCATGGGCGGCCAAGACTCATTGATGTACGTGGGGAGCGAAGGCTGGCCCGTGTGGTCCAATCCAACAGACGAACTACTGCAGCTCAAATTGCTCAAGAAGTTAATGCTGGTTCTGATAGAAAGGTGTCAGAATACACAGTGCATCAGTTTGTTGCATATGGGGCTGCATAGCCGCTGACCAGTCAGGGTGCCCATGCTGACCCCTGTCCACCGCCGAAAGCACCAACAGTGGGCACGTGAGCATCAGATCTGGACCACGGAGCAATGGAAGAAGGTGGCAGCAAAAGGGGGACCAACACAATATTAGGAAGGTGGTCATAATGTTATGCCTGATCGGTGTATGCACACATTCAGTCGTGTTAATCGTATGCCGAAAACAGCTTTTGCTAATGTTTCTTGTCTCATCACATACAATTACATGAATCACATAAATGACAGTCGAATTTGACAAAAAGTCGAGTAGTTTGCATCACTGGATATTACAGTTGGTCATTTAACATTTCTATCGTACTAGAAATGGTCAAAAAATAAATGTTTAGCTACTTTGCCTTACAGTAAAGCCTCCCTTCAGTGATCTGATTGGCCATCTAAATCATTTTGACAGAGTGATTTTTGTAGGCCAACACAGAAGTTAACATCACACTGGTTCCCTCGACAAACACCCAACAGGATTTTTCCATATAGGCTTTTGAATTATCACCAAAAAAAAGCTCTGTGATCAACAAAAGTTTATGAGACTTTTGATCATTTTTACAAATGAACACTTTTATGAATTTTGAAGTCTAAATAAATACAATCAGCAGAAATAAAAAGCTAACCTTAAGCTATAAATGAACTACACCACGGTCATGATTTCAACGTCACCAAAACGAAACTTCCGACAACTCATTCAGTCTTTATTAAAAAACATTTTCCCTGAAAGTGTGAGTTAGAATAGTTTGCAAGTGTGATTTTAAACACAACAAGGCTGTGAGAGTGAGTAGATGAGTTTATATGTTCGGTGTGATGATGTTTAATTTCCCCCGACATCGTCTGTAGTCCCATTTAGCAACCGCCTTTTTCAAGACAAGTAAGTTTTTTTTTAAAGAAATCACATATGGGGATTTAATGGTGTGTTTTATGTCGTAGAATAAATGTGAAAATATCTTGAGCTTGTGTTCACCACAGACCTTATTTTAGGCTTTTAACCAAAATCCCATTAAAAAACCCATTGACTTCAAGACAACGGAGCTCATTTCCAGGTTTTGGCCTACAAAAATACATCACCCCTGCAGCACTCTATCGACAAGCATTGTTAGACACAATAGATTAATAACTCAAATTAACAAATTAATTAATAATGAATTATACAACTATATCCAACTTAACCTAGAAATCTAAACTGATTGTTTGTGATATCGTCAAAAAACCTAAAGGGTTAGTTCACCCTTAAATGAAAAGTATCCCATGATTTACTCATTCTCAAGCCATCCTAGGTGTATATGACTTTCTTCTTTCAGTCAAACACAGTCAGAGTTATATTAAAATATAGTCTGGCTCTTCCAAGCTTTATAATGGGAGCGAATGGTACCTGAGATTTTGAACCCAAAAAAAGCACATCCATCCATCATAAAAGTAATCCATACGACTCCAGGGAGTTAATAAAGGCCTTCTGAAGTGAAGTGATGGGTTTTTGTAAGAAAAATATCCATATTTATAACTATAATCACTAGCTTCCGGTAATGGCGGTACGCGAGTCTAATTCCGGCGGAAGAGTGACCTCTAACCCGACGCATGACGTGATGACAAACCCGGAAGTGCAGAGGAGAGAGCATAACAAAACATCAGTCATGAATTAGAAGTCTAAAACAAGAATTTTTAAAGAGAAATGTCAGAGGATTTCAATATAAGAGAAGAGGAGCTTGAGTTTGTGTGAACTGCGAGAGGCGTCTAAGCTTACGCTACTCCTACATCCTGCGTCATGCTTCAGGTCAAAGGTCACTCTTCCACCGAGTCACGTACGGCCACTGCCGGAAGCCAGTGATTATAGTTTATAAAGTTATAAATATGGATATTTTTCTTACAAAAACGCATCGCTTTGCTTCAGAAGGCCTTTATTAACCCCCGGAGCTGTATGGATTACTTTTATGATGGATGGATGTGGTTTTTTGGGCTTCAAAATCTTGAGCCCCATTCACTCCCATTATAAAGCTGGGAAGAGCAAGGATATTTTTAAATATAACTCAGATTGTGTTTGTCTGAAAGAAGATAGTCATATACACCTAGGATGGCTTGAGGGTGAGTAAATTATGAGATAATTTTCATTTTTAGGTGAACTATCCCTTTAAACTATATTATCGGTCAGCGATATATAAAAAGTTGGATAAATAGTATTTTCTGTAATGCAATGTATACTACATAGCAAATATCGGATGCGAGGCATGAAGATATTGAAATATTATAAACAGTAACATCATACTTTTCTGTAAAGCTGCTTTGCA
This sequence comes from Mylopharyngodon piceus, assembly GCA_039654765.1. NCBI lineage: Eukaryota > Metazoa > Chordata > Actinopteri > Cypriniformes > Xenocyprididae > Mylopharyngodon > Mylopharyngodon piceus. The sequence goes on along the minus strand of CM077442.1, from coordinate 7,813,637 downwards.
ACAATGTGTATTGTGAAAAGAGCTGTACAAATAATGACTTGACTGACTGCTGAGGCAAACCAGGCTAAAAATGCAACTTAAAACATTTTGTCTTTCAGAGCAGCATCAAGAATATCAAATACTAGGGGACAATGTGGCCGTTTGATTTGATTATTGGGGCCCCTGGTAGACAGAAATGAAGAATGAGGAGGTCCGGCGCTCGTGCCCAGCGGTGCGCTGGTTAATTGCGCTACTAATGAGCAAACAGAAGCTGTGCAGCTTTTGCAAGGAGGTCATCGGGTAAAGATGCTAACCGTGCCAACTTCCAGTGCCCAGGATGGGATCGTTGACAAAAGACATCCACTCAACCCTAAACAACAGAAGAAACAAGGTGTTACAGACAGGTCTGCCTCACAAAAACAAAGAAAACAGGCCTGAGGAATCACTGTAAATGAAGCAGGAAGAAGGAAGGGATGCAACAATCATCATCACTCACTGCGAGGCTGTAGGGGACAAACGGGACTCAAATCATTCACAGACAAACACACAGGATTAGACTTCATGCTAACATGTTGAGTCTTAGATTGAAGGGGTAAATTTATAGTTTAAATGTGATAAAAAGAAATGCACTCCTGCTTTGCATTGCACAATAAATCTGATGTCCGAAAAATCCTGGTATAGCCTACCACATATCTGAAACGGCAATGTGAGTCAGTAGGGCAAAGTTCATCGCTCATCCTGCTAGCTTTGTTTGGGAGTGTCAACTTTCCTTTAGAGCATAATATACAGATCAAGTGGGATCTCAGCTTTTCCCAGACTACTTTTTAAAGAGAGACTGCTTATTTGTAACCACAGCCTAGAGGCGGGTTTGCCTTTCTTTGAGGAGGCTGATTCGCTGTAAGGCATGTTCTTCTTGCTTGTTTCCATTAATCAAGCAAGTGTATAAATAAATACCATGTTGTATATGCTCTTTTTTTCATTCAGCATGGAATTGGGTCAACCGCACACATTAACCAGTCTCATTCTTCCTCAGTTTCTGCATATTTCCTTCTCTCGCTCTCACTCAGCCCAGATGCACTGCAGTTTAGCAGCAGCTGGATTCAGTTGAGGAGTAAAGAAATAGTGTGCTTACACAAGGTAGACGTGAAGTTTTGTTTTTGGAAAACTGTTTTTAGGAAGAGTCTTGAGTGGAGCTGGAAAGTGAGAATTGAGGTTCCACCACTTAACAAAGGATTTTTGTGGCTTTTAAACTTTTAGGTTTGTGGCCAAATCTATATGCTAATGTACTCACAGAATTTTTTAGCACATATATACTTTTTAAAAAGCAGTTTCGCTTTTGGGAAATGGACCAAAAATACTATACCGATGACTTTTTGTCCATCAAATGCTCTGTAGAAAAAGTGGAAAAAAGGGGAAAAATTATAATTAGAAGTGTGACACTGTTAAAGGTCTTTAAACATCTACAACAGAAAAGGAAATATTTGTGGACATCTGTGATCATGAGGTTAGGATAAAGCTATTTAAATTACATCAGTTAAAGCACTTATAATATCATGGTTTGTAACTTCTGAGCAGTAGGTGGCACTATGACGAAACTCTGCATGCCCCCTCAAGACATGCCTGCGATGATATTTACCAAGTTTCGTGTCAATACACAAAACTTTTGCAAAGATACAGCCGCATATCCATTTTGGCGTGCTCTGAGTCAAATTTGTTGACACAGTATAAAACAACACAAGCAGCATAAGTAGCACTTTAAAATAGACAAAAACTGCTGAAAATCAAGATGTAAATAGACATTATATTTCTTATTAGGGGTCAAGTTGGGTCTCTCAAAAATCTTTTTAATAACTTTTTGTCATGAGTGTCTGTTGATGCTACATACCAATTTTCTTACAAATTTAGTAGTTCAAAAAAGTAGGTAAGTATGGTAGAATATGGCAAATTTGATATTGTAGGACTCGGCATAAGCTAACAAATTTAATGATGTAAGTTAAATGACAATATGTTGAATTTTTCATATGTTATAAGCATTTTCATAAATTTCATTATATCTCTTGACCATTAGGGGGCGCTGACCTAAAATTTTACAGGTCCTCTCAGAACATGGCCTCGATGAATCATACAGAGTTTCGTAACAATACGTTCATGTGTGCGTAAAACACACCATTTTATGACAAAATTCAAAATGGCCGACACCCAAAATGGCCGACCAAAGAAAATTGGATATCGTTCAACTCAGCATGCCTCAAGGACTCTAAGGAGACTGTCCTCATGATTTTAGCCGTCAAATTCGTTGACGCGCTATACAAGAACGAATTGGCCGATCAAAAATATTTTAATAAATTTTTGCCTGGAGTGCGAGTAGATGCTACATAACAAATTTCGTGCAAATTAGACAAACGCTCTAGGAGGAGTTCGAAAAAAGTAGGTTTTTCAGAAAATTCAAAATGGCGGAAAAATTTTCATGATGGAAATGGCGTCATAGGGTGCATTCGATTCAGCATGAGCCATGGAATCAGAGGAATTTTGTTTATAGGAAAAGTTATGAGCATAAACATGAGTGAATCTTTGAACTGTTGGTGGCGCTTCGGGCGTGACCCCTAATAAGAAATATAATGTCTTGATTTTCAGCAGTTTTAGTCTATTTTAAAGCTTGTTTTAACTGCAGATTGTTACAAACTCAAAATGAAGTACACTTATAAGGCTTGTTAGACTTGCCACTTCAACTATGTGGTAACACTTTATTTTAGTGTCCTTGTTACACATGTTACATGTAGCTATTGTAGTAATAACTATAAATTATGCATAATTACATGCAACTAACCCTGAACCAAACCCAATCCTGTAAGTACATGCAGTTAATTATTATTACACAGTACTTAAATGCATAATTACACTGTAACACAGACACCTTAAAATAAAGTGTAACCAAATATGTACACAAAAACAGTATTGTTTGTTTAGCAGTCACTATCTTAGATAAGTTCTAAAATGTATCATTAATGCAGTCATTAAGGTGTCGGAACTGGAAGCAGAATCGTTACATTCCGTATGATTCCAATGCCTAGTCTTGAGATGGTAGAGACGAACAGGAATCAGATTTGAAGTTCCATTGACTCCAGGCTGCATTGATTGCTGCTTGGAAGGCGGCCAGGCCCGAGGCAGCGGCAGTAACAGCAGTAAAGCGCGACTGCCTTCTTCCCTCTCCCTCCCTCTCTTTCTCTCTCTCCTCTCTCTCTCTCTCTCTCTCTCTCTCTCAGCGCAGGAGCCGCTGCATCGAGGAAGAACTCTCTCTGAATGCAAGCCCTGTTCTCAACTTGTGGGTCATTCCTCCAGAGCTCTGCTATCTGATCACAAACTGAGTAACTGGCTCACATACAACCTTAATCAAATCCAAAGAAACCATCTTTTGTTTTGTCAATTCAACAAATGCACAAAATTCGTTACCCCAACACAAGTACACATTTATATCCCTACCTCTGATCTGAACACAATCTCATTGACACAAACTGTTTCACATTCAAAAGACTCCAGAAATGACATGCTAACAGGCCTTGTGTAGGTTTGCATTGCAGGATTTTTTGCTGTGCAGTGAATGTGAAGGATGCAGTACTCACAGACACCAGAAGGGGGACATGACTGCCATGTGCGCAGTTCAGAAGTGCTGTGTGGATTCGCTCATCCATCAGTGTTCAGCATCACTGAAGAACCAGGGAAAACTTCTCACAGATGAGCCGCTACATCCACAGTCCCAAACCATCACACATCACGGTCATTTTCTAGAGCACCTTCTGAAAGCAGAGGATGAAATGGCAGGGTTTGATAAAAATTCAGTATGAGATCTGAATAGCATAATAGCAATGTTTTCAGAAATGTTTCTTGAACAGCAAATCAGAATATTAGAACGATTTCTGAAGGATCATGTGACACTGAAGACTGGAGTAATGATGCCATTTTGCTGCTCAAGAAACATTTATTAATATTATCAATGTTGAAAACAGTTGTGCTGCTATATATATATATATATATATATATATATATAGAAAGAAGTTCAAAAGAACATAATTAGAAACAGAAATCTAACATATAACAAGTCATTATTTTTTATTTATTTATTTATTTATTTTTTTTAAATCAATTTAATGCATCCTTCACTCTAAAAAAATCTTGGGTTATTTTTTCTACCCAAGTCCTGGGTTGAGCCTTTTGGGTCATTTTTGGGGGGTTATTTTACCAGTGTTTGGGTAGTTTTTGTGTCAGCCAGATCCTGGGTCAGACGTAACAACCCAGTGTTTGGGTCGTTTTTGTGTTACCCAGATCCTGGGTCAGACGTAACAACCCAGTGTTTGGGTCGTTTTTGTGTTACCCAGATCCTGGGTCAGACGTAACAACCCAGTGTTTGGGTAGTTTTTGTGTCAGCCAGATCCTGGGTCAGACGTAACAACCCAGTGTTTGGGTCGTTTTTGTGTTACCCAGATCCTGGGTCAGACGTAACAACCCAGTGTTTGGGTCGTTTTTGTGTTACCCAGATCCTGGGTCAGACGTAACAACCCAGTGTTTGGGTCGTTTTTGTGTTACCCAGATCCTGGGTCAGACGTAACAACCCAGTGTTTGGGTCGTTTTTGTGTTACCCAGATCCTGGGTCAGACGTAACAACCCAGTGTTTGGGTCGTTTTTGTGTTACCCAGATCCTGGGTCAGACGTAACAACCCAGTGTATGGGTCGTTTTTGTGTTAGCCAGATCCTGGGTCAGACGTAACAACCCAGTGTTTGGGTCGTTTTTGTGTTACCCAGATCCTGGGTCAGACGTAACAACCCAGTGTTTGGGTCGTTTTTGTGTTACCCAGATCCTGGGTCAGACGTAACAACCCAGTGTTTGGGTCGTTTTTGTGTTACCCAGATCCTGGGTCAGACGTAACAACCCAGTGTTTGGGTCGTTTTTGTGTTACCCAGATCCTGGGTCAGACGTAACAACCCAGTGTTTGGGTCGTTTTTGTGTTACCCAGATCCTGGGTCAGACGTAACAACCCAGTGTTTGGGTCGTTTTTGTGTCAGCCAGATCCTGGGTCAGACGTAACAACCCAGTGTTTGGGTCATTTTTGTGTCAGCCAGATCCTGGGTCAGACGTAACAACCCAGTGTTTGGGTCGTTTTTGTGTTACCCAGATCCTGGGTCAGATGTAACAACCCAGTGTTTGGGTAGTTTTTGTGTCAGCCAGATCCTGGGTCAGACGTAACAACCCAGTGTTTGGGTAGTTTTTGTGTCAGCCAGATCCTGGGTCAGACGTAACAACCCAGTGTTTGGGTCGTTTTTGTGTCAGCCAGATCCTGGGTCAGACGTAACAACCCAGTGTTTGGGTCGTTTTTGTGTTACCCAGATCCTGGGTCAGACGTAACAACCCAGTGTTTGGGTCGTTTTTGTGTTACCCAGATCCTGGGTCAGATGTAACAACCCAGTGTTTGGGTAGTTTTTGTGTCAGCCAGATCCTGGGTCAGACGTAACAACCCAGTGTTTGGGTCGTTTTTGTGTCAGCCAGATCCTGGGTCAGACGTAACAACCCAGTGTTTGGGTCGTTTTTGTGTCAGCCAGATCCTGGGTCAGACGTAACAACCCAGTGTTTGGGTCGTTTTTGTGTTACCCAGATCCTGGGTCAGACGTAACAACCCAGTGTTTGGGTCGTTTTTGTGTTACCCAGATCCTGGGTCAGACGTAACAACCCAGTGTTTGGGTCGTTTTTGTGTTACCCAGATCCTGGGTCAGACGTAACAACCCAGTGTTTGGGTCGTTTTTGTGTTACCCAGATCCTGGGTCAGACGTAACAACCCAGTGTTTGGGTCGTTTTTGTGTTACCCAGATCCTGGGTCAGACGTAACAACCCAGTGTTTGGGTCGTTTTTGTGTTACCCAGATCCTGGGTCAGACGTAACAACCCAGTGTTTGGGTCGTTTTTGTGTTACCCAGATCCTGGGTCAGACGTAACAACCCAGTGTTTGGGTCGTTTTTGTGTAAGCCAGATCCTGGGTCAGACGTAACAACCCAGTGTTTGGGTCGTTTTTGTGTTACCCAGATCCTGGGTCAGACGTAACAACCCAGTGTTTGGGTCGTTTTTGTGTTACCCAGATCCTGGGTCAGACGTAACAACCCAGTGTTTGGGTCGTTTTTGTGTTACCCAGATCCTGGGTCAGACGTAACAACCCAGTGTTTGGGTCGTTTTTGTGTTACCCAGATCCTGGGTCAGACGTAACAACCCAGTGTTTGGGTCGTTTTTGTGTTACCCAGATCCTGGGTCAGACGTAACAACCCAGTGTTTGGGTCGTTTTTGTGTTACCCAGATCCTGGGTCAGACGTAACAACCCAGTGTTTGGGTCGTTTTTGTGTTACCCAGATCCTGGGTCAGATGTAACAACCCAGTGTTTGGGTAGTTTTTGTGTCAGCCAGATCCTGGGTCAGACGTAACAACCCAGTGTTTGGGTCGTTTTTGTGTCAGCCAGATCCTGGGTCAGACGTAACAACCCAGTGTTTGGGTAGTTTTTGTGTTACTCAGATCCTGGGTCAGACGTAACAACCCAGTGTTTGGGTCGTTTTTGTGTCACCCAGATCTTGGGTCAGACGTAACAACCCAGTGTTTGGGTCGTTTTTGTGTCACCCAGATCTTGGGTCAGACGTAACAACCCAGTGTTTGGGTCGTTTTTGTGTTACCCAGATCCTGGGTCAGATGTAACAACCCAGTGTTTGGGTAGTTTTTGTGTCAGCCAGATCCTGGGTCAGACGTAACAACCCAGTGTTTGGGTCGTTTTTGTGTTACCCAGATCCTGGGTCAGACGTAACAACCCCGTGTTTAGGTAGTTTTTGTCACTCAGACCCTGGATCAGACGTAACAACCCCGTGTTTGGGTAGTTTTTGTCACCCAGATCCTGGATCAGACGTAACAACCCAGTGTTTGGGTTGTTTTTGTGTCAGCCAGATCCTGGGTCAGACGTAACAACCCAGTGTTTGGGTCGTTTTTGTGTTACCCAGATCCTGGGTCAGATGTAACAACCCAGTGTTTGGGTCGTTTTTGTGTCAGCCAGATCCTGGGTCAGACGTAACAACCCAGTGTTTGGGTCGTTTTTGTGTTACCCAGATCCTGGGTCAGACGTAACAACCCAGTGTTTGGGTCGTTTTTGTGTTACCCAGATCCTGGGTCAGATGTAACAACCCAGTGTTTGGGTAGTTTTTGTGTCAGCCAGATCCTGGGTCAGACGTAACAACCCAGTGTTTGGGTCGTTTTTGTGTTATTTATCACAGGGTTTTTGCACCATCTTCAGGAGAGAGCAGTGCAGCTCTGTCAAATTGGTGCATGTCTTCGCTAAAATACAGGTTTGTGCACGTTTTATTTTATCTAAAAATTCGTTATTGTTCTGTATATCGTTTAATTTTATGCAAAGCAACATACAGGGGGCGATGTGAGTCACCTAAACGAGTGTCGTGTCGGTCTTTTCGCGTGATGGAATCGCCTGATGCCTCGCATAAAATTTTATGATTTTATTTAAAAAGATACAGAAGATAAATACTTAGGATGTTTAAATATGTTCTCAGAATTGTACACTGATTATTTATGGACAGGTTATGGAGTCAGTCACAGCATTTTTCGGCTACGAGTGAAACGCAGGCGGCGGCCTGAAGTTAGCAGTTCCCCCGCCGAACGCGAGCCATCTCCGGCACGAGATCCAGCGCCGTTACGGTGGAAACAGGACAACAGAGACTCGTCCATTACACTTCAATTACTTCTAAATGTTCAATTCTTGCTTCTAATATTTGTTAAACGAGCTTAAATGTAGGCAATATGTATTAAAAACTATATAAAATATGCTATAATATAAAATATGATCGAAAATAAAGGAATTATCATGCAAACCAGTGGTTGTGTGGAGTACATTTTTATCATGTACTTGTGTAGAGGACATTTCGGGTCTTAGTCTCCCTTATAGTGAAAATTAGACTTCAAATAATTCCAGAGAAAAACCCTCGTGTTGTTCTACTGACGAGAAACATGCACATTCTCTCAGAAGCGTATATGTAATACAATGCGTGTGGCCGTTTCTAAATCAATATGTCCGTTTCCAGGCCCAGACTCTGAAGTGGCACTTTATGATGAATCAGGCACTGGAACAAATGTTGTCGTGAATCAGACAGGAAACAAATGTTTGAGGGTCACAATTCTGCTCTGACCTCCTCTGCCATTATGAAGCATCATCACTGCTGTTCCTAGCAAAGAAAAAACGCACAGTAGTTAGACAAAGGCCAGGTTAACGCTTCACTGGCTAAATGACTGTGTAAAATTGACTGAGATATTCCAAGTAATAGCAAACTGACAGAAGTTGTTCTGTTTGACATTTTGGTCAAAACAGAGATGCTGACCTGGAGAAAGTAGGACAGTTATTCCGTATCATATCTTATCTTAAATATCTTTGCTTATTTAATTTGGATTTCTCATACTAGCCCACAAAAAAAGTCACATTTTAGGTCCCTATTTGTAATGAAATGAACGTTTATAAAATACAATTTTATTTATGTATTGTAAATGCCATAAATTTTCGACTGCCTTAATCCCTCTATGCACTTCCATTTCCAATATGTCAAATAAACAAAAAATGATTTTAACATTTGATCAGGCTGCCAAAAATGAATTAAACAGGCAACATGCTGAGGTCATGATGCGACAACAACAGGGCTGTACCCACCGAGGTGTATATAATAAAGGTTGTCAAATAATTGCCCAATATTAAAGGTAGGGAAGGCAATTTGTTTTATACGCACTTTTTGTTATGGTTGAAACTCTCTTTACATAATGAGTTCATTAAGCCCTCGTCTAGTGATCCCAGTACTCCAAACAGCAATTAAACATCTAAAGGTATCTTTATTAGTATGTTTTCTGAGAGGAGTACCTTTCCTTTGACCATGAAAAATGCTGTTTTTCTCTGCTCGCTTCACCACTGGCGCTTCCCCTCAGCACAAGTTTGGTATCGTTGTAAAGCGCAGCATTCCAACTTTGTGAATATTCATAGTGAATTCTCGATGGCTTGAGTCTGAACCAATGAAATGTGATTTTCAAACTCATGCTGATGTAAACGAAACAATCTTACTCGCGCTGCATGACAGATCTGAAGCACGCGCACAAAGACGCCTCAGACAGTGCGCAATCCCGATATACACATATACACAGAATTACAGTATTTCAAAATTCACGCAAACATTATCTGTTATGTCTTAAGTGAACGTTTGTGAACTGTTGGGGAAAAACATCTGATGTATAACATTATATTAGATCTGTGTGATACAGTAGGTCTTAATATATATAGGCTGTCTGTTTCATTAAAGGGGACCTATTATGTCCCCTTTTACAAGATGTAAAATAAGCCTCTGATGTCCCCAGAGTGTGTATGTGAAGTTTTAGCTCAAAATACCCCACAGATAATTTTTTATAGCATGTTAAAATTGCCACTTTTTGGGGTTGAGCAAAAACGCGCTGTTTCAGTGTGTGCCCTTTAAATGCAAATGAGCTGCCGCGCTCGGCCTAAGAGGGCGGAGCTTCAAGAGCTCATTCTCTGGTGTCAGGATTCAGTCAGGACGCACTGTAATGTCAGAAACTGCAAATATATGCTGCATGGAGATAGAACAGGTATAGTTTAGTTTAATTACGGTTATAACTTATATTGTCTTCTTGTTTTTATCCACTATATTAGTACAAGCCTGTTTACCGATGAGTTTTATGACGTTTATTGTACTTCACACAAAATATGCATCTGTTTTCACTCTAGAAAATCACTGTAAGAGCTTAATAAAACAGTGCAAGTGTGCATTAAAATATTATCCATAAACTCTCTCTCTCTCCCTTGCATTATCATCAACATACACAGCGAAGTACACAGAAACACTCGTTACAACTAACAGTAAACAAATATATAAAGACCTTATGCCTTTTTGGGTGATGCTTAATAAACTGGTTAGCTTTATATCTGTAAAACAACTCCGATGAACTGTAATAAAGTGCTCTCACCTTCATTACTGCCGTATCCAGTATCACTCTGGAGACTGTAAGCTGGATCACGAACAGTTTACTGATCTATCCTTGAGTAACAAATTTTTAGCACAACCTCTGTTTTGTATTGTCCCTTTGTATTGACATTCGTTCACAAAGTCCGGTGTGAAATGATTCGCGCAGACATAAACGAATTTCGGTAGAGTTGAGGGAGCATTTTCTTCGAAAAGCCTGACGCAGTTATCATTTTCACGTCCAGCGCCATGTTGTTTAAATAGCAAATGCGCCCATTTGTTTGCCCATGGGTGTGCTGGTCTGAAAACAAGGTGTGTTCAGGTGCATTGTTGGCGTGTTGCTATTTTGAGGCAACTGAACATGACTTCGTCATTGACCAACAAAAACCTGGTCTAAAGTCAATGGCACAGTATTTGTTTTGTTATTTAAAGAGCGTGTTAGTAATATGCGCCTATAGGCGGGTGCACAACGCACATACGCTCTGCTTATTACACACACAGGGACATGCAGCAGCACACAAACATGCCAAATATGAAAAATAAAAGGATTACAATGTAAAAGATTATAATTGTGTGTATTAAGATAAAAATGCTTTGGTGGAATCCAGCTTGTCCCGTAGATGATCTGCTCGCTTTAACCTCGCGCACAAGCAGATCCGTTTACTCACTAGAGAAGGAGCATTTCCTTCGAAAACAAAATTAATCCACCTTGTCTTCAGCGGCTCAGATTTAGGGAGTAAATGGAGAGAGCTATGTGGATTAATCCATCCAGCTACAGAACACCTAAAACGCTTGGGAGACGTTCTCGTCAGTGCAGCAATGGCGGACTGTGTACAACTCGCAGTGAACTCGCTCAGGGCGCTTCTATGTTAAAACAGCAGTGTCTGTCAACATTCGTGGGCGGGGCCTGTGGCTAATGTGACGTCACATTGCCAGGAACCTGCAAACGGCTTGTTCTGAGACACTGCTTATGATTTATGGGGATTAAAAAAAAAAGAAGTGGTTGGATTTTTATCACTATAGGGTAGTTGTGTACACACACTGCCAACACACATTTATGTCCAAACACCATGCAAAAGTGAATTTTGCATAATAGGTCCCCTTTAATGTTAATCAAACAATTGTGGAATTATGGAAAAAAAAAAATTGAATATATATTTCTTCCTATAGATATGTGTTTTGACTTGGTTTGTGCCAAATTTTGTGGTATTACCAGGGATTTTAAGATATGGTTGCTTTTGCTTTGGAGCCTTCAGAAAACTTTAACTCGATTTTTCTCAAAATTGACTTTGCTGACTCTATCAACTTCAAACAGGTGTAGCTAAATCATACATCATTTTGAAGGTTTTTAATAGAGAATGTGAAAGTAACAACAACTCATTTTTGACCATTTGCTCATTGCGACTCATTTCAAAAGTTTCCTTTTTCAGGCCACCAAAACGCCGTTGTCATGTAAATGAACAAAAAAAACGCTTAAAAGGATTAGTTCACTTTCAAAAGAAAATTACCCCAAGCTTTACTCACCCTCAAGCCATCCTAGGTGTATATGACTTTCTGATGAACACAATCGGAGTTATATTAATAAATATCCTGACGCATCCAAGCTTTATAATGGCAGTGAACGGGACCAACGAGTATGAGCTGAAGAAAGTGTCTCCATCCATCATACAGCATCCGGTCTGGCGGAAGTTAGATGTTTTCATAACTTGTTAAATATGGATTTTTTTTTTTTCACAAACGCATTGCTTCGCTTCAGAAGGCCTTTATTAACCCCCCGGAGCCGAGTGGAATATGTTTATGATGGATGGATGCACTTTCTTCAGCTCAAACTCGTTTGGTAACACATACTGCCATTATAAAGCTTGGATGCATCAGGATATTTATTAATATAACTCCGATTATGTTCATCAGAAAGAATAAAGTCATATACACCTAGGATGGCTTGAGGGTGAGTAAAGCTTGGGCTAATTTTCATTTGAAAGTGAACTAATCCTTTAAAAAGTTTTCCATTTTTAGTTAAAAACGGTGTCGTGTAAACAGCCTAATGTATGTACACATGACATATTGTGACTAAAATTAATAAACTTATTCCTGGTAGCCTTCAGTAAATTCACTTGTCTAAGGAAATATTCTTAAAACATATAAACATGTCTCAGTCGACCCTCACTGACCCAGACAAAAATGCATCAATCAAAGCTCAGCTTTGGGAAGGGAAGAGATAAGTAGACTGTCAGAGAGAAAAAGAACGAGAGAAGGTGAGGGAGATGAAAGAGGAAGAGCAGGTATTGACAAATAATTTATGCTACTGACCACTGACATGGTTTTAAAGTTATTGGTATCTACTTTTTTTGGCTTTCAAATGTCTTAAAATGCACATATGTAGATCAGGGAAAACAACATTTAAATGGGGGGTTGCATGCCCCCGAACAATTTGGGGAACTCAGTAATTATAAAACCCTGTGTACGCCCTGGACAATAATGTAGCGTGGTTATTTTGTATGTTTGGCTACTATTTTTGCTGGGCAAGTATGCAGTACACTAATGCGCAGTACGATTTATCTGCAATAAAGTAATGGGCAGCAGTTTGAACTTACACACATAATATCTATGGCACCTAAAGTCTGCACATGGACACCATAATGGCTAAGAAAACTTTTAGGAAGCAATGTAATATAAATGCAAAAAAGGAGAGAGTTTTTGTAAAGCTATTTAAAAATGTGCCAAAACAATTTACAGAAGAACAATTGGGCCTGACAAGCTTTTCAACAATGCAGCCGCTCTGTGTTTTTTGTTTGCACAATGTGGAGGCTAAAATAATTCAGTAATGTAAAACCGTGTTGGATGAATAAAAGTAAATTTTGCAGGCATTTAATTATCAAGACAATTAATGTAACTTGCAAAGAGGCGCATAAATGTTCGACATTCTGGCAAAAACATGCATTTGGCGTAGCGAGGCTGTCTGTATTTGCTTTACGCCTGCTGAACGCCAGACTTTAGAGGTTGCTGTACTGGTTCGAAGCGTTGGGTGCATTTGAAGCCGACGGCAACAAAATATAATGAAATTGTCCCTCACAGACTTTGCAGTCAAAGCGGCCCTTTAAAAAGTCCCTCTGTCACCGTCAGATCAATATCTGCAGACAACAATACAACACCTCACAGCATAATGAAGTGCTCACAGGCATGAACGCAACCAGGACCGGGACGAGAGAGAGAGATGGAGGAACAAAGATGGAGGATGGACAGATGACTTGTGTCCAATCACTCTCACTTAACACTTCCACCTTTATTCTTGGAAATAGACACAAAGACCTTTTATAGCCTTGTGTCACATGCATGAAAACCTAAAATGTAGCTTTTTATTCTCGTTCTTTAGTAAACCATCTATGTATTGTTACCTTAAACAAGTCTTTCTGCAGATTTTGTGGATATTAAATGGCAACACAGTACCAAAACTGTTTATTACACATCAAAACACATACAGTAGTGGCCAAAAGTGATGTCTGGAGGGGATATTTGTTTTTAATCACCCTACAAGTTCAATTAAAAAAAAAGAGATGATGATAAAGAAGGTATTTTGAAAGAATGTTGTTCAAACAACATTGGACCCCACTGACTTATTGTATGGGGGAAAAAAAACAGTATAAAAAATAAAACTTATTTTCAGTAATTGGAATAAAGCTGAAATAAAATTAAACACAAATATTAGATGAAAAACTAAAAAACTCTAATGACTGACAGTACTAAACAAACTAAAATAATCAATTAAAGCTATTTAGAAATATTAAAAAATACTAATAAATATGACAAAAACACATAGCAAAATTAAAATTAAAATGAAAACTCCACATATCAAAATAGTTAAAAATGTAAAAAAAATTCTAAATAGTATTATAGTATATAATATAAATAATACTAAAATAACACAGGGGAATAAATGAATGAATCAAGGACTGGTTGATTATGGCAAAAATCATAATCCTGATTATTTTTGGTCAACATTAAAACCACAATAATTTAACACGATTATTGGTGATATGATCAAAGTCTTATTTTAAATATCTGTGAAATTTCGCAATTATTGATACTTCAGCAATAACTAATGTTAATTAATGTAAGAAAAAGGTCCTCAAAATAATTACACAAGACAAGTAAACAGTCAAAACGGACAAATAAATACAAATTAAATAAACAGTGTTTTAATTTTTTCAGGAAGGAGTACTAACAGTGGTATTTGGATAAGTAATAGCCTTTGAATAATCAAATGTAAAAGAACACTGCATAGTCTTACTGTACACATTAAATATAGATTAATCCTTATTAAAGCTACTTATGTTATTCAGTCAAGATCTGTGAGTGATTGTTCTTTGTCATTTGTTCTTTGATTATCATTAATGACAGACAGCAGCAGGTTTATTAGGCAGCTGTCACTTTAAGAGCTGATGCACAGATCCAATATACTGTTACACATTCCTTTCTGAACTGTGTATGTTTACTTAAAACATAATGGGCCCTATCATACATCCGGCGCAATGCGGAGCAACACAACGTTTTTTTGCTAGTTTCAGCCCGACGCAGTTATCATTTTCACGTCCAGCGCCATGTTGTTTAAACAGCAAATGCACTCGCGCCCATCTGTTCGCCCAGGGGCGTGCTGGTCTAAAAACGAGGTGTGTTCAGGCACATTGTTGGCGTGTTGCTATTTTGAGGCAACTGAATATGACTGCGTCATTGACCAACAAAAACCTGGTCTAAAGTCAATGGCACAGTATTTGTTTTGTTATTTAAAGAGCGCGTTAGTAATATGCGCCCATAGGCGGGTGCACAACGCACGTACACTCTGCTTATTACACACACAGGGACATGCAGCAGCACACAAACATGCCAAATATGAAAAATAAAAGGATTACAATGTAAAAGATTATAATTGTGTGCATTAAGATAAAAATGCTTTGGTGGAATCCAGCTTGTCCCGTAGATGATCTGCTCGCTTTAACCTCGCGTACGAGCAGATCCGTTTACTCACTAGAGAAGCGTTCAGTTTTTCCGCTTGCAAATTCCATCATGTAAATAGCGAATCCACCATGGCGTGAGCAGAACTGTCTTTTAAAGGGAATGGGAGATGAGAGAATAGGGATAACCCTTTTAGACCGTGCACCGGGCGCGCCGACCATTTTTCCCGTTGTTAAACTAGCGGATTCAGACACGCCCTAAGTGCACCTGCTTCAGACCATGAGCTTAGAGCATTAAAATAGGGCCCAAATTGTTTATGTGAATGCTCGCCAAAAAGGCATTTTGACAGTTTTGTGTGTACACAAATGGGTTAGGCGTGTATCCGAAGCCCATTTGCTTTTCCGCGTTCAGCTCCGAATTGGAGCGCGCACAGAAAGCCACCTAGGGAACAGTGTCAGTGTCAGAGTTAGATGTTAACTTTGGGCTTTTAGGGAGGAACGAAAGTGAATTGCTGTGAAGGAAAGGTGCATTTAAGGGTACGATTAATCGCACAGCCCTAACAGAATCTTCATTTTTAGATGAACTATCCCTTTAAGATTGATTAACATCTCCACAGAACCCTATAGCCAACTCTACACGACCCTCTAATGAAAATAGGATGGTTCCACCACTAAAGAACCTTTATTTTTAAGAGTGTGGAGTGAATTTCAGTATATAAAAATGGAAAAGCTCAGTCTTTTAACTTCCTCTGGGCCACAGGGTGGGCATTTGTCTATTTTGGCACATTTTGCTGTGCAGAAGTGGGCAGCGGGCATCAGGTGCTGTGCCCATCTTTGATCCACCACACCAGCTGTCTACACACAGACGCGCAGGATCCTGATATAGCATCCTTTATTTTACATAAGCATACCCACTTAAGACAACATCATACACGTCTAAAACAGATACAAACCAGATCCGAGAGGAGCAAAGTTCAATAACACTCTGAAAGGAGAAATATCGAGTGTAACGCAATGTCTTCGCTAGGATGTCTTCAGGGTTATATTAACATCTAGAAATGTTTATGTCTACAACAGAGCATCTCATTTCCATGTTTCCATAGCAAAGAATTTTTATGGGCTGTTTTTAAGGATCGTGTTTATGTTCCTACGCTTTTTTTCCCCTCTCTCTCTCAAGCTATAGGAGCTTTTGTCAGCAGATGCCTGACGTCTGGCCTGGCAGCTCTAAGAGCGCGTTCGCTTATGAAATCCATCATGACATTAGCTGGCAGGGTTAATGGTTTTAAAAGCAAAGAACGGCTGCTGAAAGAAAGGAGAGCGCTGTCAGACGCATAAACATCCCTCGTCTTTCATAAGCTCTGGGGAAGATGGTGTGGGGGAGTCGCCGCGGTCCAAAAAAATCCACAGACAGGAGGGGGATACGGCATCTTTTCCTCTATCACACTGTTTTTTTCATTCGCTCACTCTTTCTTTGTGATATTTGACCAAGTGCTGCCTGTGAGAGTTTGTGTGGGTGGACGGGCCGGATCCATCAGCGAGACAGGTCTCTCTCTCTGTGTGAGTGCAGGTGTGTTTTCGGCTGGAGATGTTGAGTTCTCTCTCTGTGTGTATTGGAGTGTGGTAATTGAGCACGAGTCTTGCTGGGACTCGGCCCAGATGGAAATTGTTTTGGCGAAGGGGAAGAAAAGGTGGAAAAGAGGAAAGATAGAACTCCACAGTGGCACAGAATTCATCATTATTAAAGTCTATGAATTTTTTTTTTTTTTCGAATAGGGTATAAAATAGGGGCTTATTGCATAAAAATGTTTAGTTTTTTTTAATGTTTTTTTAATGTTTTTTTTTTCCAAAAAACCTGGAGAAAATATTGATTGTGAACCTCAGGGTGTAAAACAAAATATTATACGAGTCGTGCTATCTTTGTGTCTTTGTGTCTAAATGGTTTTAAATCATATTTGCATGAAACAAACATCAGTTTCTTTCGTTTACGGGTCAATGACGTGACGGGTCTTTTTTTTTTTTTTTTTTTTTCCAGAGGCCTTAATAAATAATAAAAAACAAAGATATGACATCCAAAGTATGTAAGGTAGTACAACTAGATCTCTTTTATTGAATCCAAAAGGTTTTAATTATATTTTGCTACATATAAAGGTATTTTAAAGATTCTGAAGTGTCAAAAGATCATTCGGTTTAACCGTCCAAAGGTCAACACAGCCATTTCATTTGTGATTAAAATATCTTAAAATGTAATAAATGTATATATTTTTTTATTCTGGCATGATTTTATAACATCATATATTAACATAGTGCAAAATGGTATTAAAATTATGTGTAGAAGTCGTTGCTTTGTTATGAGAAAGAATGTCCGGAAAAATTAATTTCATTGATGTCATTCGGAGTAACCAATATAAAGGGACCATTTTGGATCAAGTCATGTGGTCAGTATCATGTGACAGGATGTAACATCATTCAGACACCTGCAAAGGACCACATGGTCATGAAGCAAAGTAACTAACTCTCTCTTAACTATTTGAAAAATTCATGTTTTCACTTGCTCATACGCATGTCCCGAAACATCAGGTCATTCGGTACAACCGCTATAAAACATGGAAAATGTTGTAATATTTTAAAAACTTAAAATGTATAAATCCATCCATACTAAATATAAATGTTTGATTGTCCTTTTGCTAACTAGACATCAGCCTGTTAGCATTGTTTGAAAATATCGTCATTTGGTATAACCAAAAGTGTCATTCGTTAAAACCGAAATTTTGGTTAAACTGAAAGACTTTTTTGGTGACAAATTTTGTCCATCTTGTAAAAAATGACAAAATCAGTGTTAATTGATTATAAAAACCACATAATCTCAATGTTAACACTTAATAAAACTTCAAAATTAATTATATCTCCATTATGGTTTCTTTTTTTTTTTTTTTTACACTTTTAAAAACCTTATTTGTCAAGGTATCCTTGTTACTATACATTTAAGAACTGGGTAATATTAATTAACACCATATACTACTTAATATACACTTTAAAAAATGCTGGGTTAAAAACAACCCAAGTTGGGTTGAAAATGGTCAAAGCCAGCGGTTGGGTTAAATGTTTGACCAACCTGCTGGGTAGTTTTATTTATCTTAACTATTGTTTAAAAATGACTATATGTCTGACTTAAAATGAACCCAAAATAGACTGGAAATTAAAAATCAGACACATAATTACTAGAGGCAACAATAATAATCAAAGGGTGAACATTTATTAATAAGCAATTTAATAAATGTTTATTGTTTAATTATTATTCCTTAAACTTATTAATAAATGTTAATTTCCAACATACTTTGGGTTCATTTTAAGCAAGCAATGCAGTAATTTTTAAACAATAGTTGAGTTAAATAAAACTACCCAGCAGGTTGAGCAAACATTTAACCCAGCCGCTGGGTTAAAACAACCCAATCGCTGGGTTTGTCCATTTTCAACACAACTTGGGTTGTTTTTAACCCAGTATTTTTTACAGTGTAGGGTAAGGGTTAGGATTAGGGTTTGGTTTAGGGTTAGGTGCATGTAATTATGCTTAATTTACTGTTTTTACTATAGTAAGTAGCCTATGTGTAACGTGTAACAAGGACACTTTAGCTTTCACTCTAAAAAATGCTGGGTTGCTTCCACCCATGTTTGGGACAAATATGGACAAACCCAACCGTTGGGTTTATAAATGTAATTTAAAAATTTAAACCAATGGTTGGGTTTGTCCATATTTGTCCCAAACATGGCTTGAAGCAACCCAGCATGCATTAGGGTGTTCTTTTCAAAATAAAATAATAAAATAACTAATTAAACCAATGAAATACAGATTCTGCAAGGGGTATGTGAACTGTACAACTGTATTATGTGTGTTCTTCTGTACCAGGGTTTCTCAAACCCCCAAACTGTTGCATTGTCCACAATCTAGCACTCAGACATTTCAAAGTGTGTCTTGAGTGTCCAAAGGCTTTTAGGATCACTTCAGACAAAGAGCCCACCTCGCTTTCCCTCACTCGGCTTTCATCAGTGTAAGTGCCTTACACATACTGTATACAATGAGGTCCAAAAGTCTGAGACCACTATTTAGAAATGTTCATTACAAATTATATAAACAGCATAGCAATCTGCGTGAAAAGAAATGAAAAATGAACGTGCACAAACCTCATGATCATGTTTTCCAGCATGATGTCATCTGTTCAAAGAAGTTCACATGATCAGTGACAGTAACTTGATTAGTGACCATTAAACATGAGTGTTTTGAAATGGACATTTCAACTTCCTGATCATTGCCAGGTTTAAATTAGTTTATTAATCCCAGAGTTTCAATGCATCTCAGACTCTTGGACCTCACAATGAGTTTAACACAAAAAGCATTTATTTAAAAAAATATCTCTGGATAGTGTAAATTCAAACAGTCAAGTGTTAATCACAGACAGTGAGACATGTAGACCCCAATTATAGGTGACAAGGACTGAGAACATGGGAAAACAGAGGGACGAGAGAGAAAGACGTGAATAGAGGAGAGTCCCTGTCCGTCCGTCTCTCTACACATGCAGTTTCTCCTTCAGCGCTACCATCACTTTGTACTTCTGTGGTGTTATAGCTGCTGTTTGCCAGAGAAACATTAATTTCTCTCGGTTTGATTCCAAACAGTATCACAACTGAAAATATTCTTATTTTTATTTATTTATTTATTGCACTATTTTGCACAGCACAAAAACACAGTGTGGGTTTACATGCCATAATCCACACAGACGATAGATAGAACGATAGATAGAACGATAGATAGATAGATAGATAGATAGATAGATAGATGAACGGACATACGATAGACAGAACGATAGATAGACGGACGGATGGATGGACAGATAGAAAGATAGATAGAATGATAGAATGATAGAACGATAGATAGAACGATAGATAGATAGATAGATAGATAGATAGATAGATAGATAGATAGATAGATAGATAGATAGATAGATGAGTGGATGGATAGATGAGTGGATGGATAGATAGAACAATAGACAGAATGACAGATAGATAGATAGATAGATAGATAGATAGATAGATAGATAGATAGATAGATAGATAGATAGATAGATAGATAGATGAACGGACATACGATAGACAGAACGATAGATAGATGGACGGATGGATGGACAGATAGAAAGATAGATAGAATGATAGAACGATAGAATGATAGAACGATAGATAGAACGATAGATAGAACGATAGATAGATAGATAGATAGATAGATAGATAGATAGATAGATAGATAGATAGCTGAGTGGATGGATAGATGAGTGGATGGATAGATAGAACAATAGACAGAATGACAGATAGATAGATAGATAGATAGATAGATAGATAGATAGATAGATAGATAGATAGACAGACAGACGGACAGATAGAACAATAGATAGATAGATAGATAGATAGATAGATAGATAGACGAGTGGATGGATAGATAGAACAATAGACAATGACAGATAGATAGATAGATAGATAGATAGATAGATAGATAGATAGATAGATAGACGAGTGGATGGATAGATAGAACAATAGACAATGACAGATAGATAGATAGATAGATAGATAGATAGATAGATAGATAGATAGATGAACGGACGGACGGACGAATGACAGACAGAACAATAGATAGACGGATGGATGGATGGACAGATAGAACGATAGATAGAACGATAGATAGATAGATAGATAGATAGGTGGATGGATGAACGGACGGATGGACGAATGATAGACAGAACGATAAATAGACGGACGGATAGATAGATAGATAGATAGATAGATAGATAGATAGATAGATAGATAGATAGACGAGTGGATGGATAGATAGAACAATAGACAATGACAGATAGATAGATAGATAGATAGATAGATAGATAGATAGATAGACGGACGGACAGATAGATAGAACAATAGATAGATAGATAGATAGATAGATAGATAGATAGATGAGTGCATGGATAGATAGATAGATAGACGAGTGGATGGATAGATAGATAGATAGATAGATAGATAGATAGATAGATAGATAGATAGATAGATAGATAGATGGATGAACGGACGGACGGACGGACGAATGACAGACAGAACAATAGATAGACGGATGGATGGATGGACAGATAGAACGATAGATAGATAGATAGATAGATAGATAGATAGATAGATAGATAGATAGATAGATAGATAGATGAGTGGATTGATAGATAGAACGATAGACAGAATGACAAATAGATAGAACGATAGAACGATAGAACAATAGATAGATAGATAGATAGATAGATAGATATAGAACGATAGATAGATAGGACGATAGAACGATAGATAGATAGATGAACGGACGGACGAATGATAGACAGAACGATAGATAGACGGACGGATGAATGGACAGATAGAACGATAGATAGAACGATAGATAGAACAATAGATAGAACAATAGATAGAACGATAGATAGATAGATAGATAGATAGATAGATAGATAGATAGATAGATAGATAGATGAGTGGATGGATAGATAGAACGATAGACAGAATGACAAATAGAACGATAGAACGATAGATAGAACGATAGATAGAACGATAGATAGATAGATAGATAGATAGATAGATAGATAGATAGATAGATAGATAGATGAACGGACGGACGAATGATAGACAGAACGATAGATAGACGGACGGATGAATGGACAGATAGAACGATAGATAGAACAATAGATAGAACGATAGATAGATAGATAGATAGATAGATAGATAGATAGATAGATAGATAGATAGATAGATAGATAGATAGAACGATAGATAGATAGATAGATAGATAGATAGATAGATAGATAGATAGATAGATAGATAGATAGATAGATAGATAGATAGATAGATGGATGGAATGCAATATTATAGCATCTATACATTTAAAGAAAAGACACTTTTTTTTACCATGGTACTTTTGGTTAGTGATTAGAGGTGTATAACTGTACAGAAGTAATGAAGAGATTACATGAGAAATAATTCATCTGGACTGTGCTTCAGTTATGAGGGTAAAGAAAGGAGTGATTCCTGCTGGCCGAGACTCATTCACTCTTTTAAAACGCTCAGACGGCTCCTAGTGAGCATGTGCAAATGTGACTAATGCAGCGGCACTCTCTGCACCGCCGAGGGGATTCATGGGATACGAATGTGTGGGCGTACAA
The DNA here is from genome assembly GCA_039654765.1 of Mylopharyngodon piceus. NCBI lineage: Eukaryota > Metazoa > Chordata > Actinopteri > Cypriniformes > Xenocyprididae > Mylopharyngodon > Mylopharyngodon piceus. Next base: position 7,791,443 of record CM077442.1, on the reverse strand, counting down.
ATGGAATTGGCCCTCCTAAAAAAAAACCAAGAAAGAAAGAAAGAGAGAATAAATAAAAGAAATGAAGGGAGTATCTGACACAAATAAGAACTTCGAGGTGGAAGACAGAGTGGATGGAAATTATGGCTCCCCTTGTGTTTTCTCTGCCTACATAATTGGCCCACGAGTCTAGTTTGTTTAATTCTAGTGTGCATTAATCTGGAGCTCGCCGACCTCTGTGGCATAATTACTTCTGTAAAACTCACACACGCGCACGGATCATTGTACACACTGCAAACAAATTGATTACAGGTTAAACGGAAAGCTGGAGGTGCTCGAAACAGGGAGAGGAGAAAAGAAGTGCCCACAGCTCGCTTAGCGTCCTAAATCGAATCAGAGCGAATGGGTTTAAAATTCAATTTAAAGGGGAAAGGCACAAAAAGCCTGGTCGAAAGGAAGAGGGAAAACTAAGCAATTTATGCGCGATAACGATCAGCGGCCCACCTCTGGACTTATAGAGCTCCGAAACAGACTCTGAGACCAAGGAAAATGTAAATAAGAGTTGACTTTCCCTTTAGCATTCAGTAAAACATTCATTTTGTGGACTGACAGTTACACACTGCAAAAAATCAATTTCTGAATCAGTATAACTCAATAAATGTACCTTTCTCAACATATTTTTGTCTTCTTATTTTAGAATAACCCTTGTTAAATGCTTAAAGCATGAAAAAATCTTATTTGCCAATGAGATTAGAAAAAAAATGTAAGACTTAAACCTTAAAGTGCATGAAACGGAAGTTGTGACGTATATCCGAGTGAAACGGCTTCTCGGACAAGAACAAATGTAGGGCGGGGCTTGATTTTGTCCGTGGGGACTTGATTGGATGGTTGTGGTTTGTTATTGGTGGATCTCATGTGAGTGACAGGTTGCCCTGCCCTCATCGTCAGAGTTGTCGCTGCATGAGGGACGGGAAGATATTTTGATTAAAGAGGACCTATTATGCCCCTTTTACAAGATGTAATATAAGTCTCTGTTGTCCCCAGAATGTGTCTGTGAAGTTTCAGCTCAAAATACCCCACAGATCATTTATTATAGCTTGTCAAATTTGACCCTATTTGGGTGTGAGCAAAAACACGACGTTTTTGTGTGTGTCCCTTTAAATGCAAATGAGCTGCTGCTCCCGGCCCCCTTTCCAGAAGAAGGCGGAGCTTTAACAGCTCGCGCTTCGGTTGCTCAACAACAACAAAGCTGGAGAATCTCACGCGGCCAAAATGAGGATTGTCAGTAACGGTGTTCAGCCTTACATTGTTCAAACCGGAGTCGACACTGATGGAGAGACTCAGGAAGAAGTTACAACTTTTAGAATGAAACTGGACGTTTCTGAATGGTTAGTGGATAAATTTATGTAGTTGCTGTGGAGGAGTTTCTCGAGGCAGAGATCAGGGAGTTTTCCATGTCTGTGTGTTTCAGGGAGGTATGGGGCGCTGCTTTTATCTTATCTCAATGAGGTGAACATCCCTGCTGATGCAGTGTGAAGTGAGTAATGTAGTGGCATTAAAGTGAAGTCACGACTACAGAGGACTGTGCAAACCCTCAGCAGGATGATTTCATTATTAATCAGCAACACGTCTAAGATGCTAAGTCAGTCAGTCGAGTGTGAAGAAAACTAAGAAACTGCACAAAACAAGGCGAGTACAGTACAAAAATATAATGAGGAGTATCCTTAAAGGGATAGTTCACCCAAAAATGAAAATTCTGTCATCATTTACTCACCCTCAAGTTGTTCTAAATGTGTATGAGTTTATTTGTTGTGTTGAACACAAAAGAAGATATTTTGAAGAATATGGGTAACCAATCAGTTGATGTAACCATAGTATTTTTTTTTCTCCATATGAAAGTCGATGGCGTCTATCAACTGTCTGATTACCAACATTCTTCCAAATATCTTCTTTTGTGTTCAGCAGAATAAAGAAACTCATACAGGTTTGGAACAAATGATGACAGAATTTTCATTTTTGGGTGAACTATCCCTTTAAATGACTTCAATTCTGAAGTGACTGAAAAATGCTAATTACTCTTAACAAATGAATCAAATCTAAGGCAAAATGTTATTGCCATATCATTATTACATATCTAAAAAGAATTAAAACTTACAGATTAATTAGGAAGTTAATTAGAAAAATGCTGGAAATGGATCTAAATAAGCGTAAAAAAAAATAAAGTTTATTTTAAAATGTTATAATTATAATTATATTATTAAATAATAAATACTAGGGAATAAAAATCAAATGTACATGTTGAGATACCACACTCTAAAAAATGCTGGGTTAAAAACAACCCAAGTTGGGTTGAAAATGGACAAACCCAGCGGTTGGGCAGTTTTAGTTAACTATTGTTTAAAAATGACTATATGGCTGGCTTAAAGGGTTAGTTCACCCAAAAATGGGTTGGAAATTAAAAATCAGACACATAATTACTAGAGGCAACAATAATAATCAAAAGGTAAACATTTATTAATAAGCAATTTAGTAAATGTTTATTGTTTAATTATTATGCATTAAACATAATAATAAATGTTAATTTCCAACATACTTTGGGTTCATTTTAAGCAAGCAATACATTCATTTTTAATCAATAGTTGAGTTAAATAAAACTACCCAGCACGTTGATCAAACATTTAACCCAACCGCTGGGTTTGTCCATTTTCAACCCAGCATTTTTTAGAGTGTATTCTTGTATATTAGTACCGTTTTGTCATGTGTATCCAGATTAAAAACCTTAAAAAGTGAGGATACAGTTAAAAGATGCAAGGCAATTCACAATTTAAAAAAAACATGCATTATTGTTCAAAAATATGGGGGAGATTGTTTTGAAAGAAGTCTCTTAAAAACAGTAATATTGTGAAATATTATTGCTATTTTAATGTATTTTTAAATGTAAAATATTAAACAATAAACAAAAAGGTAGAATTAAACACTCACAGTTAATCAGAATTTATGATATGTAAACAAACTCTAACACCCACCTGTTGAATTAAAATACATGCCCTTCACAATACTGACAAAAACATTCAAACTTGAGTCAAAGTACAAAGAAGACACTGTGAAAGTCATTACTGTCCAGCAGAGATTATGTATTTAACTAAAATCCAATGTCAGTGGTGAATAACCATGAAAACGCCTGACAGTCCAGGATTAGGCCTCATTTGAGTCTGAGAAAGCAGCATTAGATGGGATGTTTTCTTAAGCAGATGATTGTTTCATGATGAGTTTCTGAGGGTGAGACAGGAAACTGCTTATGCCTTCAAAAACACTGTAATAAAACACATGAATGTCCTGTGTCATGCAGGACCAATGAGATCAATGATTAAGAGCTGACAGATGAATATTACAATCAATCTGACATGATGCCTTTGAGGATTTAAAGAAGAAGCTGAAAATACTTCAATATGGGTTGCAAAGTGTAAAGAAACAGGTTTGAGTGGACTGACGTGCCAGGACTGTCCAACAGGATCTGAATGTGCTAAAGCTTCATAATGCATCACATGCAGACAGCTCCTGTAGACACTGGAAGCATTGTTTTTTTATTTGTCATGGCATGGAAATCATTAACGTCCACATAAAATCAGCCAAACGGATCTCTTGCCAGTCTCTTATTATGTTTTATGACAAGGGTGAGTTTTGAATTAGAGAAGCAAACCTGCTGTCAGGGCAGGACTAAGAGTAGTGTTGGCCTGTGTGTTGTGTTTCTCAGTACCTTTACACACACACACACACACAGCTGAAACTATGCTAGTCGATGAGTTGAATCAACTCCACAGCAGCTGCATAAATTTATCCACTAACCGTTCAGAAACGTCCAGTTTCATTCTAAAAGTTGTAACTTCTTCCTGAGTCTCTCCATCAGTGTCCGACTCCGGTTTGAACAATGTAAGGCTGAACACCGTTACTGACAATCCTCATTTTGGCTGCGTGAGATTCTCCAGCTTTGTTGTTGTTGAGCAACCGAAGCGCGAGCTGTTAAAGCTCCGCCCTCTTCTGGAAAGGGGGCCGGGAGCAGCAGCTCATTTGCATTTAAAGGGACACACACAAAAACGGCGTGTTTTTGCTCACACCCAAATAGGGGCAAATTTGACAAGCTATAATAAATGATCTGTGGGGTATTTTGAGCTGAAACTTCACAGACACATTCTGGGGACACCAGAGACTTATATTACATCTTGTGAAAAGGAACATAATAGGTACCCTTTAAGAGAGAGAGAAAAAAGACAGCCTACAGGTTTGAAATGACATAAGGATGATAACGCCAATTTGCATTTTTTGGGAGAACTATTTATCCAAGTTCCTAAGAAAACCATCTGTGTTTCAAGGAACTCAGAAGAATGTTGCTTTTCCTTTGTTAATAGATGAAACTGAGAACCAATGATGTAAATAACATTACACCAGGAACGTTTTAATCCCCGAAGAACAATATAACCAAATCAAGAACATTGCCGTAGCTCAATTCCCAGAGATTTCAAGTAGGGATAAAAATGATAGCTTGAAAGCACTATAAGTCAACGTTGGAGCATCTGCCAGATATATAAGCATAAATCTATAGAGCAAAAAATGAAATATAGGAGAGGAAACCATTATTTTTGGCAGTCAGTACAGCGCATGTTCATAAATGTATTGCACACACCAGAAGTCACCATGATTGGGGTTCAAAGTGTGGCGCGTGTCGCTCTGCCGGGCATCAGAGGCCTCAGTACAAATGCTGAAGGGACGGCTGACACAACGAGCAGCTTTAAATGAGGCTGGGCAGGCAGCCAAAGCCATAATGGCACTGCCAGAGAAAACACATGACTGCTAAAGGAAACGGCTTATTTTTTATGACAAATCGAGTCTGCTGGTAATGTGGCTTCACAGCTCCTGGAGAGATCCAGTGATCTCATGAGCCGCTCGCTGCCCTGGGCCATTAAAACAGCATCTCCACACGCAGGAATGAAGTCATCCCTTCCGCACAATGTCACACGTTCAGCTGCGTTTGCTGCGACGAACGGCGCTCGCTCGGGTTTACAGTGCGTTTCAGCAGAATAGAGAACATTATTTGGCTGTTATGCTGTTGTTTTATTAGTTGTATTTAGTATAAATGCATGTGTTAAAGTTTGATGTTGAGATTTGCATTGTATTCGTCTCATTTTTTGGGTGAACTACCCTGTTTAAATGTCGACATTTATGTTGTTTCCCCAGGAACTCTTAAAGGAGGTTGCTCTGTTTTGTCTCTCAACTTGAGCTTTATATAATTAAAAGTCAAAATGACATCATCATTGACCTTATTTACTTTCTCGATGCATGCTGTTGGTTTTATAAGGCACGACTGATCAGCTTGCATTATTCCAATTTTTTTTTTAAAGTGCTTTCATAGTCTTTTATCAGAATGTAATAAAATGTACAAGTGCTTCAGCTCTTCAACCACCAGCCTCTATTCTAGTACATTACGCCCACTTCTCACAATCAATTCAATTCCTGACGGATAAAATCTAGTCCTGCCCTACATTTTTCCTTCTTGAATATCCCATTTCACTCAGAAATACAGCAATTACGGAAATAAAATGGCACAAAAACAAGTATTTTTCATAGGGCATGTAGCTTAGACAATAAACCAAGATACACTAAGTCATTTTTTTTAAAGGGGATCTATTATGCCCCTTTTTTTACAAGATGTAATATAAGTCTCTGGTGTCTCTGGAATGTGTCTGTGAAGTTTCAGCTCAAAATACCTCACAGATCATTTATTGTACCATGTTGTAAATGATCATTTTTGAGTGGAAGGAAAAACATGCTGTTTTTGTGTGTGTATCTTTAAATGCAAATGAGCTGCTGCTCCCCGCCCCCTTTCCAGAAGAGGGCGGGGCCTGTACAGCTCGTTCCTCGTGTGACATTGCAGTTCTTCATCATCATGAAAGTTTATAATCTGCATGCATTTTAAAGCCATATCAGTCTAAACTTCTGATATATGGTTTTCTGAGGCACACAGAAAGCTGACTGTTAGACGGCGCGTCCTGTGAGTATTGAACTAAGTTCTCCTTTATGTCTTATTGCTCTTAAACTGTCAAATACACACAAGGTTATGTCAAAAACACTAAGTTCACATAAACACAGTCGGTTATGTCTGTGAACGTAAACAGCAAGTAAAGAAATCTCATGTGTATATCAGATCTGTGTATAGTACAGTACCTACTGCTGTATCTGCTGTTAATATGAATCAAACAACAAAAGAGAAACAGAAAATCACTCACTGCTCTTGACTGAATAACTTTAGTAGCTTTAATAAGTATACATTTCTTATCTGGCGAGGAGATAAACATGGCGGACTGTGGGAGGAGCTAAGCTAATAGGGCAGATTCCATCGCCAGTCGTGGGCGGGGCTTCCCCATTCTTACATAAGAGTAGGGGGAAATCTGGAACCACTTGTTTGGAGAGACTGTTTATGGTTTACGGGGATTATAAAAAGTAGCAGGTGGATTTTTACCATTATAGGCTGGTTGTTTACACACACATCTGTGTTTAACACCTTATAAAAGTGAATTTTGCATTATAGGTCCCCTTTAAAGAAATTACATATTAAATTGATTAAAAGTGAAAGATATTCATGTTGTTACAAAAGATTTCTATTTCAAATCAATGCTGTTGTTTTGAACTTTCTATTAATCAAAGAATCCTGAATAAAAATGTATCATGGTTTCCACAAAAATATTAATCAGCACAACTGTTTTCAACACTGATAATAATAAGAAATGTTACTTGAGTAGCAAATCAGCATATTATGTAACACTTTATTTCGATAGTCCACTTTAGACTATAAGTAACTTTGCAACTAAATGTCAACTTGCAGTCATTAGAGTGTTAGTAGATACATCTTAACACTTTATTTTGATGCTCCCCAACAGACATTCTACTGACTATAAGTAACTTTGTAACTACTTGTCAACTTATTCTACGAACACTAACCCTAACAGTCTACACTAATGAGAGTTAGTTGACATGCAGTTGCAAAGTTACTTATAGTTAGTACAATGTCTAAAGTAATATAAGTCTCTGGTGTCCCCAGAATGTGTCTGTGAAGTTTCAGCTCACAGATTATTTATTATAGCTTGTCAAATTTGCCCCTATTTGGGTGTGAGCAAAAACACGCTGTTTTTGTGTGTGTCCCTTTAAATGCAAATGAGCTGCTGCTCCCGGCCCCCTTTCCAGAAGAGGGCGGAGCTTTAACAGCTCACGCTTCGGTTGCTCAACAACAACAAAGCTGGAGAATCTCACGCAGCCAAAATGAGGATTGTCAGTAACGGTGTTCAGCCTTACATTGTTCAAACCGGAGTCGGACACTGATGGAGAGACTGTAAATTGTAAGAAGTTACAACTTTTAGAATGAAACTGGACGTTTCTGAACGGTTAGTGGATAAATTTATGTAGTTGCTGTGGAGTTGATTCAACTCATCGACTAGCATGTGCCGTCATGTTAATCTTTAGTGCAAAACCCGTATGGACGCCCACTATACATAGCATACCTGTTTGCCAAACAGAGCCATACACACCAGGCTAACGTTTATGATTGCTATCAAATGCTTTGAATGGTCTAATATTTTTTCCAAAATATCGCTTGGACAGAAACGCTCCTTTTTTTAGCAATCGAGCTTGCCAGGGTCAACTTGCAGTCCATCCAAGCTAACGAGACTCTAAATAGTGTTCAGTGCTCGTCTGTGCAGCCAACGACAGAACAGTTAGCATGCTTTGCTCGAACTTTGTTATCGCTTGCGAAAACAAAATGGCGGTGCCGTGGGTGGAAACGTGCAGATTAAGAGGCGGTAATATTATAATAAGATCCCCTTCCTATGTCACAAGGGGAGCGAAATCTGAGCGGCTCGTTTTTTTACATGCTTGCAGAGAAAGGCTTGCCAAAACAAAGTTACTGGGTTGTCTTTTTTCACGTTTTCTGGGTTGGTAGATGCACCGGGACACGATTATAGCACTTAAATACGGAAAAAGTCAGATTTTCATGATATGTCCCCTTTAAAATAGAAAATGGTTATTTTAAAAAGCAATAATATTTCACAATATTACATTTTTTACTGTATTTTTGATCAAATAAATGCAGCTTTGGTAAAGTTAAGAGACCTTTTTCAACATCTTTTCAACCCCCAATTTTTGAATAGTAGTGTATGATTTTTTTTTAAACCAAGAGCATATTTCAATGCATCTTCTAACTTTATCCTCCCTTTTTAAGTTTTAAATCTGGATACACAGCACAAAACAACTCACAACTGTCAAATAATCATGGACAAAGTCCAGCAGCAAGTCCGTCAGCCCTGGCACACTTCCGCTGGCATTTAGCCTCTGACTTCCAAACATCTACAGCATATTATGTGGCCTTTAAGCAGGCACTGCCAACGGGGGCCACCAGCCTGGCACAGAACCACGGGGAAACACCACCTCCACACAACCACTGAGACGTCCAACAGCCTGTTAACATCCTCAGCAGCCGAGCTGTTCTCCGCCTCACAGTGGGACCTCCGCTCAACTCTCTAAATGCTCTTTAAGAGCGGAGAAAAAAAAAGCGAAGGAAAACGCAGGGAAGAAAAGACGAGGGGATTGTTGCGCAGGAGCTCTGGGAAACGCATTAGCTGGCGATTGTCTCAGCATACTCCTGGCTGTTTCTAATGAATCACTAGAGAGAGTCTAGAACAATCCATACGCAGAAGCGATGGAAACACAAGCCTGGCTCGTCGAGGTGAGGGTCACGGCTGCGTTCCCTCAGGGCTTCAGGAGTATACCAAAGAAAAAGGAGGGAAAAAGCTTTTGTGAAGTGGAGAGAAAAGCAGCATCTGCTGCAACGGTGAGCCGAGCGCCAAGTCAGCGTGACCACAGACGCTGAAGACCCCCCTCTCCTTTCATCCGCTCATCGGGCCTTACGCTTTGGGTAACAGGAGAGATCGATGAGGTAATGCCTCACAAAGGCCTCCCAAAACAAAGGCAATTAATTTCAGCTCAAAGGCAAAGGACAGCAAATATCACGCCTCTCGAATCAAGACTACAGGAGGGGCAGACGAGTCTTATTTACATGCACTGCTTCTAAGCAATGAAAAAAAATTGTGCCTGTGTAAAAACACAGAGTTTTTCTATGAATTAAAATGACTTGGAATAGACACATTTATAGGGCTTTTTATGATTGTTTGGAGCTTGACAATGAAAACAAACTTCATGAAAATTGTGCAAAACAACTTCTTTTATGTTCCAGAGAACAAAGAACGTCAAACAGGTTTGGAACGACATGAGCGTGAGTAAATGACGACAGAATGTTCATTTTTGGGTGAACTATGCCTTTAATATGTGACTTTGATCACTGAATGTGTTTTCACTATGGTCCAACATTATGTAAGTCTATTACTTTAACAGTCACTGGGCTTTTTTGAGATGATATTGAGATAGCAGCTTGACAGATTCTCACACAACCAAAATCCACCTGCCTCTCCTTACAGGAGGCGTGCAACTCAATCATTTTACCCATGAGCCTTTGCATCAGACACCACTCTGTAGCCTTATCCATAATTCATGCAGCATCTCCCTCTGGCCTGTCTAATGTTTCTACTGTGCCATGAGGTGGATTTTATGGCGTGTATGTGTGTTTTCTTTTATTGAATAACAAACGGGTGCCGTTCAACATAAAATTTAGAAACAGGACCTCTGGAAATATACAACAAAGGAGGCTGTTTCCTGAATGATTTCGTGTGAGGTTGTGTGTTCTGCTTTTTATACGGAGTATTAGTGGAAATCTTTGTCACGGTGCTACATCAGAGCAAAAAGGGGAAAAACCTCTGGGACTCTGTGGAAAATGTGCAATATTTCAAAATTACATCTGTCAAGCATGGCAAAAAATAACAGGTGATTTGAGGCAGCATGAGTGACAGTGACTGCTGGAGATGCAAGAAAGTTGAGTGTATGCAAATGAGCAGTGACATGATATAGGACTGAAGCTCATGTGATCCGCCTTCTGATACAGTGGTCCAATAGAAACGCAGCCAACAGAAGAGACTCTCTAGTGATTTAATCACTGTACAGTCCAGTTCACACCAAGAACGTAAACTATAATGATAACCACAACCATAACCATACTATAATCATATTATACATGTCCAGATCAGTGTTGGGGGTAACGCATTACAAGTAACTTGAGTTACGTAATCAGATTACTTTTTCAAGTAACTAGAAAGTAACGCATTACAAGTAACTTGAGTTATGTAATCAGATTACTTTTTCAAGTAACTAGAAAGTAACGCATTACAAGTAACTTGAGTTATGTAATCAGATTACTTTTTCAAGTAACTAGAAAGTAACGCATTACAAGTAACGCGAGTTACGTAATCAGATTTGTTTTTTCAAGTAACTAGTAAAGTGACGCATTACAAGTAACTTGAGTTATGTAATCAGATTACTTTTTCAAGTAACTAGAAAGTAACGCATTACAAGTAACGCGAGTTACGTAATCAGATTTGTTTTTTCAAGTAACTATTAAAGTGACGCATTACAAGTAACTTGAGTTATGTAATCAGATTACTTTTTCAAGTAACTAGAAAGTAACGCATTACAAGTAACGCGAGTTACGTAATCAGATTTGTTTTTTCAAGTAACTAGTAAAGTGACGCATTACAAGTAACTTGAATTATGTAATCAGTAGGGGTGGGAATCTTTAGTCACCTCACGATCCGATCCGATTCTGATTCTGGGAGTCACGATCCGATTCCAAAATGATTCTTGAACTACTTTTTTTTTTTTTATTATTAATTATTTGGTTTACCAACTTAAAAACCTTAAAATCCTTACATTACATATCCTTACATAAGTAATTATAAGTAGGCCTACTTTTTAAAATAATTATAAATGTGGTTTGTCCTGTCCATTTAATCCCTTAAGACAAAACTGGCTGTGTTTAGGCTACATTAATTATGTAATTATAAAACCATTTTGAGACGCAAGTACATTAAACTACTTACATGGAGACGCGCACAGCCGCATGCGCGAGCAATCTTCACAAACACAGCGTCAGCATTTGAAATTGAAAGCAGGCTGCAGCCTTCTGTAAGTGAGTTTCATATTTTTAATATATAAGTACACTGCATTTCAAACAACATAAATTATGCCTTCGTAGAGCATTTGTAAGGAAAATACCGACGTGCGAGACCGCGCACAGCAACATCAAACAAAGCGCAAGCCTCTCATAGCGCATCCTGTGCAGTGAAGCCCGCGAATGTCGTAATTCACTTCAACCTTTCCGAACTTTATGAAAGATTATTTTACTGAAGGTTCGTGTGGTGTATTTCTGTGAGGAATTGGAAGGTTTGGTTTCTAAAGCACACTCAGCGTCATCGCGCATCTGAATAAAAACTAAGCTCAGAATCGATCCAGAATCGTTGGAGAGAGAATCGCGATGCATCGATGGATCGATTTTTTTCTCCCACCCCTAGTAATCAGATTAGATTTTCAAGTAACTAGTAAAGTGACGCATTACAAGTAACTTGAGTTACGTAATCAGATTACTTTTTCAAGTAACTAGTAAAGTGACATTACAAGTAACCTGAGTTACGTAATCAGATTACTTTTTCAAGTAACTAATAAAGTGACACATTACAAGTAACCTGAGTTATTTAATCAGATTACTTTTACAAGTAACTAGTAAAGTAACGCGTTACAAGTAACTTGAGTTACGTAATCAGATTACTTTTTCAAGTAACTAGTAAAGTAATCAGATTACTTTTTTTCAAGTGACTAGTAAAGTAACACATTAGTTTCCATAAAAAAATAACTAAGTAACATGATTAGTTATTTTTTTGGGGAATAACGCAATATTGTAATTTGTTACTTTTAAAAGTAACTTACCCCAACACTGATCCAGATGATAAGGATGTTTATTCTAAGCACGCACTTGAGTTACCGTTTAAAATTTTTCGGGTCGGTAAGATTTTTTAAAATGTTTTTAAAAGAAGTCTCTTTTGCTCACCAAGGCTGCATTTATTTGATCAAAAATACAGTAAAAACAGTAATATTATGAAATATTACAATTTAAAATAACTGTTTTCTAGGTGAATATATAGTAAAGTGTAATTTATTCCTGTGATCAAAGCTGAATTTTCAGCATCATTACTCCAGTCTTCAGTGTCACATGATTTTTCAGAAATCATTCTAATATGATGATTTGATGCTCAAGAAACACTTCTGATTATTAATGTTGAAAACAGTTGTGCTGCTTAATATTTTTGTGGAAAACCCAAAAGTTATAATTTGTAACATTATAAAATGTCTTTACTGTAACTTTTTGATCAATTTAATGTATTCTTGCTGAATAAAAGTATTAATTTCTTTAAAGAAAACACAGTAGTGTATGTTCTGTGAACATAATTGCAGCATGCACATTTTGATTTAAAATGTTTTTATCGTTTATCAGCTGTAAGTGATTCCAGTGATATCATTCCTCTGTCGTATCATTAGATTTATAAAACTTTATGGTTATAATTATTGTTTTTGCCGGCCCTTAAGTGTGAAAACACCTTTAGAAATAAAAAGGCACAACTATCTAATATGTGAAAATGTTTATATAATAAATATAAATATTTCCAATGCATCTGTCGATAATGATAAAACTAATATCAACAGTCACCTTTGGAATTACACAATCAAAACCACCTTACAGTCAACATGAAATCAAAATGGTCCTTTTTTTACATTCTTACTACATGTTCCTAGTCTTGAATATAATTCACTGTGGCAAAGTATTCAAAAAATCATAAAACTTTCAGATGACATCACAAATCCTTCTTACTTTTTAAAACACCACAATTCAATAAATTTGTGGCAGATAAATAAAGTTTTTACTAATTGTCTTTAAAGGCAATGTGTGTAATTCCTGCACCATAAACTAGAATTTTTGAGTATTTGATGGAGCAGACTGGTGCCAGACGTATTACAACATTGTCTGGAAAATGTGGTGATTGTATAAAACTTGTTCATAAGGAGTAATTATTTTTATTTTTCTATGCTGACAGGTAAACCTGAACTGTTCTTAACCTCTGGCCATCACAAGAACTCTCTCTGTCTTTTGGACACCTGGTTAGCTCATCAATCAAGATAACCAGCAATTATCAGTCACTCTGAGCAAACCCACTCTTCAGCAAGGGTGTTTAGCCGCTTTTGTGTGTCTTCTCAAATTGCATGCTTACTCGAGTCGGGGGAATCCTCCTCCTGTGTGTTTCTTCATCAATTATCCAAGTTTTATTTGTTCCTCTGTATTTCTGTCCAGTTAGCAGATAAATAATCTAACTTCAGAATCCTTCTTGTTTTCTCAAGGACACGACTTAAGTTTGTCTAAAGACGGGCTCATCAAATTTGACCAACCCAAAAAGAAAATGTGCAAACCAGTTCACAGCCAGAGAGACATTAAAACACATTAAACAACTTTTTATCTCAAATATTTTATAAGCTTTGTACTAGAGGTAGGAGGTACAACCAAAAGCGGTATGAGTTATTTTATATTACAGTTACTTTAAACAGCATATCACAATATAGTTCATTTTGCTGGAGATTGATTGAATAAAATGCTTTTTTTTTTAAATATTACATAACCATGTGTTAATGTCTATTTTTGGATAGTACAGTCTTTTTCTCTTTTTTTCATTTCTTAATTGTTTTCCTTTTTTCTGGACACAAATGAAAGGTTCTGCATGTTAAAAGTTAGCAGTGTTATTTTTACACTATTACAGTTTTTATTATTTTTTTTTTTTAGTTTTAATTTTAGTTCAATGATGACAACTCTCTGAATAGTTTTAACATGTTATTGAATATTTGGTCTTGTCAGACTAGATCTGTTATGTTGCTGCTGCAAAGCAAGTATGGACTTGCTACTACTAATAGACACACAGACACACTGCTGTGGGCATGTAAGATATGCTGCTGCTGCATAAATAGACATAAATCCTGTAGCAGATCTAGGCAGGTGGAGCTGGGGAGGTGGAGGGGTTCAGAAGAGGACTAGCTTACAGCAAACACTGAACCAGACTGTTTAAATATTGAGCAAGAAATCTTATTGGCTGCAGGATCAGCAGAGGCCAATCAGCTTGTGCCATGTGGTAATGATGTGATTGCTTGCAGATTGCATGTAAAGGAGCGATCAGCCTGTGCCCTCTAGAGTTTCATGACTGAACTAGATATTAAAATATCAGTATGTTTGCAGAGATTTAGGAAACATGTTAACATGCTTTATGTTTCTCCGAAAAAGAAGTCCACAGCCAGTTATTCTACTTTGAAATGCGAGTTCAGTGTCGGAACGTCTGTTTTTGTTTTGGTCTGTGTGACTCCGTCCACTGCCAATTTACCCAATAGTATTTCAACACCCCGGGTTGCCAGTTGGTGGAAAACACAGCATATCGTAGCCATGGAAGCCAGCAAACAAACTGAGTCAGATATCACAGACCTAAAAAGCCTCTGCATCCATCTAAAAAGCTCTATGACCAGAGGCGTATTAAAACACGGATAAATCAACTTGCAGCGTAAGGCTCGATCACCTTACGTTGTCAATTGCGCTCATTCCTGTTGCATGTCCTCAATCTGGCAACCTGCGTGAGTGTCGAGTCTGAGGAGGAGGGAGAAACAACCCTCTTCATTACTTTGAATTTGGACTGCAGTACCCATTTCAACCACTAGCTATCAATATTACATACTGCACCTTTAACTTTTAGTAATTTTTTTTGTGCTTTTGTCATTTGTCTTTTTAAAAATCTTTCGATAAAAATATTTTTATTTCACTTTGTAATTTTAGTACTTAAAATTATTTCAGTTAACATAAATGTTCATTTAGTTTAAAGGCCCCGATATACGTCTAATAAAATCGAAGAATGAACTGGTCTGACGTAATTTTAAAAAAAAGAAAAAAAGGCCAAAATAAGGTTTGTTTTGTGTTCGTTTCGGGAGTTCGGAATAGCTCGCCAAAGCGAAATTTCCGAACACGGTCCCATTGGTCCGTGGCAATTATGTAATAGGTAGGAGTGGCTCTGAGGCTCCGCCTTCTTTGGCAGATTTCTTCTGTTCAATCTCTCAAGGTCGGTTGTCTGTGACTAAAAACATGAGCACACTAAGAGCCGCTTTACAGTAGAAAATAAAGTTGTAATTCTAATTGAAAATGACACTGACACCGTTTTTCATGTTCAATACGGTAAAGCTGCTTTCTTTTAAACAATCTATTGTATTAAGTGCTATATAAATGTGACGTGACTTTACTGGAGTGTCGAATTGCAGAGCTTGTGCAAACATCCACATTGCTATGATCAGATGCTTTCTTAACTACTGTTTTCGCACCGCTGTCATTTTTATTGTGTTTTTATTTTGTTATTGAAAGGAAAGCATGCAGAACATATTAACATATTCATCTAAATGCTTCTCTCACTAAAAAAGGTAATTGCGACTCACAATTATGACTTTTTCTCGCAATTGCATGATATGAACTCGCAATTCTGAAAAAAGTCAGTCTTCTTTCCCTCAGAATTGGACTTTATAACTTGTAATTGCGAGTTTAGATCTCAATTCTGAGAAAAGAAGACAGAATTGCGAGAGATAAACTCACAATTGCAAGAAAAAAGTCAGTACAGTGAGTTTATATCCCACAATTCTGACTTTTGTAACTCGCAATTGCAAGTTTATATCTCGCAACTCACAATTGTAAGGAAAAAAGCCAAAATTGAGACAAAAAGTCGCAATTATCTTTTTTTTATTATTATTCTGTGGCAGAAACAAGCTTCCGTAATGTTGTCATCTAATGAAAAAACTTAGATTGGTCAAATTTGAGAACTTAAAAACTGATTATCCCTTGGCTAACTGCAAGTTAAGACTAAGACTCCATCTAAACATAATGACTGTTTATGCAACTGGCCCTAAATTATTGAATTATATTAACATACTGTATGAGTGATAAAAAAATCTCACATTATATAACACCCAAGTTCAAAACAAATGCCTCAAAACAGTAAAAGTAACATTATAAAACAGTATGACGTGTCGTCATACCACCCAGAGTTACTTTGTACTTCTACACAATATGAGTCACGCTGATATCTGCTGCAGCTTAGTTCCACTGAAGGTCTGAAGATCCAGCAAACAGCTGCTCCTCAGTTTGATATATCTTATTATAAAACGGATGCTTTCAGCTCTGGAATCTGACTGGATGAGCTACGTTTGAATGCGTTGTAAGACGCTATAGCTGCTCACACCTGTGACCGCACGTCAACTCAATTCAACATTAATACTCAAGTTGCTACAAGAGTGAACTCTGTGTTGCTTGGAAACAGTCTACGCTTAAGCTAATGAGCTATATTACATGGCAGAACTGTTTAGAGTGATTATTAATAATAATGTATTTAAAGCAGATGTGTGTAAAACTCACTGCATTGGTTGAAGTGATGATATGCATGGATGTTTTGAAGCTCCACAGAGTTGGTGCTCATTCTTCAGGATGTCAAACTATCAAACTTTAACATAGACAAAAAACACACTTCAGCTCATTGTGAATTTAACACACAATAATAGTCACTGTCATTTCATTTTTGTGTCATTAAGCTGTACATATGATGACGTCACTACAAAATACAACTTTTGACTTTGTTAAATTTATTTTCTAGATTTCAAAGGTTAATACAAAAGAAACCACACATGATTGGATTGCCATGATGAATACAGAGCTCAAGAATTGCTTCCAAAAGTATTTTTTTCCTGTTTATTTTCTCCAGAGGTGTTTAAAAAATTATTCATTAAAGATTTTAAACTAACCAACATGAAAAACAATGTAAATTCTGATTCAAAGCAAAAAGGTATTTATAAATGAGGGGGGAAAGACAAATGCAATGAACTATTTATCCCATAAACCAAATACAATAGTATATTATACTTGTGTAAAACTATGGAAGAGGATTAGGGCCAAGCAATAATAAAAAAAAATTAAACCATCTCGAGATTAAAGTCATTATAATGTGAGATTAGGCCCAGTTTCACAGACAGGGTTTAGCCTAAGCCAGGCCTTAGTTCAATTAGGATATTTAACTGGCTTTTATAAACATACACTAGAAAAAAAACATTACTGGTGTGCATCTTGAGACAAAACAATGGCACTGACATATTTTAAGATATCTCAGTGCAAGTTGTTTTCAGTTAAAACAGCTCAAACATGCATTTTAGTCTGGGAGTAGCTTAAGCCTTGTCTGTGAAACCGGGGGAATACGTGTTACATTTCGAGAAAAAAGTCGAAATACAATGTTGAGAATAAAATTATTACATTTTGAGAATAAAGTCGTGTTTCGAGAAAAAACTTAAATTTTGAGAAAAATGTTGAAGTAAAATGTCGGGAATAAATTCATTAAATTTTGAGAAAGTCATTGCGTTGAGAAAAAACTTGTTACATTTTGAGAAAAAAAGTTGAAATAAAATGTTGAGAATAAACTCATTAAAATTAAAAAGACCCAGCCGCTTGCAAATTCTCTTTAAAGTTCGTATATTATTCGGTTATAATTAGCTAAAGCTGATATCTTTGTTACTGAAAGAAAGACTAAAATATAGCTTGACTAAGTGATCTAACTCTGTCATGTCCTCTATTAGCAATGAACACTGATCCAATGCGTTTATTCTCCACATTTCATTTCGATTTTTTTCTCTCGAAATTTAACAATTTTTTTTATCGAAACGCAACGACTTTATTCTCAAAATTTAATGATTTTATTCTCAACATTGTATTTCGACTTTTTTTTCTTGAAATTTAACGACTTTAATCTAGAGATGGTTTTATTTTTTTATTATTGCTTAACCCTAATCCTCTTCCGTAATAGAACTCATTATTTTAAGTATGAAAACAATATTTAAGATGTACAACCTGAATCGTTTTTTTAAATTTGAATAAAATGAAAACTAAACAACTTTTAAAATCACATGAGCCAATATTTTATTCACAATAGAACATAGATAACATAACAAATGTCTAAACTGAGAAATTTTACAATTTTATGCACAAAATGAGCTCTGCTACAGGTCTCAAAAAAGTTGGGACGGGGGCATGTTTACCATGGTGTAGCATCTCCTCTTTTTTAAAAAAACAGTTTGAAGACGTTTGGGCATCGAGGTTATGAGTTTCTGGAGTTTTGGTGTTGGAATTTGGTCCCATTCTTGCCTGATATAGGTTTCCAGCTGCTGAAGAGTTCGTGGTCGTCTTTGATGTATTTTTCGATTAATGATGTGCCAAATGTTCTCTATAGGTGAAAGATCTGGACTGCAGGCAGGCCAATTCAGCACCCGGACTCTTCTACGATGAAGCCATGCTGTTGTAATAGCTGCAGTATGTGGTTTTGCATTGTCCTGCTGAAATACACAAGGCCTTCCCTGAAATAGACGTCGTCTGGAGGGGAGCATATGTTGTTATAAAACCTTTATATACCTTTCAGCATTCATAGTGCCTTCCAAAACATGCAAGCTGCCCATACCGTATGCACTTATGCACCCCCATACCATCAGAGATGCTGGCTTTTGAACTGAACGCTGATAACATGCTGGAAGGTCTCCCTCCTCTTTAGCCCGGAGGACACGGCGTCCGTGATTTCCAACAAGAATGTCAAATTTGGACTCGTCTGACCATAGAACACTTTTCCACTTTGAAACAGTCCATTTTAAATGAGCCTTGCCCCACAGGACACGACGGCGCTTCTAGACCATGTTCACATGTGGTTTCCTTTTTGCATGATAGAGCTTTAGTTGGCATCTGCAGATGGCACGGCGGATTGTGTTTACCGACAGTGGTTTCTGGAAGTATTCCTGGGCCCATTCAGTAATGTCATTGACACAATCATGCCGATGAGTGATGCAGTGTCGTCTGAGGGCCCGAAGACCACGGGCATCCAATAAAGGTCTTCGGCCTTGTCTCTTGCGCACAGAGATTTCTCCAGTTTCTCTGAATCTTTTGATGATGTTATGCACTGTAGATGATGAGATTTGCAAAGCCTTTGCAATTTGACGTTGAGGAACATAGTTTTCCACAATCTTTTTACGCACTCTTTCACAGATTGGAGAGCTTCTGTCCATCTTTACTTCTGAGAGACTCTGCCTCTCTAAGACATCCCTTTTATAGCTAATCATGTTACAGACCTGATATCAATTAACTTAATTAGTTGCTAGATGTTCTCTCAGCTAAATCTTTTCAAAATTTCTTGCTTTTTCAGCCATTTGTTGCCCCCGTCCCAACTATTTTGAGACCTGTAGCAGGCACCAAATTTGAAATGAGCTCATTTAGTGGATAAAAGTGTAAAATTTCTCCGTTTAAACATTTGTTATGTTATCTATGTTCTATTGTGAATAAAATATTGGCTCATGTGATTTGAAAGTCTTTTAGTTTTCATTTTATTCCAATTTAAAAAACGTCCCAACATTTCCAGAATTCGAGTTTTAATGCAAAATATTTAGATACTACGGTTCAAATCAGCACAGATGCATTAAACTGATCAAAAACGACAGTAAAGATTTTTATGTTACACAGGATTTCTATTTCAAATAAATGCTGTTTTTTTGAACTTTCTATTCATTTCATTAAAAATCATGAAATAAAATTTATCACAGTTTCCACTAAAATATTAAGCAGCACAACTGTTTTCAACACTGATAATAATAAGAAATGTTTCTTGAGCAGCAAATCAGCATATTAGAATGATTTCTGAAGGATCATGTGACACTGAAGACTGGAGTAATGATGCTGAAAATTCAGCTTTGATCACAGAAATAAATTACATTTGAACATATATTCAAAAAGAAAACAGCTATTTTGAATAGTAATAATATTTCACAATTTTACAGTATTTTTGATCAAATAAATGCAGCTTTAGTAAGCCTAAGGCCTTCTTTCAATCTGACTCGATTACATCATTTGCAGTGCTTAAGTGGGCGTCACTGGTGAGTTCTTTTACTACCAATTCTGTTTCCATGGTAACAGCAACTAATTGGTGAGTCTCTCTTCAGAATCGTCTGTAGTGTCATTTTTCATCAAGAATCAAAACACAGTTAAAATCACACTGACTTGTGGCTTCTGCAGAAGCAAATATCATCAGTTTATAGTAAGTCGGTCTTTAAAAGTCAAGTTCACAATGAACGCATTTTTACTTCGGTAAACAAGGCTTCTGCAATACAGACCTGCAAAACAACCTTGAGTAAATGCTAGAAAATTCCCCATCCCGACGATGCTGGCGTTCTGCTACCATACATCTCATCTCCCTAATTCCCCCCTCATGACCAGCGTGACACGTCTGAACCTGTGAATGAGCTCTGAGTCTGAGAGCTGCGAAGCCCTGAGTGGAACTTGCCATTTGCGTTGGTTAAGACTTTTATCTGCAGCATCTGAAGGCTTTGTCTGTTCTGCTGACTAAAAGCCATTCGTTCCAGTCAATTAGCCCCATTAGCTTAATGCAACTTGGAGGTCGTTACCCACCGGCTCCTCTGCAGAACTGACCCCTGCACTCAACGCAAGACCACATCTGATCTGGGATCAGCCCTCGCTGCTGGAAAATCAGCGGTGTGCTCTGTGAGAAACACAGAACAAGCTTCAGATCAGCTGGAGTGGACTAACAGAGCTGACTTTAAAATGATCCATTATCATCATGTATGGAGTCGATATTATATAAATTAAATTACTAGATTTAATGATAAAATACTATGTACATAAGAGTGAACTATAATAATCTACATTATTATATAATTTATAATATGATCTATATAATTTGAAATCTTAAAAGTACAAAGCAAGACCTATAAAAATGTATTGATTGCTTCATACTTTTTAATGTTTATTGCTGTTGTTCAGTGTTTTTCTTTTAAATGTTTTTCAATTAACTGTCAACTTTTGTAATCTACTTAAAAGGAAACAAAAATCAAAGGCAAGGGCATCTTCATGGGACTTAAAAGAAAAAAAATTAATGACATTTTTATTTATTTTGATTAGGGCTGTCAATCAATTAAATGTCAATATCAATGTAAATACTACTACTACTACTACTACTAATAATAATAATAACAAGTTAATAATAATAATAATGTCAATATCAAGTGTAGCTTTTTTAATTACCCTAAAATAACATGGTAATAATAATAATATTTTTATTATTATTGATGTCAATGAATTAAATGTCAATGGTTTAGTTTTCTTTTATTAAATGACCTAAAGTAACGTAAATAATAATAATAATAATAATAATAATAATAATGTTATTATTATTATTATATCTAAATATAAATTATTCTTTAACATAATATTAATCTGAAATAAAAATAGTGATTGTAGAAGGTATATGACTACATTTCAGAAAATAATAATATTAATAAACTATTTTCCAAAGCGCCTTTAAAAGTTACATCTCAAAGCGCTTTAAAAAATAAAATAAAACAAAAGAGAAATTCAATAATATAAATGAAATGCATTCATAAAAGTGAAGTACATTCAGATATACAACACAAAAAATAAAAACATGTTATCAAAACAATTCAAGAAGTAAATAGTATAGAACAAGATAGAAAATAGAGTTAGAAAATAATCAGATAAATCAAATAAAAGCTCCCCTAAAAAAGTAAGTTTTAAGGGAAGATTCAAAAACACTAAGAGATTCAACAGTTAACCCTTGTGCGACCTTATGGACTTTTTTTGTGATCATTTTGCCTCTGTTAATGCCAACTACATAAATTTTGGCACATGTGTGTATTTTTATTGGAATTTTATTATTTCACCCCCATTTCCTTTAATAAATCTAGTTTACACCAGTAACACAAAATAGTTCCTCTCGGGACCTTAAGGACAAAAATGTCCCCATTGAAACATTAAAACTGCAATTTTTAATCCCAGGACCATTTAACTATAAAATCATGCAGTCTTTGTTAATAGGCTTTCATTCTTTTGGCAAGGCTTCAAAATTAAAATTTTTATTTTTTTTATTTTTTTTTTTATTTTACCAGATGGTGCCATTTTCTCAGGTTTGGCCTTTAAAGCAATACTCACTTTATTCCTGTTTTCTGCTTCTGCATATTATAGAGTCAATTTGATAAATTATGCAGCTATAATTGTGTGGGTGTTGGTGTGGATGTGAGAGTGTGGTTTGTATGTGTTTAATAAAAATATTGTGTGTGCTTGAGTTTTGCTGGTGTCTAATGGGGAAAATTTGGTACTGCGCCCAAACAAAATCTTACTGAAAGCTCATTTTTTGAGATATCAACCTCAAATTTGGAACATAACTTGTTTAGATTTATGGCTTTGATTTTCTAGCAGTATTAGAGTTCAATATGTTTCATAAAATATATATTTTGGTAACACTTCAGTATAGGGAACACATATAAACTATTAACTACGACTTTTCCCTCAATAAACTCCTAATTACTGCTTATTAATAGTTAGTAAGGTAGTTGTTAAGTTTAGGTATTGGGTAGGATTAAGAAGGTCATGCAGAATAAGGCATTAATATGTGCTTTATAAGTACTAATAAATAGCCAATATCCTAGTAATATGCATACTAATAAGCAACTAGTTAAAAGACCATAAAAATTGAGTGTTACCTATATTTTATATAACATATTGTTCATACATTATTTTCATAAACCTGAATCTCTATAACCTTTTTTGCTTTCACTTTTTAAAGTGAAAAAAAAAAAAAAACTTATGTTTTTTACTTCAACAATAATCTGCCAAGAGTTTTCTTCAAAAAAAATTATGACAGTTTTTTGACACTACGAACCTATGTGTAACTTTCTTTAATTGACGCACAAGAGTTGAAAGACCAGCTTCAGATGAATGGACATCACTTGTTGGGATGTATGGGGTTAAAAGCTCTGACAGATATCGAAAGGCCAAACCACGCAAAGCCTTATAGGTAAGCATGAGAATTAAAAAAACAAACTAACAAACAAACAAAAAAACACACAAAACCTGACAGGGAGCCAGTGTTAGGACTCCAAGATAGGAGTGATGTGATCCTTTGTCCTGGTCCTAGTCAGGATTCTAGCGGTACAAACTGTCATTTATTTAGGGAAGCTTTAGAAACCCCAGCCAGTAGAGCATTACAATAATCAATGCAAGAAAATCCCAAAATGTTAATCAGCTTTTCAGCCACCGGAAATGACAACATATGACATAGTCTGGCGATGTTTCTAAGATGAAAAAGATGTTTTGACAGTTTTCTGTGCATGGGGATCATATGTTAGATTAGCATCAAATATCACCCCCAATTTTTAAAATTTTGTTTTAAGGTGAACCAATGAGCATAACCTCAGTCTTGTCACTGTTTAGACAAAGAAAATTTTGAGACATCCATTTTTTAATCTCAGAAATACACTGAGTAAGAAAGGCCACAGCCACATTATCATGAGGTATGTAAATCTGGGTGTCATATGTGTAAAAATGAAAGACCAAGTGATCTTGAAAGTTGACCAAGTGGAAAAATGTAGATGCTGAAGAGTAAAGGGCCCAAAACGGATCCCTGAGGAATGCCAGATTTAACCACACCAACCTCAGACCTGCAACCACCCACAGCGACAAACTGCTTTCGATCTGAAAGGCAGAACTTAATCCAGTTAGTGCAGTATCAGAAACACCAAAGACAGTCTCTAAAGAGAGTGATCTACAGTGTCAAAAGCGGCACTGAGATCAAGAAGAATCAATATTGAAAGACAGCCAGAGTGCGTGTGTATTCAGTCAAGTTTATTTCCTAAATCTTGGTAGTGATTTCACATGATAGCACTCTAACATGTAGTATTCAGCAGACTGCGGTATTCTGGGAGCTCCTTATTAAAGAATTTAAATCCTTCTCTCAATGCCATTAAAGCTGTGTTACACACAAATTAAATCAAGGGTTTAAACGTTTGTGAACCAAAAGGGAGCGACGGAGGAATTCATTTCAAGGCCGTTTCACTTCAAACTAATTGAAACTGTATTTCAAGAGGACTCTTAAATTATGCAACGCAGGGCCCCGCCAGACCCCAGCACAAGACCCCAAACACACAAGGATATATGCTATGATTTGAAAGCATGTCCCTTTAATTGCAGGGTTTAATCCTGTCTTTAATAACTGAGGAAGGAATGGTTGTTTAGGAACATGTGAAGGGAAAAAGGAAGAAAAATCAAGTGACTCACGGCAATTTGCAAAGATCTGTGTGGCACAAAGTCTCGCAACAGTGCAAATCAGACAATCTATTCCTTCAGTCTGGTCCAAAACAGTCTCGAACTGTGTAATTGACTTCAATTGCTGTATAATATTTACAACATTAGGTTCCAGAGTGCACTGCAATTGCTTAATTGCTTAATAGCACAGCACATTTTTACAATAGATTAGTGCAGACGAATATACTGTAGAATAAAGACTTGATGTTCAGTTGCTCACCAGATTTAACTGATATTAGATAATGAGGTTCAGTCACCAAATACATTAACATTTTGAACATTGTTTTTTCAACCAATCTGCAATATGAAATCATGAGATCCATTATAAATAAAACCCTGGACTGTTAAAAATTGATTGGAGGTAATGACTGAATCACAATCCGGAAAGTTCGATCCTATAAAGTCAAATGAAGGAGTGGTTGTCAATGAGCCTCTTTTATAAAACAAGAGCTGAACAATTAAATAAATTAAACAATTGTGCAAAACACATTCCTATATTGTTGCACTGAATTTAATGCAACAATTTACAGAATGTTTTTCGCAAAATCGTTCTGCTCGTGTTTTTTACGAATGAGGATCGTTCGCTTTATTTGTTCTTGCCGAGAGTTCGTTGTTTTTCCGCGTGTTCCACGATCTTCTCCTCCACGTAGAGGCCTTTGCGTCTTCGTACGGCGTTCATGTATTTCAGAGCCTGACTGGTTGAGTCCGCTTTTTCTCCAAAGTGTAGATACTCCTCCTCGGTAGTGGGCACCCAGAATGGATCACTAGGGATAACCTAAAAAAAACACACGCACACAATGTTAATGACATCTGTGCTGCGGTTGTAGATTTGCATGCAACACTTTAATGCAAAAAACGAGAAACATATTACTAATATGTCAATTTATGATTGAGCAATACAGCATTTCAGTAGGGCTAAAATACATGCCAAAAAAAAAATAAATAAATAAATAAATAGATAAATAAATTAGATGATTTACTGGATCCACTGGATTACCCCAAATGGGCTTTATCATGAATATTTAATATTTAATGAATTAATAAAAAAAAGGAAAAAAAAAAAAAAAAGAAATTTCATTAGCAGAAAAAAAAAAAAAAAACTGGATTAAATGTATTTAATTCACTAGATTATCTAGAATATAAAATAATTCGACATCCATTTTTAATTTAATATTAATTCTATATTAAAAAAATAATATCTAAATTTATTCAAAATAGGCAAAACAAATAATGCAAAATATTAAATTTACTTGTTTATCTAAAATAGACATTAGCACAAAATAAATAAATAATGTGAATATATAAATGTATTTCATTCACTGGATTATCCAAGATATGCATTATCATTGTTCTAAAAAAATAAAAATAAAAAAATAAATAAAAAAAATGAATAAATAAATTAATGAAAAAAACAACAACAACTTATTCATTTATATTTAAATGAATATTTATAAAAAAATATTTTATATATATATATATATATTCAAATATTCAGACACCTTGAACATTTCATTCATTAATACAGTTTATTCACTATAGTTTAAAAAAATGGTAATAAAATATGACAAGATCTTAGAGTTAAACTGTGTCAGAAAAATTAATCTTAATTATGTCAGATAACACTTAAGCAAAACATGGTCAGGTCAAAGTGTCCGAATAACTTTTCTATACTTTTTTATCAATTTTACTGGTAGTCCACTGTATGAAGAATTTTTGTGTATAATATGTCACAGTTTACTTTATTTTGCTATCCTCACTTACATAAATGAACTATAGTGTCCTGCACCCACTAGTAAAAAATATAAAAAAATATATCTAGTGTCTGAATAATTTTTGGTTTGACTGTATATATATATATATATATATATATATATGCGTGTGTGTGTTATTAATTAATTTGTTTGTTTATTTATCTATTTAGAATAATACTCACTAGATTATCCAAGATATACTTTAGCATTATTCTAAATAAATAATATTATTCTAAGCATATTCTAAGCATTTAATTTGTTGTATTATCCAAAATGGCCTAAGCATAAGCACATGATTATTTAAATAAATAACTAAACAAACGAACAAACAAACTTTCTCATTTAATTGCCAGCAAAATGAAGCATGTCGTGATACTGTTACTGCGAATCTAGTATGATTTTGGTCATACCATCCACCCCTAATGTCATATGTAATGTACAACCCCTAATGTAAAGTGTGTGTTATTGACTTTCAAAATTTAGAAGATCTATAATCAGAATCTAATTTTTCCTCATAAGATACTGTTAATTTTGTGAGGCAGTCAGATAATTTGAATTGGCACCACAATATTTCTATCCCTTTGTCTCGCTCACTCTCATTACAAAAAGAAAATGAGTTGTTCCAGGGCAGAAGCAGACTATGCAATTGTCCGCTGTGAAGAGATACACATAATGGCCATTATATGAGGCACAGCGAGAGCATGTACCAGCACATACACACACAGCAATGGGAGCAGGTGCTCGGCGGATGACGCAATCCCTGCAGCAACACACACACACACACACACACACTTCCACACAATATGACCTCATGCTCAGACAATAGCACAAGTGGTACAATTACTGTAAGAGTCCAGCGGGGCCCCTGCACCTGGTCCCAGAGAGGCCCCACGGCTTGGGCTCCGTTACCTCGGGACAGATGGCAACAACGGTCGGATTTACACAGTTATCGACTGCTGCCCGCAAACCGCGCCAGTCCAGCGCTTCAGGAGCATCTGCGGCCGAACATCACGGGCGGATCAGTGCGTTTGTGGAAGACGACGAGGTTACAATTAGCATTTTAACAGCACCAGCAAAAAGCTTCCTGAGTGCTGATCTTTGATTCGATATCTGCTTTCTTATTCTCATTTCTCTCTCTCTCTCTCTCCGTTGAGCTGACAGCTTGGGTTACTATCCCTCCTTTTTTTTCCTTCACTAAAGAGCTTTTGTCTTGTGTGTGCACTCATTCAAGCACAACCCAACAAGTGACAGGGCACTTTTCATGTGTCTGCCATGTGCACACAAACACACACAAGCTCTGCCTTATGAAGACAGCATCATGAAACCTCATAAATGACTGATCTGGAATGTTCTACATAAACTGCAACTCACACAGAGCGTTCTTCACACAAGCTGCATGAGAAACCCGATTTACTGTTGATTCAAATAGTTAGTATAGCTAGTTATAATAGTTAGTTAGTAGCATGTTGCTAAGCTAAAAACAAAGTATTCTAATAGAGGTCAGAGAAATACACAACACACAAATATTGGTAAGAATAGTCTATTTTTTAACTCTTTCCCCACCATTAGCTGTGTTTCTATCTACCTATTTTATGTGCATTTTGGGATATCGCATAAAAAAAATGCTGGATGGAAATGCCAAAATGTGCATAAATTCTAAAAAATGAGCATAAAAACATATGCGCTCAAACTTTTTCTCCGATAAGAAAACATGCACATAAACTACAATGGAAACACATTTACTGAATAAATTCCTCAATGTGCATCAAAAAAGACGTGACTTTGCAATGGGACGGCATAACTAGCCAAGGGACGCATCTGAAATGTTGTTTTGGTTGTTCTGAAATGCCTGAGCAAAGTCTGTCGTTGAAGTGGTTCAGTATAGGCTAATTACATCCCAGAACTGTCTTACACGACTGTGTTCCCAAACAACAGCATCCGCCTCCGAAAGCAAGCTAACTTTATTGCGTTTTGTCTGCATGCTCTGAGGTGCAAGAAATGTATTATATACGAAATTATTATATACAGTGGCTTCCCCTACTGCAGCAACTACCATTTTTCTCAGTGATATTTAGCGGCAGTTTATCAGGAAGTGAAGATTTTGTTCTTTTCGGGTCACTGGATGGTGCTTTATTCACAAATATTTTATGCAATATTCCATAAGACCTATTATGCCCCTTTTCACAAGATGTAATAATAAGTCTCTGGTGTCCCCAGAATGTGTCTGTGAAGTTTCAGCTCACAGATTATTTATTATAGCTTGTCAAATTTGCCTCTATTTGGGTGTGAGCAAAAACACGCCGTTTGTGTGTGTGTCCCTTTAAATGCAAATGAGCTGCTGCTCCCGGCCCCCTTTCCAGAAGAGGGCGGAGCTTTAACAGCTCGCGCTTCGGTTGCTCAACAACAACAAAGCTGGAGAATCTCACGCAGCCAAAATGAGGATTGTCAGTAACGGTGTTCAGCCTTACATTGTTCAAACCGGAGTCGACACTGATGGAGAGACTCAGGAAGAAGTTACAACTTTTAAAATGAAACTGGACGTTTCTGAATGGTTAGTGGATAAATTTATGTAGTTGCTGTGGAGCTGATTCAACTCATTGACTAGCATGTGCTGTCATGTTAATCTTTTGTGCAAATCCAGCGTTTAACTGTTTATGATTTTTGGGGATTATAAAAAAGGAGTGGATGGATTTTTACCATTATAGGCTGGTTGTTTACACACACTGTGGACATACATCAGTGTTCAAACATAGCTATAGATGGAATTTTTCGTCTTTGTTTTCACTGTTATTCGGTCGGTGGTGCTATTACACATCTTCTAAAAGGGTACAGAATCTCCAGATCAAAACACAGGTGAAAAAGAAACAAGCAATAAAAGAATTGCTTATGCACGTTGTAGTCTTTGGGGGAAAAAAAACATTTCTTCAGCTTTTTGTTCAAAATGTTGCTTTTTTTTATGAAACACCCACATTCAAGTGTTGATATAAAAAAAGAATGCATGAAGCTAGAATAATTTTTTTGTTTAAAAGCAGAAGTTCTTTCTTCTGATACATTGCATGTTCAGATATTCATACAACAAAATATTCTGGGGGCCATGAAATTTTGGTGAAAATGATCAAAAACGCTGGAGGTGGCTGGCTACGTTGGCGGGGAAAGAGTTAATAATAGTTACTTTTCTGTACTAAATTAAATAGATTTGATGTTACTATATTACAAAGACTTTTAGGGTTTTATTTATTTATTTTTTTAAATAAATTAAACATGCATTAAATTGGTCAAAAGTGACAGAAAAGACATTTATATTGTTACAATAGATTTCTATTTCAAATGAATTGTTTTTTTTTTTACTTCGAAAAATCATTAAAAAATCCTGAAATAAAAACGTATCGGTTTCCACAAATAAATTCCACTGTTTTCAACATCGATAATAATCAGAAATGTTTCTTGAGCAGCAAATTAGCAAATTAGAATGATTTCTGAAGGATCATGTGACACTGAGTCATTGAATCATTGGTTCATCCGATTCGTTCAAAACGCAAATTTATTCAGAAACACAGTTTTGTTGCTCTGAGATGCACAATGCTATGGCTTTATAGGTAACAAAAAAAGAGACAATATTGTGTCTAAAATATTACACAATATTAACATATTTATTGAACTGTTGTTTAAAATCAATATCACATTTGCACTATTCGGAAAAAAACAGCACTCGTGCGAAATTGCTTAACTATATCATATGATATAAATATGAGACAAAAACTCATACAGGGGCATTTTTGCCCCAATATCTTTAATTTTAGGGACATTCTAACTGCATTCTATAGGCTTCATCATGTAGTGCTTCATATTCATCACCAATCAACTGTAAGATGACCTGTAGGTCTGGGGCGGGATGGGTTTAATTTTAACACATATTATTTTTTCCTTAACTAATTAATTAAATTAATGTGTTAAATCAACAGCCCTAATATATATATATATACATATATATATATATATATATACATATATATATATATATATATATATATATACACACACACACACACTTCTCATCGAGCATCCAGCTCTCTAGATATGTGTATTGGTAATCCACTCAGGCAGCCACTACAAAATTTTGCATAAAAATGTTTCCCTATCAATAAAACAAAAGATCAAACAATCATATAAATACTCTTTCACTCTTTCTTTTTTTTTTTTTACTCTCAAGGTTTAATTGTTCAATCGGATGTCATTGTGATGGCGATAGAACTGGTAATTGTTACATAATAAACGACAAAGCCGGAGAATGGGAATGTAGTGAGACGGAAGGTTTTAATGAGCGACCGTCCGTCCGTCCGCCGCTGTCCACGTCAGGGTGGAGTGTGTGTTTGATAGCAGCACTAACACTGAACGACACTAACTGTGCGTCAGAATCGTACAACGCTCCAGTGTAACTCATTAGTCTGTTTCTTTGTCCATCTTACTCAATTAGATTATGTTGACCTGCATGTGTCTTGCTCATGGCCGGTGCTGATTAGTGTGTGTGTGTGTGTGTGTGTCTCATGGCAGGGGCGGGCAGACGCTTGGCAGACAGATCGAGGGCGGATTCGCAGCCCTGGCATATGTGTCTAATGGTGTCTAATGGGCTCTCGGCACAGTAGGGAACAAACACACACACACACACACACACACACACACACACACTCTGAATGGAAGTACTGCTGTCAGAGCTTGACATCTGCCCACACACACAAGCATTCAGACGCATGCATGCATGCAGGCTGTCAGACGGAGTGTGTAGGATCTCTGAGATATGGCAGCGAGCGGGTGAGTTTTCACACTAATGGTGCAGCGTCCTGCGTTTGGCGCCTTTTCAACTCTGCTGCTCTCGGAGAAAGAGAAAGACAAAGACAGGTGAGAGATCGACAACAAAAGCGATGAGGAAACGCTATCCGGACCAACTTTATAAGACTCCTGTCAGTTATAATTCCTACTCACCCTACTTCATTTCCTGATGTATCAGTCACCCTGAAACGGATCCATTTAATGCCTTTAGCAGGCGGACAGATGTGCAACCGCAAAACCACATATCAATAACTGTCTCGAAAGCAACGTTTCCTCAGTACAATAACATCCACTGAGAAGTCACATGTTCATGGGTGATAAAATGCTACTTAGAAGGTGAATTCGACTGACAATTATTATTTAGTCACCCTCATGACGTTTCAAACCTGTGTGATGTTCTGAGGAGCAAAAATTAGATGTTTTAGAAGAATGTACCAGGGCTGTCAATCTCTCTCTCTATCTCTCTCTCTATATATATATCACTGAAAATCTTTTTTTTTCTCTGTATACATTTATATATGGTGTGTCAAGACGCCAGTCAACCCAGGTTTGACATTAATGATGACGGGTCAAGAGATGTGAGAACCAATAACATCTGGTGTGATAAATGTAAAAACTGGCACGTCTTGACGAATCTGAGTGTATATGATGCATCATATCTGAATATCTGAACACATTTGCACAGTTTTTTTTTTCATCAAAACTGAATTTCAGTCTGTTCCTCACATAAAGATATTTTTTGTATTACTTCAGATTATATTTAGAAATATATAAATATAAATATGGATTGAAAAACAATACCGTACAATCCTTTGGGGTTGGTAATATTTTTATTGAATAAATAAATCAATAAATAATATTGTGAAATATTTTACAATTTAAAATATCTGTTTTCTATGTGATTATATAGTAAAATGTAATTTATTTCTGTGATCAAAGCTGAATTTTCAGCATCATTACTCCAGTCTTCAGTGTCACATGATCCTTCAGAAATCATTCTGATGATTTGCTGCTCAAGAAACATTTATTATTAACATCAATGTTGGAAAATGGTGGTGCTGCTTAATATTTACGTGGAAATGGTGATATTTTTCAGGATACTTTAATGAATAGAAAGTTAAAAGCATTATGTTAACCATATTTATTTGAAAATTTTATTTTTTTCTTTGTAACAATGCAAGTCTTCAATGCTACTTTTGATTAATTTAATATTTGCTGAATAAAAGAATTATTTCAACAACAAAAAAAAAAAACTCGTACAGTAGTGTACATAGATAGAAATATATAAAAAATACTTTTATCCTGTTTATCCTTTTGGTTCACTTTCTTTGTAATTTTATTTTAACTTTTATTCTTCAATTTTTAAAAAGTTGACCCCTGTGCTTGTCGTCAAATGAAAAAGAGCAGTGGACATTCTGCTGAAGATCATCTTTTGTGTTTCACAGAAGAAAACTAGTCATATGGGAAATGAAACAGCAAGAGGGTGAGTAAATGATGACAGATTTTACATTTTTGGGCGAACTATTCCTATAAACTCTTTAGGCCTCTCAAAACAACACAGATTTGTAGAAGTCCTGCAGTCAAAACAAGCACCTCAAGACTCATAAAGGTCCACAGAAAGGAAAACAATAGCAGTTCGACTGTAGAAAACACACACACACACACACACACACACACACACACACAGATGGACAAAATGGGCTGCAGTGTTT
Source organism: Mylopharyngodon piceus (assembly GCA_039654765.1). Taxonomy (NCBI): domain Eukaryota; kingdom Metazoa; phylum Chordata; class Actinopteri; order Cypriniformes; family Xenocyprididae; genus Mylopharyngodon; species Mylopharyngodon piceus. The sequence goes on along the minus strand of CM077442.1, from coordinate 7,758,936 downwards.
TGCTTTGCAGTGTCTTGGTCTTTTCTCTTCACACAAAGGCCACATTTAGAAGAATTGAAAATGCAGCATGCCCCAAAATCTAGAAAGGCAAGGTTTGAATTAAACATGGAATTGAATTACCCTCCTCCAGCAAGGCAAACACAGTCTGCAAGTACCAAGACTGGCGGACAATTTGAGTCCTGTGTGTGTGTGTGTGTGTGTGTGTGATACTCACACTGTACTCAAACACAATAAGTACAAAATCCTCATGTGAAGGAGACCATTAACTGTTCTTCTCCTAGTAGAGATACAGAACATTATTCATGGCTTATTTCTCAAAAAAATCAAAGAGTAAAATGTCTCTGTCAGAAAAAGGGCAAGTCAAAATGCAATAAATGCATTAACCTAGTTTTTGGCCACAAAATTATTATTACAAGTACCAAAAAAATAAAAATAAAAATAAAAATAAAATAAAAAATAAAATAAAATAAAAATAATAATAATAAAATAAATAAATAAATAATAAAAAGTTAAAAACAAATAAATAATTAATACATGCTAAATAAATAAATGCATTAATTATGCATTAGCCTGCTTGTTAACCAAATTATTATTTATTACAAGTACCAGATAAATAAATAATGTTAAATGTAAAATTACAAATAATAAATCAATATTAAAATAAAATAAAATAAATGCATTAAAATATTTTTCCCCACAATATTATTTATTGCAAGTACCAAATAAATAAATATATTATAAAAACCACAAACAAACAAATTAAAAAACAAACAAACAAATAAATAAATAAATGCATTAAAGGGGTCAAATCAAATTTTTCTTTGGTCTTTTGGCATATAAGAGGTCTTTGTATCATTATTACATCCTGCAAGTTCCATAACTTAAAACATCCTCATCATCAATAAAAAAGCATTTATATAATCAAGCTGTAAAAAAGCTTCGTTTGGAACAGAGGTGGCATGTGACGTCACAGGGGTACAATTATTTGCATACGACAAGCAAGACAACAACGCCTACTTTTACATCATCGCATCGTTAGCTCCGCCCACTGGTGTTCAGTCGATGAGCAGCGAGTGGATCTAAAGCAGTTGTTTATGATAAGATTGTGATAATAACAATATTGCGATGCCACGCAAACATTGTGTTGTTCCTGTCTGTGGAAAAACATCATATTTGCATAAGCTGCCGAAGGATCCCGATGTCAGAGAAAAATGGATTCAGTTTATTTTTAACGAACGTCCTAGTCACGTCAGCACTGACTTGCGTGTTTGCACCGTACATTTTACCAGCGACTGTTTTGAGAACAAATCACAATACGAGACTGGCTTTATTTCATTTTTAAACCGGTAATGACAGTTAATTTCATAATGAATAATCCTAGTATTTTTACTTCAAAGAACGCTCTCTTTATAACGGCTGAAGCTGTCGATCACGCAGCGTGAGTTTATCTGGACACTTGCCAAAACTCCCGTTATAGTGACGCTCTTACACTACACAATGAGTCTCTTACTGTATTTACATTGCGTTTGCATTGTTAGTTATGGTGAAAGCTTTTCGTGAGTGCAGAAACTGCATTGCAATGACGACTATCTGCTCAATGCTCATCACTGCAACCTTCCATGTGATGGAATAGATCTAAATAATCAACACTTTTCACGATTCGTTAATCTCGACAGCTGTAAAAGTAAAAATGTGGTAAAAGTATTGGAGAGATTCCACATGTAATATTTATTTCAATTGTAAAGATGTCAGCCAATCACAGCAGTGGGCGTTTACACTGAAGTCTCACAGCAGACACGCACCTTAATCAGAGCGTTCAAATCAGAGGGCTAAAATCAGGGTATAAAACGGCCATTTATTTCTAAATTATGACAATTTTTTGATGTAAAAATCATATTAACATTATAAGTGCACCTCAGGAATCATTATAAAATAATTATAAAAAAATCCATTTCATGACCCCTTTAATTATGCATTAACCTGCTTGTTAACTGAATTTTTATTTATTACAAGTACCAAATAAATAAATAATAAAAACGAATAAATAAAAAAAGAAATATGAAGTCTAAATTATTTTATTATGCAAGAAGAAAGAGATTGTGAAGTGATCCAATATGAAACTCTCTAGGGATGCACCGATATGAAAATTTTGGCCGATAACCGATAATTCTTTATATTTGAAAGTCGATAACCGATATATTGGCTGATAAATCTAAATCCAAATTTTTATATATTTTTGAGAGCCTGATTACAAAACAAAAGTCTCACCATTAAAAGCCATGTACCAAGCACACAATTATAATGATGTTATATTATATCATTATAATTTATTTTATGTAGCCTATTTGACAGACTTTGCACGTTTCACTTAACTGTATTTTCCTTTTTTGAAGTGATTTCAATCATATTTCAAGCAATTCAAACCCATCATGGTGAACATTGGGCATCTGAAGTGTCTCAGCTGAAGGAAATAATCCATGATTTATCGGCTTTAATATATCGGCCAAATTTTCTTATTGGGCCGATAACGATAACATTAAAAATGAACATATATCGGCCGATACCAATATGGTGGCCAAAATATCGTGCATCCCTAAAACTATCAGTTTCCTCAGCCAATTAAGCAGCTTAGCAATCAAAAAACAAAATTATCTGACCACAGAAACACCACAAATGACCAATCAGAATCAAGACTGACAAAATTCGGACTAAATCTCAATCTAAGTTCATCAACTGATTGACTGGATCAGTAATGGTTTAAGCCACAGTTTAGTGAATGAGGTTGTAAGTGCAAACTTCAAGAGCTGTGATCAAGAGCTTTAATTTTAATAATCATCATCATTTCAACTAAGTCATTTAAATACTGTGGTATACCAGCACACTCAGTTTCACTGGACTGTGGGTGGTTTGTGAATGAGATGAAGGTTTTTGCACTGAGACACAACATGAAAAAGTGGCGCAACTGTTTTGTGAAGTAGCAGATGACCTTATATGCCCTTTGTGTGTGTGTGTGTGTGTATCATGTCAGGCTTAACTCGACCCATCATCCAGGCTGACAGTAGCGCCATATGGCCGCAGAGCTCGGCTCGCTCAAACAGCCCTGGCGTGGAGAGAGCACGTTCAGCCAGCCGTCGGGTTAAAGACAGCACACGTGGCGTCTACAGCCTTTGATCCTCTTTCACGCCGATCCCCCACCAAACACACACACACACACACTACATCAGAAAAGCTCTACTAACTCACAATGAACTCCCACATGAGGAACAAGCTGCTAAAAATACACAATAACACCATCACACAACCGAACGCCTCCACTCCATTGACTTAAAAGATCAGTGAAGACTTACAGTATTAAGAATAACACTTGATTCAGTGATCCAACTTATTTTACAGTATTAGCAATTTTACAGCCATGAGGACGAACTCGTGGTGAAATCTCACAATTTAACATAAAACCACACATCCATCCATTCATCCGTTTGTCTGTCTGTCCGTCAAAACCGAGTCATCGTCAATTGAACTCCTAATGCCACTCAACCCTAATGCTTGGGTATCACTGTAAGTGGTTATGAGATGTTACTCCAGCACTACATGGTGTACGTGTCTCTACCTCATGTCTGTAATGCACCGAACACACACTCTCAAGGTAAACATACTTTTGCCTGATCAGCAATACTGGCATCTGACAGCAGATCAATGTGACTGGATCTAATAGATTGGCCTGCCTGTACAGTTTTCCAGCCACGCATAATCACATATTATCAGGTGTCTGTATAGACCTGTCTGTATATTCTGGCACTGGGTTCAGCATCTTTGCGCTGTATGTCCTGTCCGGTCTGGTCTGGTCCAGTAAACTAACACTGTGTTCAGAGGGAAGTATTGACTGACGGTGAGATAACTGAACACACACGTGTACCTAGTCAAAGAGCAAAGGAGAAACATCTCATTCATTCTGCAGTTTCCTCATTCTTACAGTAGTGTTAAAAAGAGTGGGGTCAGCAAGTTTTTTCTTTTTAGAAAGAAATGAATACTTTTTATGTTTAATGTTACAAAAGTTTCTATTTCAAATACATGCTGTTCTTTTGAACTTTGTATTCATCAAAGAATTGCTTCAGAAGGATCTGAAGACTGGAGTAATGATGCTGAAAATTCAGCTTTGCATCACAGGAATAAATTATTATTAGAACAAAGTTAATTTAAATGGCAATATTATGATAATTAATGTAATTCATTCATTCATTCACTCTCACACATCAGTCACTAATACATTCATTAACTCGCTTGTTCATCCATTAATTGTTTTCCGCATTTATTTATTTGTTCAACTCACTTGGTTATTCATTTATTCTTCTATTGCTGAAGTTATTTGTTACTCATTTGTTTGTTCATTTACACTGATTCATTTACGGATTTAGTCAATATTCATACATATGTTTATTAGTTCATTCACTTTTCCATTCATCCACTCTCATTCATTATTCATTCTTCAATTGCTGCAATTATTTGCTTACTGATTCATTTGTTCATTCATCATTCAATAAAGAATTAATTGATTCATTCATTCATTCATACTTATTCTTTAATCATTCACTTGCTTATTCATTACAAATCCACGTTCATTCATTGAATCATTCACTTGTTTATTCATTCATTCTTTCATTAAATTATTCAAGAGGTTAAATTACTCACAGTCATTCATCCATTCACACACACACACACACACACACACACACACACACACACACACACACACACACAGTCTTTCATTCATTCGCAGTCATTCATTCATTCATTCGCAGTCATTCATTCATTTGCAGTCATTCATTCATTCGCACAGTCATTCATTTGTTCATTCATTCATTCATTCATTCATTCATTCATTCATTTGTTCATTCATTCTCAGTCATTTCTTCATTCATTCATTCATTCATTCACAGTCATTCATTCATTCATTCAATCACAGTCATTCATTCATTCACAATCATTCATTCATTCATAGTCATTCATTCATTCATTCACTCACAGTCATTCATTCATTGATTCACTCACACATTCATTCCATCAATCAGTCATTCATTCATTCATAGTCATTCATTCATTCATTTATTCAGTCATTCATTCATTCATTTACACATTCATTCATTCAATCACATTCATTCACAGTCATTCATTCATTCATTCACTCAGTCATTCATTCATTCACTCACATTCATTCATTCATTCATTCATTCATTCAATCATTCATTTGTTCCTTCGTTCACAAATTCATTCATTCATTCACATTTATTCATTCATTCACTCACATTCATTCATTCACTCATTCACAGTCATTCACATTCAATCATTCATTCATTCATTCGTTCACAAAGTAATTCATTCATTCATTCATTCATTCACTCACATTCATTCATTCATTCATTCATTCATTCAATTATTCACCTCCCAGTGGCTGAAGACTAGTTGTGGGCTGGCCAGGCCGCTGGTCCTCTTCCTGATCTCGTCTGCGAATCCGAAGCTCTCGGCAACAGGAAGTACAGCTTTAATGATGAACATGTCCGTCCCTTCCTTCATTTCCTCTTGTAGGACTCGTCCTTCCCGCTTGGACAATACAGCATACACACGACCTATAACACAGACAATATTAACAAATATCACCTGAACAAACCCACAAAGACTAACTGTAAACTAATCTTAACTTTTACTCCTTCAGCAGTTAATGAAGACATTATTACAGATTTGAATGATCTGTTATATTTTCAGTTTTCATTTGAATTTTAGTTTAAGTTTTAGTCATTTTGTTATGTGCTTTTGTCATTTTATAAATGTTTATTTTTAAATATTTATATTAAACCTTTTCATTATTTTTTATTTGTTTTAGTAATTTTAGTACCTCACCTTACAAAGGCAACATTTCTAATTTTCATTTAAGTTTTTTAGGTTTATGTTTTTTTTTTTAATCTAATACTTTTATTTCAATTACTGAAACAATTCTTAGCAGTTTTAGTTATTGATAACACAGGAACAGAACAAAAATATAATGCATATTATCTAAAATCATTCATAAATAAATTTTTAAAAAGCACAGACATTATTACACAAGGATTCAGACATGACCTGGAAACACACATGCACACAAAATCCATCATCACAAGGAAGAAACTCACACACAATCAGATGTTTGTTAAAATTCATCTGCGGCGGACATCCTTCTCCTTTAACTAATGCAAACAGCAGCTGATCCACACACACACACACACACACACACACACACACACACACACACACACACAGACACACACACACAGGCAGGAGAATACATGGAAGTGACGGGGGAAGTGTATCTAACAGTTCGGCCCCAGAGACCATCGACCTGTTAACACTGTAGACGAGAATGAAGCTCTGGCAATAATACTCGATGACAGACATCTATAGAAGGTCACGACCTCTGTACATCTGGGCCATGAACGCTCACCTCTATGTTACTATATTGTATAAAACTGTTATTGACTCCACAGTTAAAGGGGACATATAGTGGAAAACAGGATTTTCCTTGCTTTTAAAAGAGACTGATGGACTATGAAGACAATCACAACATTCACAATGCAAAGCTCCCTCTGCAGCCTAATCGGACTATCTAGTGAAACTAAGCAGAAAAAAATGGCTCAATCAGAAATCTATGAGCACATTAACACATGGCCATCTACAGTGACCCATCAACACTTACTCGGTATTCAACTTGGCGTGATGATGATCTTTACCAATATGTGGAGGTCATTTATATATAGAAGTCCTAAAGGAACAGTAGCATACAGAGTCTGTTTAATTGTAATGACAGTGATTTTGTTGATGGAGGTCACAGATTGGCTGTATTGATGATTATTGTGACCATTCCTACTGTTGGATGGCGTAATGTTATTGGTGGACAGCACAACTGACCATAGATTTCGGGATGTATGGGATGCACTGTCAGAAATATTCTAACTTGGCATAGATACTTGACTCTAAAAATTAACAAATAGTTTTAGGCCCTGTTTCCACCTGGTATTTAGATGTGTTTTGGTCGACAGGACAAGTGGACAACACTAAATACAGGTGTAAACAGGGTCTAAAACGCTTTGAGCTTGTCCACTTTCGACCACTTCCAGAGGTAGTCGAGAGGAAATGAGGGAGACACATTCCCGTTTACACCTGGAGTCTCTTTTGTCCACTTTCAACCACTTCTGTCCTGATTTCTTCGAGGGGAGGGTCAAGGGGCAGGTAAATGAATGGGATTTTTCAGATCTTTCGATCTAGTGGATGAAATAAACTCACGCAATTTACATACGAACGCGACCGGAGACGACGGAAAAACACACAGAGCATCAGCTTTCGTTTCTGTTCTGACAGACATAAGACCGGCCGAACGCTGTGAGTGTGTGTTAGAAATCAGGAACGGTGAGAGAACATTGTGCTTGGTATGGAGGGCAGAGCTTTAACAGCTCTTCGGTTGCTCAACAACAACAAAACTGGAGAATCTCACGCAGCCAAAATGACGAATGTCAGTAGCGGTGTTCAGCCTTACATTTCATCTTCAAACTAAAACTTGGGTCTTCAGCCAACAAAGTTTAAATCCCGTCTGGCTAGAGCTCTTCCCATAATGTTTACTCATTTGGTCAGTAAAAGGAGAGTAGACGGTCGTTTGTGGCTGTTTGAACACATTCGACCACATGAGCGTTTACACTATGAAAGCAATCCGGTCGAATGTGTTTTCGACTACCTCTGGAAGTGGTCGAAAGTGGACAAGCTCAAAATGTTTTAGACCCCGTTTACACCTGTATTTAGCGTCGTCCACCTGTGATCTGATCGACCAAAACGCATCTTAATACCAGCTGTAAACAGGACCACATTGTAAATAAAACATTATGGGCCAGATTTACTTACAGCTTGCGTCAGCGCAAACCCTCTTTTGGCATTAAAAAAAACTACTGTCAGGATTTACTAAAGACACGCAGTGCAAAGTTAGTGCTGAAAAGGCGTGGACTGAGTTGTTTTTGCGGCTGATCTTATTGCAAATGCATTTGTAGGAGTTTCCCTTTCAGATGGCAAATTTATGGGAGGAGAACATTTAAATGAATCACACAACACGATTTACTAATGTTTACAGTCGTCAATTTACTGGTATTTGCGCCATTATTTAACGCCCCCAAAAAAGCATGTCTTAACCCATTTTGCAACATGGCTGCAATTGTTGCTGCTAGGAGGAGACACCGCAGAGAACAGAGAGCGTGTGGCAGAAGGGAGAAAATATTTTCCACTCATATTAATTTCTTTGGAATGCCAGAGGAAGACGTTATCCGTATGTTACTTGTAACAAGTTGCGCCTGTGTTGACACGCACCTGATGAGCATCAGCTCTGCTTATTTGTCTGTCATCAAAAAGATTTTCATTTGTCTTCCAAAGATGAACGAAAGTCTTATGGGTGTGGAACGACATGAGGGCGAGTAATTGATGACAGAAACTTTCATTTTGGGGTGAATTAACCCTTTAAATCTCGTTTTTGGCTCATTTTATCTGTAAAAGAAAATGTACATAATAATTCTGCAAACCTGAATATAAGGCGTTTTTCATTTCCAGCCTTCACGAACAATTATATATCACTTATAAATGATTGAATACAAAATTAATAGTAGTTATTAAGATTGATGTGGTTTGGAATTGGTAAGATGTGCCTGAAAAAAAAAATATGATCATAAAATCAACTTCCCTAATAATTCTGCACGCACTGTACGTGTAAGACGTTTATCTTATAGAAACATCTGTAATACATACACCTGGATATCAACAGAGTGACCTAGATATCTGGAAATGGGAAACATCCTGCCAGTGAAAAATGAAGTTCATGTATTTTATATTCAGAACCATTATCTCCTCTAATACACTCCAGCTGTGCTCCCAAATACTTCTGCTCTCATCGCAGTTACGGAAACGAAATGTCTGCGCTTCATTTACAGATTTTGGACTTTTTTCCTGGGCGAACAAAAACGATCGGGAAGGAAATTTGCACTGTTTGTTAAAATATTTACGTATTTTCTCCCCTTTGGCCCTGGCCAACTGATTTTCTCAGAGGTTTTGGTTCTCATGGGGCAGGATTCCCTTACCCCTTCGACTGGTTCATTTCACACAGGCATGTTGGTCAGACAATTTAGCTTTTGTTCTGGAACCTGGTGCTATGATGACATCACACCGGTACATGGCTGTTTCACATCAGCTTTCAATCAAGGACCTGGGAGAACTATTTCCTCTTTGCACGGTATATGGCCCTTTTTCTCCATGTCAGAGACTCTGGATATATTTAAGATCCAGCTTGATTGGCATGTGCTTTACTGTTTAAAAATGTTTAAAGCAACATTTCAGCCAAAATGAAAATTCTGTCTTCATTTTCTCACCCTCTTGTTGTTCCAAACCAGTATGACTTACTTTCCTCTATGGAACACAAAAAGTGTATTTTTGACAAATATCTTGGCCAAAGTCTTAAATTTAATGAAACTGAATGATGACTAGGACCATCAAACTTTAAAAAAGATGCAGAAACACCATAAGAGTCTCATATGACTCATACGTTCCAAGTAATATGATAGTTTCGTTATTCACTGATCTGGGTTTCCACCAGTCTTTAACGACATGAGGGTGAGTACATAATGACTAATTTCCATTTTTTTGGGAGAACTATCCCATTAAGTGGCCCTTTTCAGTTTTGGTTTTTCTAAACCCCATGACATATTTTGGTTTTCTTTGCTCTTTTGGAGTACCTTCTATTCAAACTGGAAAATGGGACAGGGTATATAATGACATATCGATGACCTTTCTTTAAATAAGTGAATCTTTAGTTTATATCACAGCCATGAATCAAGATAATGATGGACATTACACTGTTGCATACCAAGGTTATGTTTTGTGTGCCAGGTTAAGACATCAGTACTTTTTAGTATGTGTAAGAGAAATACTGTACATTTTAAAGAGTAAACAAGCAAACAGATGATCTCAAAGCTGCACTGCACTGAACAAAAAAACCCAAATAATCTTAATAAGTATTTTTTTCTTGTTTCACTTGACATTTGACTTGACATTTGATATTCAACAGTGCTTTGATCTGCCTGCATTGACACTATTCTTTAAGAGCTGCTGTGCAGCCAAATAATGTACCAGTTATCAATGTAAAGCTGCTTTGACACAATCTACATTGTAAAAAGCGCTATATAAATAAAGGTGACTTGACTTGACTTGACTTGTTTTCCGGTTAAAATATATATAAATCTTTAAAACAAGAAATTTACTTGAGCAAGACTAATTTTCACTGATTGTATCTTTAAATGAGATGCATTTGTATTACTGTTTTGGCAGATTTTTTCCACTTGTTTTTAAAATAAGTAAAAAAAAAAAGAAAAAAAAAAAAGGAAATCTGCCAGTGCAGTTAGACAAAATAAAATTAAAGATACACTCTGAGAGAAAAAAAAAAAAATTTGGTATACAGTGTTGCTTCTCAACTACATTGATCTTGTTTGAGGAATTTTTACATATTTTAACTGAAAACTGTTATTCTTTTTGACTAACACTAACAAAAACTAATACTAAAGTTATTCAAATTTGTTTTCAATAACTGAAAAAAAACTTAACTTAAAGCGGCTTTATGTAGAATTCAGAAACCCTTGTTATTAGCGACACCGGTGGCCGCTAAGTGAACTGCAGCCAGCAACTTATTGCTCGTTCTCGCACTTGTGCACACGTAACGTACAAGAGGCTGAACGTGATTCAATGCCCTGATATACTCGCGCCAAATTATTTTTTTGTTTTTTGCTTAGAAGTAAAAATATGTTGGAAATACCTTTGCAGTGATACACTGTTAACAGTTTGTTAACAGTTGCTGAGAGTGACGTTTAGATGAATATGTAAATATGTGCTGCACGCTTTCCTCTTAATAACAAAAACACACAACAAAAAAGACAGCGGCGAGAAAACAGCAGTTAAAGGGGACCTGTTATTCCCCTTTTCACAAGATGTGGGGGTCTCTAATGTCCCCAGAATGTGTCTGTGAAGTTTCAGCTAAAAATACCCCACAGATCATTTATTATAGCTTGTGTGTGTCCCTTTAAATGCAAATGAGCTGCTGCTCCCGGCCCCCTTTCCAGAAGAGGGTGGAGCTTTAACAGCTCACGCTTCGGTTGCTCAACAACAACAAAACTGGAGAATCTCACGCAGCCAAAATGAGGATTGTCAGTAACGGTGTTCAGCCTTACATTGTTCAAACCGGAGTCGACACTGATGGAGAGACTCAGGAAGAAGTTACAACTTTTAGAATGAAACTGGACGTTTCTGAATGGTTAGTGGATAAATTTATGTAGTTGCTGTGGAGTTGATTCAACTCATCGACTAGCATGTGCCGTCATGTTAATCTTTTGTGCAAATCCAGCGTTGAACTGACCTTCGTTTGTGAAGCAGTCCGGTGTTCTGATGAATAATGCCACCTATTAGATTGTGCTACAAACACTATATTTGCATTGTGCTACCTACTGTTTTAATGGGTGGTAGCAAAATCTAGGTGGGTAGAACAAATTGTCACACCGGCGTAAAATGATTTGCACAAATATATAATACTTTATCGACATTTCTACGGCACATTTCCTTCATAAATGAAATTCAATCATGGAGAGTCTATGGAGACTCTTGTGTTCATTGGTACATAACAGAACATTTGTAATGTTTTTTGGTGCAGACATTGTATATCTCCAGCTGCTACAGCGAGGAAACAGAAATGGCAGACTGCTGAGGCTCATCTGATCATAGCGATGTGGATATGTTTGCACCAGTTCTGCAATTCACCGGCATCATGTCGACAGATGAGGTAATTAAAATGACACTGTTATGACAGTTTGATTGTAAAGTATATTTGAGATTATAGATTATATATAGAGCTGGCTATGTGAGACTATAATACGTTTTCTTTGCATGACACATTCTGATATTACAGTACAGAATGTCTCATTCGGCATTATCCTGAACATTGTATAAGCATTCATTTCATGTGTCATTGAACTGAAGAGAGGCTCTTGTGAGAGCATGTAAATGTCACATCCTTTTGATTGTCTCTGCAAAAATGTCCCAAGTTTTTCACATAAAAACCAGTCAGGCTTTCATAGACAATCTAGGAAGTCAGAGGTGGTCTCATTTTTTAAGTTTCGTTACAAGCTGTTTACACATTGGTGATAAAAAAGCTATTAATACATGAAAATTGGGCAACACTTCAGTATGGAGAACACATTCACTATTAACTACAACTTTTGCCTCAATAAACTCCTAATTTACTACTTATTAATAGTTAGTAAGGTAGTTTTTGTAGCATTTAAGTTCAGGCATTGGGTAGGATTAAGGTGTAGAATATGGTAATGCAGAATGAGGCATTAATATGTGCTTTATAAGTACTAATAAACAACCAATATCCTAGTAATAGGCAACTAGTTAAAAGTGAGAATTGAACCCTTAAATAAAGTGTTACCAAAAATTTGTATATATAGCCCCTATGATCATGATCTACTTAGAAGTGTTTTTGTAGATACTGTACAAACTTTTACTGAATAAACACTTACCCAGGACCTCAGCAGTGGCCATGATTTCACAGGTGTACATCGCAGCCATCAGCCGCTGAGGTTTAGCTTGGAAAGCGTATCTGCAGGCGTCTTTCATAGCAGCAATGAGCTGTCCTGAGAATGGCCCGTAACAGTCCACTGAACTCCCAGCAGTCTCCGCTCTGCTCCTGCTTCGGTTAGAGCTTGAGGATGAGACGTTCGTCTCACGAACGTCAGAGCATTCACCTTGGTTGTCATTATTTGGCTCTGCAGGTTGTGACTCCTCATCTATTGAGTCTTGCTGAGTTTGAGGTGTGGAAAGCTTCATGTCCCAGGTCTCTACAGAGAAGCAAACCCCCATCAAAGGTTCTTCACACATGGGACCAGAGAGTGTGGCCAACTGGAAGCCACTTACAATGCTGTTGTCAAAGTCTCTAAGCGCGGTGGTCTCAGCCTTTTCAATTTCCTTCTCTTGTTCCAGACACTGCCACAATGAGGGTCTCCGGTAGCCCTCGATGCTGTTGAGGAGAATATTTGGCCCACAACGGCGTGGACCAAATGCCCAGATATGCTCCACAGCACCCCTCCATTTGTGGCCTTGCAGGGTGCTCTCCAACTTCACCTTCAACTCCTGGATATCCTCCAGAATTTTCTGGTTGATGTCCAGGGTCTTGCCCTCCCCGGTGAAGAGGCTGAACTGCTCCATTGTGCGGATAAGCCCCACATTGTCCTCCAGAAGGCGGGTGACTTCCTCAGGAAGAGGAATAGCCCGCACCCTGACCGTGGCCATCTTGTTGGAGGTGGTCAGCGTGACCAGACCGGTGGAATCCACCTGGACTCCTTCGTGATACTTTGTTTGTTCCTCTTTTACCTGGTGAATCACAGCGACCTTCTGCTGCTTTCCCAATTCCTCGTTCACCATGTCCACTTTGGGAGGCCGGATCACCGTCTCGCGGAAGGGAATGATTGGTTCGGAAGCACTGATTTCAATTTTAGCAAACCTAGAGAAACAACAGAATATTATAATTATCAATAATAATAACAACCAGATTGAAACACAATAAAACATGCAGGGTCAAAAATACAGGTACTTTTGTAATGTAAGTAAAAAAACAAACAGATGAGACAAAAAACAAAAACAAAATCAGATGTGTGCATTAGGCCTTGCTGTGTGAATGCAATCCAAATAGACCTGCAGCTATCTAGTATGACATTAATAATTCAAACTACAATATTAACAAGAACAACTGCTTAATTTACTTTTGTTCTTTATTGATGTTTGCTTATCGGACACACCAAACCGTAAGTCGTAGAGACATGGAACTTTGAGGGCTGGTAGTACTTACACTGCCTATGTCACCAAGACACGCCCCAATCAGCCTGACGGGGGCGCTACAGCGGTCAAAAGTAGGAAATGGCTGTGTCTTATATCGTTGGAATCCTTGGACAAAATGCATGCCTCAGATTTACTCATCGTTCTGGCTAAATTTTGGGGTATTTTGGATTTTTTGAAAAACAAGTTCTAGGTTTTTGGCCCGGTTGGAACCAAACCAGTACAGTCTGATTGTCAATAATTATCAAAAAAAGTTTAATTTTAGATTCACGGTCTCTAAGGGCCGCCAAAACTTTCAAAGTGGCCGGAGCCACTTTTACTAGAATGGCTATAACTTGTGAACGTAATGAGATATATTCACCAAACTCAGCACACATATGTAAGAGCTCAATCTGTGGTCATGTGAAAAGGACGTGACAACTGGGCACTTGGTGCCGCTATAACAGTAAAAAAAAACATGAAAATCGCTATAACTACGCAACCATTAGTCCGATTGACTTGAAAATTGGCATGCAGTGTCTTTGACTGAGGTGCCATGATTGTCTATGAGAACATTAACATATCTCGAAAAACATGTCCGCCATCGGGCAATGAAGTTTGAGCAGCTATCAGACAAGTTTAATGGAAGCCGATCGGAACGAAACTTGCTGGGCCTGTTTGACTCAAGACCATATAGGCCTGTGAGAAATTCGAAAGAAATCAGCCACCGGGGGTGGCGCCTTCGCGTTTTTCATCTGCGTAAAGGATTGTGTATCACGCAATTTTTTGCACACGTCCATGACATTCATACCATATGGAAGAACTCCTCATTCGTAGCAACTTTGCCTCTAGGACCGCCGCTACCCATCCTGTTCCTTAATATATTTGGAGATTATTTCAAAAACCAACTTTGGCGAACTAGACCTAGGTTCAACCTCGATAACTCTAACAAAGCTTTAAAACCCATATATTTCCAATAATAAATTGCCTGTATTGGCTGTAAATTGTCTTTTCCTTCTATGATTTAAGTGGTTACATACTTGTTAAATAAAACGTCTATCTTTTTGCGCAAGTGCTTAAAGGCCTTTAAAGCGCTTGAAACCCCGATAATTGCTGCTCGCAGCTATATTTGTATTTGTCTTTGCTGTGGTATTGAAATAGCTATTGAAAATCCCAATATCACAGGTATTGGTATTGACTACTGACATTTTGGAACTGTGACAACCCTAAAAACATCAGTGCAATAGATTAGATTAAACTTTATTGTCATTGTGCTGAGCACAACTACAGAGTGCATGAAATACAGTAACCCGGAGAGGAAAATAAAGGCTTATTTTTCAAACTAACTGGGAGGACATGAAAGAAAATTATTGCAGGCACTCAAGACTGGCGTTCAGCCAAAGGTAAGAGCCTAACACTGATTCTCCAGCACGTCGTTATGGCACAGTAAAATCTAATTTACAATGGGCCATTCATGCAGAAATTATTAAAATACACATTAATCTCTTTCTGTCTGCGTGAGGAAACAGACATAAACATTCTGCCGGAAGGTGTGAGCGCACTGACTCCTAAGTAAATAATACACATATTCAGCCAGAGAAATACAATCCAGGGTTACGCATTTAGTTTTGTGCTTATATGTATGTGCTTGTTTTGATATACAGTATCTCACAGAAGTGAGTACACCCCTCACATTTTTGTAAATATTATATCTTTTCATGTGACAACACTGAAGAAATGACGCTTTGCTACAATGTAAAGTAGTAAGTGTACAGCTTGTATAACAGTGTAAATTTGCTGTCCCCTCAAAATAACTCAACACACAGCCATTAATGTCTAAACCGCTGGCCACAAAAGTGAGTACACCCCTAAGTGAAAATGTCCAAATTGGGCCCAATTAGCCATTTTCTCTCCCCGGTGTCATGTGACTTGTTAGTGTTACAAGGTCTCAGGTGTGAATGGGGAGCAGGTGTGTTAAATTTGGTGTTATCGCTCTCACTCTCTCATACTGGTCACTGGAAGTTCAACATGGCACCTCATGGCAAAGAACTCTCTGAGGATCTGAAAAAAAGAATTGTTGCTCTACATAAAGATGGCGTAGGCTATAAGAAGATTGCCAAGACCCTGAAACTGAGCTGCAGCACGGTGGCCAAGACCATACAGCGGTTTAACAGGACAGGTTCCACTCAGAACAGGCCTCGCCATGGTCGACCAAAGAAGTTGAGTGCACGTGCTCAGCGTCATATCCAGAGGTTGTGTTTGGGAAACATTGCTGCAGAGGTTGAAGGGGTGGGGGGTCAGCCTGTCAGTGCTCAGACCATACGCCGCACACTGCATCAAATTGGTCTGCATGGCTGTCGTCCCAGAAGGAAGCCTCTTCTAAAGATGATGCACAAGAAAGCCCGCAAACAGTTTGCTGAAGACAAGCAGACTAAGGAACCATGTCCTGTGGTCTGATGAGACCAAGATAAACTTATTTGGTTCAGATGGCGTCAAGCGTGTGTGGCGGCAACCAGGTGAGGAGTACAAAGACAAGCCTACAGTCAAGCATGGTGGTAGTAGTGTCATGGTCTGGGGCTGCATGAGTGCTGCCGGCACTGGGGAGCTACAGTTCATTGAAGGAACCATGAATGCCAACAGAGCATGATCCCCTCCCTTCGGAGACTGGGCCGCAGGGCAGTATTCCAACATGATAACAACCCCAAACACACCTCCAAGACGACCACTGCCTTGCTAAAGAAGCTGAGGGCAAAGGTGATGGACTGGCCAAGCATGTCTCCAGACCTAAACCCTATTGAACTTCTGTGGGGCATCCTCAAACGGATGGTGGAGGAGCGCAAGGTCTCTAACATCCACCAGCTCCGTGATGTCGTCATGGAGGAGTGGAAGAGGACCCCAGTGGCAACCTGTGAAGCTCTGGTGAACTCCATGCCCAAGAGGGCTAAGGCAGTGCTGGAAAGTAATGGTGGCCACACAAAATATTGACACTTTGGGCCCAAATTGGACATTTTTACTTAGGGATGTACTCACTTTTGTGGCCAGCGGTTTAGACATTAATGGCTGTGTGTTGAGTTATTTTGAGGGGACAGCAAATTTACACTGCTATACAAGCTGTACACTCACTACTTTACATTGTAGCAAAGTGTCATTTCTTCAGTGTTGTCACATGAAAAGATATAATAAAATATTTACAAAAATGTGAGGGGTGTACTCACTTCTGTGAGATACTGTATGATAATGGCCTAAATCTAATGAGGAACCTACACACTCGGGGTCACTGGTTGATGGAGACAGTTGGACACTTGGGTCTCATGGGTCACTAGGCTTTGTTAAGTGGAGCAGACGGTTGACATGATTGCTGTCTTCGCTGAGACATTCAGTAATCCAGTTAGATCCAGACAGCCACAGAACGGTTTGGGAAGCAGATAATCCAGTGGAAAATGTCTACCAGAAACCTCCCGAGAGCCGTGACTGGGCATCTGCAGGCGCTGCTGTCTCACCGCTGACAGCTCCAGGTGAGATAGGTTTCACACAGTTACCATCACCTCTCGCCGGCTGCTTCATCAACCTCATTATTTATTGTTATTTCCTAACTCAGTGTTTCTCAACCTGTGCCATCGGTAAAGCTCCTAAACCAGAAATGTGTTCCTGTTAACTCAGATTGCACTGGATATCATGTAGCATTATCATTGACATAATTAAAATGGCCATTATTATTATAACACACTTTTAAGTGTATTGTGGGTAAACACTTGCTAAGTAGCTTCCCCTCAAACTGCTTACAGAATTGGTTTAATATTCTGAAATATCTGATGGGAATTAAATAAGAAAAATGTTGAAGATACTTTTGTTCAGCAAGGATGTATTAAATTGATCAAAAGTGACAGTAAAAACATTGATAATATTACAAATATAAATAAATAAATAAATGCTGTTCTTTTGAACTTTCTATTAGTCTAAGAGTCCTGAAAAATATATATCAGTTTCAACAAAAATATTAAGCAGCATAACTATTTCAACATTGATAATAATCAGAAATGTTTCTTGAGCAGCAAATCATCATATTAGAATGATTTCTGAAGGATCATGTGATGCTGAAGACTGGAGTAATGATGCTGAAAATTCAGCTTTGATCACAGGAATAAATTACATTTTAACATATATTCAAATAGAAAACATTTCTTTCAAACTCCAAAAATATTTTACAATATTACTGTATTTTTGATCAAATAAATGTAGCCTTGGTAGGCAAAACAGACTTCTTTCAAAAGCAAAAAAAAAAAAAAATCTAAATAAAACGTTTGAACAACCGTGTACTGTATATACCGTATATAGCATATTAGTTTTGCTGTATAAGAGTTATAAAATGAAAAATAAAAATTTGAGGGCATACCAACCATAAACCATGTTCAAATTCAATGTTATTCAACAATAGTCTGTTCTGTCACAGTACTGAATGCTTTGGTACAAGTAGTAAACAAGCCAGTCAATCAATTGTATGTGGCCCTATTATTGATTAGATGAACTTGCTGACAGTAAGCCAACAATTAGTTCATACTCTAGTTTCTATTTAGATGCACATATTCAATTGCATTTTATGTGGCATATTGACACAAAACAGCATAATTAACAAGCTTTTCAATGATAAAACCACCAATAATATTCAAAACGTACTCAAGCAAACCGTTTCCTTGAATTAAATCAATAATCAACATCAGAGGGCGTAAAGTCTCATTGTCTTCTGCGTTCTGGCAGTTGACCCATTTTCTGCTGAGGATGTGATGTCATCATCCCGTGACTAAGGGCATGGCATGACCTCGTTCTAAATGGCCTGAGGACAGGCGCTGCGCCAGAGGTCTGGACAAGCTATCGCTGAACTGCTTTGACACAGAGGTCTGACGGGATATTTTTAAACGCCACTCAGACTGTGGAGTAAACGCTGCAGGCGGCCTGACCTCAGACTCTCCTGACCTCATGGTTGACCCCGACAGACCCCGAACCTACAGCTCAGGGTCTGATGGGTCATCAACCCTGTCTTTCCTCTCACAGGGTACTGCTGTTTCTTTCTGACCTGAGGGGAAGAGCTAGCAACCAAATAACAGCAGATTTACTACAACACTAAACCATCAGCAAAATGTCATGTTTTCTCCAACAGTTGCAGAAATGAAGGAGTTGTTGAGGTAGGAGGAGGCAGATGTGTTGAGAGGTCGGGAGCACTAATCGCAGGACTTGCAACCAACACACCGGTGCTGTCAAAACAGTGAACCGTGTCCCCTCTATAAATGCAGTGCACTACCTATCTGTAGTGGTCAACTGATATATCATTTTTAGGGCTGGAATGACGCGTCAACGTAATCAATTACGTAGATTATGTAAATTAGTCGATTTGCGTGAAGTGAGTCAATTCGTCGCACTGTTTATGTTCCCCAATCAACCCTCTATGCACACCTTGGCAATAGAATCGCCATTGGCTAGTACATTTTTTTGTTTACCCGCCAGACTGATATACAGTTTTATATATATATATATATATATATATATGATTCCATCAAATCATCTTATGTTTGTAAAATAATCAAGTAATATTTAATGATAGAACTTAAGTAATTAGAAATAAAACTTGGTAACCATGTATGAATGCATATTTGTCATTTTAACTGAACTTAGTGGTGCTTAAAATATTGTTGGTCATTCAGTGTTTCTTTGAAAAAATAGATAATAGTAATTATTATTAAAAGATAATAATACTACTATTAATTCTACTACTAATAGTAACAATATATAACACACTAAGGATTGATGAGCTGCTGGGTTCATGAATATTAATCATGTTGTCAGTGTTCGCTGGAACTGATTTGCTGAAATCAAAACAGGGACGGTAACAGATGAGCGTCAGCCAATAAGATTGCCATTTGCGCATTAGTTCCGCCCACTACCAGAGAAACCAGCATCTCTTTTCATCTCTGTACCTGTATACACCTAGGGCTGTCAAACGATTAAAAATTTTGTGATGTGGCGATTAATTAATCTAATTAATCGCAATTTAATCGCACATCAATTCTGGGTGAGAAATTAACCCCCATCAAGTCATTATTATGTAAAGCATCAAATAGACATTACAAACAGTAGCTTCAGAAAGAAATATTTTATTTGATTCAACATAGAATTTACACATGAACTTTTGGACAATGAGGTTGAGTAAATGATGACTGAAATTTCATTTTTGTGTGAACTATACCTTTATTTATTTTTTTAATTAATATGGAAATATGAAATTAATTTTTAAATGAAATTAGACTCTAAATAAGAAACTAAAACTGCCAGGTGGTGGCGGTAAATGTCTTAATGATTAAGTCGTTCATTCATTCATTTGATTCATTCAAATGGCTGATTCAGTCAAGTGAAGTAAATGGTTCTCTTTAGGCTACACAGAATGATTGGTGTATGATATCAAAGTGGAGATCAGACGGCTCTGTTTGCTTTTGAATCACTCTCGCTGTACTTTGATGTCATACACCGATCGGTCTGTGTAGCGCTGCTTCAAGTCCAACAAGTCTTTTATGAATGAATCATTGGTTTCACTCAGTTCGTTCAAAACGCGGATTCAGAAATGAAACACCGAGATGAACAGTTCTGCGTTGTCTTTATAGTTTCATTGGCAAAATTGAACAAAACAGACAATACTGTGTCTAAAATAACATAATATTAACTTCTTATTTACTGAACTGTTGTATAAAATCAGTAGCTATTGCATTTGCACTCACACATTGGACAAAAACAGCACTCGTGTAATATTGCACTCGTTACTCGTGTGATATAGCTTAACTCATATGATCTAAATATAAGACAAATACTCAAACAGGGCATTTTTTCCCCAATATCTTGAATTTTAGGGACATTCTGACTACATTGTATAGGCTTCATCGCATGAGTTTGTTGCCCTGCATCATATTCGTCATCAATCATCTGTATGGAATGTCAAATGACCTACATAGGTCTGGGCTGGGCGGGGCAAGTGTGTACAAATTTTAACGTGTTATTTTTTTACCGTAATCTAATTAACACGTTAAATCGACTGCCCTAGTATAAACATTTTCGAATCCTAAACTGGCCAATTTAAACATGGCTTCCTTATGACCTTCTATTGAAGAAGAACAAAGAAAAGAGCAGGAGAGTAGGTGGGACGAACAGAGTAAAGAAAGCAGGCACAGAAAACAAGGCCAATATGAACAGGAACATATCTCAATCAATGGGGAGTTTAAGTATGTTTTTATCTTGTGCTTCAGCCGGATCTCTTCCAAATCTTGACAAGATGGACTCCATTACAGCCCAGCCAAATTACACCTGAGGGATCTCTAGCCCCATCAACAGCCGTTAAATGTGCTTGAGCTGAGAACGCTTTGGTGAAAATTTAAAAAACAAACTGATGAGTCTTTCCTTCACAACGCCTGAAAACAGGACAAAATAACACTGCGAGAGACGCGTTAATTTACAGGCCCGCAGCTCGAGGCAGAGCACCAGATGGGGAGTGTGTGAGAGCTCATTTGTGTCTCCTTACACCATTACAACATTTTTAGCGAAGGAACGCTGGTGCGATTTCACAAGCCAATCACTGTTCTAGCAGAGCCAAGTCAGGATCGTCAAATTTAATCTACATCCACAAAACATGACATATCCCTCTCTGGCTTCCCGCTCTTTTGTGTTAATGTGACACTTTCTCACTCGATTTGTCCCTCGTCTCTTCACTACATCTCTCGCAGGTCTTAACTCAAACTGATTTTGTAGTACTATCAACGAGATGAAGGACAGTTTCTGGAACGACAAAAATATAACCATGACACGCGGCCAACCGTAGCAGCATGTAGAAATCACAACAAAAGTCATTCTGCTGGGTTTCCAAAAATCCTGGACCATTTTTATTCTCAAGCAAAACAAAAGAGCTTACCAATTACTAGTCACCTAATTTACATTTAAAATGCACCAACCAGTTGCATAAACAGTGCCAGGAGTTATCAAAGAATAACTTGTTTCATTTGCATTTTAGGTGACAGTTTACATTGCGCATCAAAATAAACACACTGAATTTCTTTCCTTCTTTGAATGAGTACTGGTAATGTATTCATGAAATAATTTTTTGGCCAGTTGATATCAAAATGAGAGAGGATGCCTGCAGTTTTTAGTGGGAATGAACCCAGTGGAGTATGATAAAAGTCAACTTTCCTCATCTCATTTCTGAACTGAATATTTTACCCTGACAGCTCAAATATTTTGCTGCATGCCCGCTTTCTCAGTTTTCATCAGGAAGATGTCATGTAGAGCATTTTCTCATCTGTAATCTCCCTGTTTGTTTGAATAACATTTAGCAGATGTTTTGCAACATTTACGATCTAGAATGTAATTTCATTCGGCTCAATGCACATTTGAACGGCACAATTTTTTGACTTGTTTGAAGGATTTTTAGATATTAAATGATTAGTTTACTTTAAAATGAAAATTAGCCCAAGGTTTACTCACCCTCAAGCCATCCTAGGTGTATATGACTTTCTTCTTTCTGATGAACACAATCGGAGTTATATTAATAAATATCCTGACGCATCCGAGCTTTATAATGGCAGTGAACGGGACCAACGAGTATGAAGCTGAAGACAGTGCATCCATCCATCATAAACATATTCCACACGGCTCCGGGGGGTTAATAAAGGCCTTCTGAAGCGAAGCGATGCGTTTGTGTAAGAAAAATATCCATATTTAACACGTTATGAAGTGTAATATCTAGCTTCCGCCAGACCGCCTTCCGTATTCAAGTTACGAAGAAAGTGTAAAACTCTTGCAGTTCAAAACACTTACGTTACGTCCTATGCCTTCCGTATTCAACTTACGGAAAAAGTGTAACTGACACAATGTCAGTTACAATTTTTCGTAAGTTGAATACGGAAGGCGGTCTGGTGGAAGCTAGATATTATACTTCATAACGTGTTAAATATGGATATTTTTCTTACACAAATGCATCGCTTCACTTCAGAAGGCCTTTATTAACCCCCCGGAGCCGTGTGGAGTACGTTTATGATTGATAGAGACACTTTCTTCAGCTCATACTCATTGGTCCCGTTCACTGCCATTATAAAGATTGGATGTGTCAGGATATTAATATAACTCCGATTGTGTTCATCAGAAAGAATAAAGTCATATACACCTGGATGGCTTGAGGGTGAGTAAAGCTTGGGGTAATTTTCATTTGAAAGTGAACTAATCCTTTAAGACTAGTTTTCTATTAACTATATTTTTAATACAAGTGTATTTTGCTGAACTACACTAGCAGATTCTTCACTTATTTTAAATATTTAAGAACAAAACCTGTCTGTAATGTGTATGCTCTGTTTTGGTTCTGTTTTCCCTGTTCCTGTTTGCCCGTGTGCCGTGTCATTTGACCTATGCTGTGTTCGATATCGCCCCCTACACCCTCATTCACTATTCCCTACATTACTCCACTAATATAGTCCATTTGAAAGAGTGACTGAAAACAAGTGAGTGAATTCGGACACTGAAAGTGCCAGAAGGGCTGCAGCTTTTGCATAGTTTGTGCCTGCCGTTTAATAATCATTTGAATCTTAGCAAACTGCCAGCTCCAGTAGTAATGAAAAGATTTATCTTGAACTTTGTCGTGGAACTAGCATGTATAAACCTTAAAAATGTATTTATACCGGTATGATATTACGTTGTAGCCACATTGGACCAGCGGTTTGGAAAATGGATGGATGCGGGCGCCATCTTCTGGCGGGAAGCGGGAATTCATTCAGCACTTGACTATCACAGTGATTTATGGGTATTCTCTAGCCGTTGAGCGAACATCAGTCGTACACTCGTTATTGCAGTGCACTGTGGGATTGAATGAGTGCACTCGATATCATCCACTATGGTTTCGGACACCCCTACAAATGCCTGTCCTCTATTTAAGGGTATAGGGGGGCGATTTCAGACACAGCCCTAGTTTCCTAATGTGTGCCAGTTTGTTCCCTTAATTACTGATTATGTTCACCTGTTGTTCATTTAGTTACCTCATTACTGCTTGTGTATTTGAGCCCTTATTTCTCCCTAATGTTTTGTCTTGTGTTAATGTATGTTTGGTTAGTACTTTATCATTCTTGTCTTATGTTGGATTTGCTATTAAAGACTGAATATTTAATTCTCCATCGTGTTTGCTGACCAGCAGATTGTAACCGCGTCAGCACAGCAAGACAA
Source organism: Mylopharyngodon piceus (assembly GCA_039654765.1). Classification (NCBI taxonomy): domain Eukaryota; kingdom Metazoa; phylum Chordata; class Actinopteri; order Cypriniformes; family Xenocyprididae; genus Mylopharyngodon; species Mylopharyngodon piceus. The sequence continues at coordinate 7,734,786 of CM077442.1, read as the reverse complement.
AATACACCTAATTCTAAGATACAATTGATAAATCGATATCATATGCAGTGTTGCTTCTCAAATAAATGTATGTTGTTGAAAATATCTAAATAAATTTAAAATATATTTGATTTTTTTTTTGCAGTGTAAAGTACAATTGTAAGTTACACAATGACAATATTAGATGTATTCATGCTGATACAGGATAATTCAGGATGTATTAAAGTGATGAGAATTTGCATATGTGTGTGTGTGTATATATATTTGATTATCTTTTTTATATATGACTTGCATATTTAATATTTCTTCATGAGACTGACCTAATTTAAACCTAGATGTATTATCCTATAGAAATAACCGGATCCAATTCCACAAAATTGCAAACACTCAATTGACAAACCAAATGCATCATTATGTGGCTAGAACATAGCAACTTTTGACAGGTACTTTTGAAGACCCACAGTCTGACCTAGATTTAGGAGTTATCTTTAGAAAACACTGAAGGAAGGGTCCAGCTACTGATATGCGAGGGCAGATGTGATGGATTAAGCAGCTAATGCTCCAACCAATATTTAGCATGTGGTGCTGCTAATTTATGCAGATATGTTGTTTATACAAGGTTAAAACTCAAGGGTAAGCCAAATGTACCCAGGTGTCTTATTAAAGTTGGAGAAAACATCTTCAACATTTTAATTATGAGAGTATGTGTCAAATCCAACTTAAACAAATTTGACACTACAATATAATATTCTGACTTGTAGACATGCTATTTTGAGCTTGTTATATTTTAAGTGTATATAATGTCTGCTGACTGTCCAATAGAATCAAGTATTCCTGAGAAATGTATCCCAAAATCATCTGAATGCCCTACTGCTGTATTCACAGTGTCACAGCAGAGGAGGAAAAAAACAAAACAATCCAGACAATCCAAGCAAAAAACTGTGCCTTGTCTGAGCCATGAATAATTTGTCAAGTCAGTCTGTGTTGAAGAAGCCACAGAGGTGTGAATTAGCTGAAGCTCTGCAATAGTACAGGAGGCTCAATGCTCATAGACCGACATCAAGAGATATTGATCTGCAACCACCGCAGTGAAACAGAGATTGTGAGAGAAAGAGAAGTATGAGATGATTGAGAATGGGGAGAGGAAAGAAACAGAAAGTGTCCGAGCCCAACAAAATACAGAGATCTGATAATGTGATGAAAACCATATATATGTCACATAGTAAAATATGCAAATCAAACATTAAATCAAAATTTTAACTATTTAACTTGTAAATGTTTCATCAGTGCATGTTATTCTAAAGAAAATGTTTGTTTTCATTATCTTTCATCATACTGCAATGCCATGCCAGGACCTTGCCATGCAGGTGTAGAAAAATGAAATATTATTAACCGAATTATTAACCAAGTTGCATTATTTCCTGTTAAATATTCTGTTTTAACCAAAACAACACATTATAGAAATGATATGTGTTGTCAGTGCTCCATGTTGTCTAGCATGAAAAACAATCATACCCAGCACACACATGAATAAAATAAAGCAGAACCCAGTCTCAGCGAGGTATTTTCTTCTGTTCTAATATGCAGTTACCAGAGCGGTATGAAGGTAAACACATCAAAAGTTCGGGGTCAGTAAGATTTTTCGGTAATACTTTAGTGTAGGGTCCAATTCTCACTGTTAACTAGTTGCTTATTATCATGCATATTACTAGGATATTGGCTGTTTATTAGTACTTATAAAACAGATATTAATGCCTTATTCTGCATGACCATATTCTACATCCCTTAATCCTACACAATACCTAAACTTAACAACCTTACTAACTATTAATAAGCAGTAATTAGGAGTTTAATGAGGCAAAGGTTGTAGTTAATAGTGAGAATTGGACACTAATCTAAAGTGTGACTGATTTTTTAATGTTTTTGAAAGAAGTCTCGGTAACACTTTATTTTAGGGTCTTTTAACTAGTTATTTATTAGCATGCATATTACTAGGATATTGGCTGTTTATTATTAATTATTAAGCACATATTAATGCCTTATTCTGAATGACCATATTCTACATTCTTAATCCTACTCAATACCTAAACTTAACAACCTTACTAGCTATTAATAAGCAGTAATTAGGAGTTTATTGAGGGAAAATTCTCTTATGCTCATCAAGGCTGCATTTATTTATTTTTTTAATCAAAAATACAGTAAAAACTAGGAGTGTAACAGTTCTCGGTAAAAATAATAAGGTTTTTTACTGATATATTTCACCTATAATAAGGTTTGTTGAAAAAAAAAAAAAAATACTATGTGTAAAAAAAGCTATGTTTCTGTCGATGGATACGCTCCGCATGCATTTCACGTGAGAATAGCTGTCCAATCAACTGTTAGTATGTAAATCTGTTGCTGACATTACAGTTCTTCAAGTGTTGGTGTGTTGCAGTTCAGCATGGCAAGCGAAGGAGACAAGCAGCCGATGCCTGCATCATATAAATCTCCTGTCTGGGAACATTCTGGCTTCCCAATACTATACTAATAAATGGAAATCTTTTTTAACATTATATGTCTTTACTGTGACATTTAATCAATTTAATGCATCCTTATTGAATTAAAGTATTAATTTCTTACTGTATAACCTTACTGGTCGTGTGTAAATATATATATATATATATATATATATAGTGTATATTATGTGTATATGTGTTTGTGGTTCTTCACCTCTCCCTCAAGTCATCCAGGCAGCGTTGTAAGTGCACTTCCCCTGCAGTGACCAGAACATGCTCTCCGGTCTCCTGAATCAACACTTCGGCACACGGGTCGGCCTGGTTCAGCAATCTCATACCTCGCACCAGCTTCGGCATCTCACCTGCGTACACACACACACACACACACACACGTTGGGTTTTCATGTTTTATGGGGACTTCCCATAGACATAATGATTTTTATGCTTTACAAACTGTATATTCTACTCCTAAACCTTCCCATCACAGAAAACTTTCTGCATCTTTATATGTGGGTCATTGACGAATAAAGTTTTTAAAAGTGTAAAAAAAAAACATAATGGAGATATAATTAATTTTGAAGTTTTATTAAGTGTTAACAATGAGATTATGTGGTTTTTATAATCAATTAACACTGCTTTTGTCATTTTTTACAAGATGGATAAAATGTGTCACCAAAAAAGTATTTCGGTTTAACCAAAATTTCGGTTTTACCGAATGACACTTTTAGTTATACCGAATGATGATATTTTCAAACAATGCTAACAGGCTGATATGTAGCTAGCTAACAAAAGAACAATCAAACATTTTATATTTAGTACAAGTTTTTAAAATATTACAACATTTTCCATGTTTTATAGCGGTTGTACCGAATGACCTGATGTTTCGGGACATGCGTATGAGCAAGTGAAAACATGAATTTTTCAAATAGTTAAGAGAGAGTTAGTTACTTTGCTTCATGACCATGTGGTCCTTTGCAGGTGACTGAATGATGTCACATCCTGTCACATGATATTGACTGCATGACTTGATCCAAAATGGTCCAAAATGTAAATTGATGGCTGTTTTGGCCTTTGGACGGTTAAACTGAATGACCTTTTGACACTTCAAAATCTTGAAGTGCATGCATGAGAAAATAAAGCGATGCCAGGCTCAGACCTGAAGCGTGCGCACAGAAAGCCGCCTTTCAGACAGCATTCAATCGCGACTTAAGTTCTCTTTCACAGATTACTGCACTTGAATGGTCAAACATTTGTCAAAATGCATGTCCTGGCGAGTATTCACATAAACACAGTTGGGTATGTCTTTAGTCGTAAACAGTTGAGAAAGAAATTGGATGTGTTCCAATGTATTGATCCGTGCAGGTCTTAAAGGGAACCCTGGGTATTAAGACTTGTATGGCTTAATATAATGTAAATAATGTCTCTTAATGAAATATGTAGTAGAAAACCCATGAAAGATTTACGTTATTTAAAAAAATCCACATCGTTTTATACATATTTTGGACAATGGGGGTGCCATTTTGTTTAGGTTCACAGTGCATTATACGTCGATGACACAACCCTGTTGATATTTTTACCGCAACACAACTTGGAATATAATATATGATGCCACATTGTGCGGCTCTTGGTTGTAATTTTTTAGTTGAAGGGCAACAAGAGAAGCAATGCAAGTCTTCACTGCTTTACTAGCGATAAGAGGAGAAAAGAATGGGAAGATGTCTGTGGACGAATAAAACTTCCTAAAGACCCGTGTCTTTGTTCTCTCCACTTTAGATGCCATTGAGGCTTTTAAAGTGACAGCAGCCTAATATTCCTGCTGCTGTCTGTGATATTAATGTTAATCAAACAACAAAAGAAAATGAATAATCTCCCAATGCTTGACTGAATAACTTTTATATAAGAATTAAGAATTTTTTTTTTTTTTTTTACATTTGATTATATAATTTCTATTCTTAATTGAATGCTACTGTTAAATAGACCTACTGGCCTACCTGAAAAATGTAAAGCACTGTTTATTTCATTTGTATCTTGTATAGTATTTGTCATGTTGTTTGTAATTTGCATTTTTGCTTATTTTTTTGAGAACAAAGATAAAATAAAATTAAATAACTCTATTGTTATTATAAAATTACATTAAAAAAATTATTACATTTCTCGTATCATGAAATAAGATTTTGGTCATATCACCCACCCCATCCCAACCTGTTCAGAATTGTGAAAGGTTAGCGAATGTTAACATGATTGATCATGTGATTGTTGCAGACATCTTTGTAAGTACGTTCACACTGTGGCATGTAATTATGATTATTTTTTAAATAATGGGGAATGAACTACCATCTAAACACCTCTCAGAATGAACTACCATCTAAACCAGTGGTTCCCAAAGTGGGGGTCGGGAGACATCGAGGGAGGGGTCACGAGATGATTTCCAGAAATCAAATAAAAAAAATTTTTAATGATTAGAAATAGCATATTTTATCAATAATTGTAAAAAAAAAAATACTAAAAATAGTTGTTAAATTAAAAACAAAAACCATGCAAATAAAAAAAGCCATCAACCTTTCGATTTTCCTTCCCCTCGACCGTGACTCCTGAGGTGATTACGACAGATTAACGACATATTAGCAACAGCATCAGTTGCAGCAGGTCAATTTACAGCACCATGTTAAACATTCAGACATGTGCACGTAGGAAATTCTTTAGGCTTTAATCTTTGGATATTATTTTTGTCGAAATGAAACGTTCGACCAAAGACAACGTGGAGGAGAGCGGAGAAGCACCACCGTCATGCCTTTGCAGTACATATGCAGCACGCGCTATTGTGCTTTCAGTGCGCAACTGATCCGTGGTTGTTCATCACAAATACTACATTTACTTATTTTTATTTCAAATCCAAAAGTTGTTACTGAACATGGCCTGTCAGCATTGCAATTCTCTTTGTATACACTATATTTCATAGATGTCACGTTTAAAGGCACTACATTCAAACGTTTTATTCAATTCATTACTTTATATTTATATAAAGTAATGCTTTTGATTTATATATTACATTGCTCACGCAAGTGGCAAAACATTTAAACATAAGCTTTATGTTAAAATCACAAACATTTTAAATTAAAACTTAAAACAGACAAAAACAGGCGACTCTCGTCTTTTCTTTCTTTTTAAATCTTTTTACAAGAAATCCGTCAGGTCATAAAGAACTTTTTCCACCTTCATGAAGAGACGAGTGCTATCTTTATGTCTCCTTGTTCACCTAAATGCCAGGTAAGGTGCCATTTTCCTTACTTTACCCGAGGCAAAGCCACATGTTGACTGTGTAACAGAGACTTTAAATTATATGCATCTACGGTGAAATTACTAGTTTTTCGCGTCACTACGTTTATTTTAATGCGAACAATGCGCTATCGTTTTAATTCAGCGCGTTGCAGCGCAGCAAAAATAGACTGTGCACGAATGATCGCTGCACTGCCGCAGACGTACCGCTCCTGGAACGCACTGCTGGACTGCATCCGTGTGCAGTGTGAATGCTCTAATCCGTTAATATGGGCACGGAAAAAAAAATACGCACCGCATAGGCACTGCAAACAGAGTATGTGCGAAACAGGCGTTAGTGCGTGTGCGCCATTGCGCACAAAGTTTGTATACTTTAACCACCTCCGAAGATAGTGGGGGTCGCGAGTCACTGGCATCGTTATTTTGGGGGTCGTGTGCTGAAAAGTTTGGGAACCCCTGATCTAAACACCTCTCAAAATGCGTTACCATCTAAACACCTCTCAGAATGAACTACCATCTACTGTATATTGACCCGAGAGCAAACCCTCAGCCCGTGTCGGTGCACAAAACGGTGTTATTTATTTCACAAACAGACAGTGTTTTAAAATATAAAGCAGCAAAAAATGTCCTGTGAAACTCTAAGGGGGTCAAAATATGGAAGCCTGTTTCCGCCACTAAATAAAAAAATAAAAACAGTAATTACGACTTTTTATCTCAGAATTCAGACTTTTTTTCTCACAATTGCGAGTTATAAAGTCAGAATTGCGAGATATAAACTCGCAATTGTGTGATATAAAGTCACAATTCTGACTTTATTTTCTGAAATTATGTGAAACTTTTTTCTCGCAATTCTGATTTTATATCACGCAATTGTGAGTTTATATCTCGCAATTCTGACTTTATATCTCGCAATTGTGAGTTTATGTCTCAGAATTGTGACTTTATAACTCGCAATTGTGAGAAAAAAAGTCAGAATTGTGAGAAAAAAAGTCAGAATTGTGAGATAAAAAGTCGCAATTACTGTTTTTATTTTTTTTATTTAGTGGCGGAAATGGGTTTCCATATCAAAAAGAGTCATAAAGGCACATAAAAACTAAATTATGACTGTTTTGGGTGCAAATTTTCACTAACATTAAAAGCAGACCTAGAAGGGGAAAAAACAAAACAAAATGATATGAAAAATGAATATGATATGACCCCTTTAAAGCAGCCTCTCATTCTCTCTTCAAATAAAAGTGCTGTTTGACATCAAAGCAAATTCCTTCGGTACATGTTGTACTGACTATGAGAGCTTTTAATAAAGATGGTGAGTGTTTTCACCAGCAACGGCCTCGCCTGACCTGAAGGCAGCTGAAGTTACAGTTATGAAACTAAACCCTGAAACAGCACTCTGGGACAGTGATGACCCTCACAATGAGCTCTTGTGTTTGTGTGATCGCACAATTGAGATCAGACAGTTCTTGGTGTACTAAACTGGGAAACATTTAACTTCCTCATTACAGCTGTGCTCATGACTAATGCGTCCCGCATGAGCGAGTGTGATGCTTTTATATGGATGGGGTTTCCATGCCATCTTTGACACTGCTAATGACAATCATAACACCACCTCTGAGTGAACCTGGAGAAGTTGCCATTACAGCACCTTTTTGAGGGATATTTGCACCTTAGAAACCCATAAGAGATGACAATTTAATCTGTATGCTTATGCATCTTTTTTTATGGTTTTAGTCATTGTGAGCTGCCATTGTAGGCCGTTTTTAAGGACATACACACAAATTAAATATGTAGTTCAAACAGTAGAAAAAGTCTGGATAAAGCAAACCAGTGTCTCGCTAGTAAAGTTTTAATGGATGAAGATTGACATCAAGGTAAAGACGATTGCAGTGACGTACAGCAGTCGTACAGTAAGCATGTGTGAGTCCATTATATTGATGCTCAAACAAACCATGTGTGCGCTCTTGATGACCTGATCACACACTGTATTTATGCACAGACACATTTCAGTACATTCACGTTGTTTCCACACATTCAGGATTTGTCATGTGTGTTGCTGTGTTTAGTAGGGCTGCCCCCTAATAGTCGACTAACCATTAGTCGACGAGAAGAGGCTTAGTCAACCAAAATTTTATTAGTTGCAGAAAAAAAAATGCGCTGTGACAAGCTTTATGCGTGTGCTTGAACACTGATTAGGCTATGTAGGCATTAAAGGCTCTATATTATGATTTATATGGTTTATTAATAAACATGCGATTAGTCTACTAATTGCTTAAAATAAACTAGTTACTACTAGTCGACCAGAAAAATCTTTAGTCGAGGGCAGCCCTAGTGTTTAGTAATTCTGAATGGATCAGAGTACTGTAGAAGGTATATCAAAGACTTTATATATATATATATAGAAAGACACGTCACTCGTATTATTATAAATGGGAGAAAGTGCAACGCGCAATATGGCGGAATAAGTCCTGCCTTCTAAATAAGAGCCAATCGCCGATTGGTAAAGTCATCACATGAAAATATTGAAACAGTCAGACGCGCACTTCCTATAGAGACGCACACTTAGGACTGCGCATTAGCTTGATCCATCATGAAAAATGCTGTTTTTTTTTGTCATGATTCGAGCGTTTAAAAACAATATTTATGAGACAGTTGTTGTCAGATTTCATTGGTGATTTCAAATTTGAAATTTAATTGAAAGCTTGACGAATTTTTGATGTTTCCCCATTCAAAGAGATAGGAGCTGCACTTGGATGCCCGAGAGGTGTTTCAAAAAGGGCTGCCGAGTGAAATGACTTGTCTTAAAGGGACTTTGGGTCTATGCAGTCAGACTCCCAGCTCTATGTTGGTGTTTCTTCTCTTTAGTTCACCCCACTCATTTTCTATAGGGTTCAGGTAAGGGAAATGGGATGGCCATGGCAGAAGCTTGGTTTTGTGCTCAGTGACCCATTTTTGTGTTGATTTTGATGTTTGTTTTGGATCATTGTCCTGATCGAAGATCCAACCTTGATTTCTATCAGGGACAGTCAGGTTTTGATTTTTTATCTTTTGCTGTTTGCTACAATCCATGATGCCATGTATCTGAACAAGATGTCCAGGACCTCTGGCAGAAAAATAGGCCCAAAACATTAAAGATCCAGCAATATATTTCATTGTATACATGGGGTACTTTTTTATCCCTGTGTGCACCAAACCCATCTTGAGTATTTGCTGCCAAAAAGCAATTTTTTTTTTTTTTTTTTTTTTATACATCCGACCACAGAACATTTGAGAAGTAACTGACACTACTGGAAGTTCAAACAGGATGGGATCTATGGTCAGATGAAACAACCAAAAAAAAAAAAAAGGTTTTTGGCAGCAAACACTCAAGATGGGTTTGGTGCCCTACACACACATATTATGTTTGGTGTGTAATATATATATATATATATATATATATATATATATATTACACACATATATACTGTGTGTAATATATTATATATATATATATATATATATATATATATATGTATATATATATATATGTATATATATATATATATATATATATATATACAGTGGGGATCGAAAGTTTGGGAACCCCTTTCAGAATCTGTGAAAATGTGAAAATTTTTAACAAAACAAGAGAGATCATACAAAATGCTTGTTATTTTTTGTTTAGTACTGTCCTGAGTAAGATATTTTACATAAAAGATGTTTACATATAGTCCACAAGACAAAAAAATAGCTGAATTTATTAAAATAACCCCGTTCAAAAGTTTGGGAACCCTTGGATCTTAATACTGTGTGTGGTTACCTGGATGATCCACGACTGTTTTTATGTTGTGTGATGGTTGTTCATGAGTCTCTTGTTTGTTCTGAGCAGTTAAACTGAGCTCTGTTCTTCAGAAAAATCCTCCAGATCCTGCAAATTCTTCAGTTTTCCAGCATCTTTTGCATATTTGAATCCTTTCCAGCAGTGACTGTATGATTTTGAGATCCATCTTTTCACACTGAGGACAACTGAGGGACTCAAACACAACTGTTAAAAAAGCTGCAAACATTCACTGATGCTCCAGAAGGAAACACGATGCATTAAGAGCCGGGGGGTAAAAACTTTTTGAATTTGAAGATCAAGGTAAATTGTACTTAATTTTTCTTCTGGGAAACATGCAAGTATCTTCTGTTGCTTCCGATGGGCAGTACTAAATGAAAAAAAAAAATATATTTCAACAAAATAAGAAAAATGTGGACATCTTCATCCTGTTCAAAAGTTTTCACCCCCCAGATCTTATTGCATCGTGTTTCCTTCTGGAGCATCAGTGAGCGTTTAAACCTTTTTTAACAGTTGTGTTTGAGTCCCTCAGTTGTCCTCAGTGTGAAAAGATGGATCTCAAAATCATACATTCACTGCTGGAAAGGGTTCAAATATGCAAAAGATGCTGGAAAACTGAAGAATTTGCAGGATCTGGAGGATTTTTCTGAAGAACAGAGCTCAGTTTAACTGCTCAGAACAAACGAGAGACTCATGAACAACCATCACAAAACATAAAAACAGTCGTGGATCAACCAGGTAACCACACACAGTATTAAGATCCAAGGGTTCCCAAACTTTTGAACGGGGTTATTTTAATAAATTCAGCTATTTTTTTGTCTTGTGGACTACATGTAAACATCTTTTATGTAAAATATCTTACTCAGGACAGTACTAAACAAAAAATAACATGCATTTTGTATGATCTCTCTTGTTTTGTTAAAAATTTTCACATTTTCACAGATTCTGAAAGGGGTTCCCAAACTTTCGATCCCCACTGTATATACATATACATACACCAAACACATACACACAGCACACCACGTTTTGTAACAGAATCATCGAAGACACTCGATAAAAAGAAACTAAGCTAAATATACACCCTAAATAGTTTCTATTATATGCAGAACTAGCCCCAGGACAGAGAAAAAAATAACTGTTTGTTCATTTATACGGTTGAGTCATCATGATGATTCAATGCACTCTTCTTTGCTCATCAGTTATTATTAGGGCCCGAGCACTGATGGTGTGAGGACCCTATTGTAATTGCTCAGTCAATTCTTCTTCTTCTCCAGAATGAAGGGAAAAGTCATGAAACTTTGCACACGCATCAGAAGTGGTGAAAATTTACGTCTGATATGGGTTTCAGAATTAGGTGTGGCAAAATGGCTCGATAGCGCCACCTACAAAATTTCAACTAAGCGCCCTTCGTGCTACGTTTCACGCACAGGTATGAAATTCGGCAGACACATGTAACAGCCTAATACCTACAAAAAAAGTCCCTGGGTGCAAAATCTGAAAACCCAACAGGAAGTGAGATATTTTGAGTTTTCTTTGCAAAATTTTTGCTTTAACGAACTCCTCCTAGATCTTTAATCAGATCAACATCATATTTGGTCAGTCTAATCTAAAGGCCTTTGCGATGTTAAATTGCGAAGATCTTGAGTTTTCGCTGAAGGACGTGCCCGTGGCGGCCTGACAAAGTTCGATGTTTCGTTGTAACTCGGGTATACAATGTCCGATCTGCCCCAAACTTCACGTTTTATTAGAAGACATCTAAATGCCAATATTCAGTTACAGTCGTAGCGCCACCTGCGGGCAACAGGAAATATCATGTTTTACACTGTGATTAACTCCTTGTAGAGATTTAACCAGAACAACATCATATTTGGTCAGTCTAATCTAAAGGCCTTTGCGATGTTAAATTGCGAAGATCTTGAGTTTTCGCTGAAGGACGTGCCCGTGGCGGCCTGACAAAGTTCGATGTTTCGCAATGAAACAGGAAGTTGTTGTAACTCGGGTATACAATGTCCGATCTGCCCCAAACTTCACATGTTTTATTAGAAGACATCTAAATGCCAATATTCAGTTACAGTCATAGCGCCACCTGCGGGCAACAGGAAATATCATGTTTTACACTGTGATTAACTCCTTGTAGAGATTTAACCAGATCAACATCATATTTGGTCTGTCTAATCTTAAGGCCTTAGCGATGTTAAATTGCAAAAATCTTTAGTTTTCGTTGAAGGGCGTGTCCGTGGCGGCCTGTCAAAGTCTGATGTTTCGCCATGAAACAGGAAGCTTTTGTAAGTCAAACTTCATGTTTGATAAGTGCCCTGGCCTGAAGACATCTACACACCAAAATGTAGTTATAATCATATCGCCACCAGCTGGTAGCAGGAAGTGTGGCAAATACAAATGACTGACGCAGTCCTCCTATATTTATATAGGGTGAATTCAGGGTGATTGGGACACTTTTTGCCATTGAGATGACTGGGAAAAAGTGTCCCAATCAACCTGAATTCACCCTACTTAAACACATATTGCCCACCATGCTCTGTGGTGGCGGTGGCACGGGTGCGAGGGCCCTTTCATTGCTGCTTGCAGCTTTAATTTCTTGATGCATCTAATAGTTTTCTGCAATGCTTTACCTGCTGCACCACAAAGCAAAATAGTACTCAAGGTGAATGTGTTCTGCTTTTGCTCATCAACACGTACTTGGATGTTTGGGCTCGATTGCTACTCTGACGATGGGCGTGGCTTCAAAGTTGATTGGCGTGAAGGGCGGGCAGGCAGGAGATGTCGAGATGGTGGCCGACTTGAGAATGAAGTCCTCCATGCCACCAATACCTGCAGAGATACAAACGACATTAAACTAAACTGCATTCAACAGACCAGTCAAACTGTTTTTACACAGGATTTTAAACCTCAGGACTCCACTAATGTTCCATAAAAAGAGATGTTAAAAAAAAATTATTATTTATACAACGGCTGCCTGACATAACTGTGCCCATTTAGGTGGGAGGGTGTGTGAGTAAGAGTGTAAGCATGTGTTTGTGCACGCTGTGATGGAAAAAGAAAAACACACTTTCAAGAACTTCTGCAATAACAGACATGATTGCAGTGCTGTGATGGAGAAACCCTAAAATCTGGTGGTGATATGACATCTGGCCTAGGGCAACATCCCTAAAAAGTGTACTTAGTAACTCGGTTGTGATAGGACTATAAACATTTATCAGCTAGAAAATAAAACAAGTAGTCTAGTGGTTTTTACTTTTCATGTGGGTGGGCCTGGGTTCAAACTCATCTTTAATAAACCAAACCAAATTTCAACAACATATCAGTATTATAAAACTTAAATATATGAACACAAATTTAACATGCTGCTGTGCAATGATATTTATTGTGACACTGATGTTTATTAAAGTGATTTAAATGGAATATAAAAATACATTAATAATATAAAAAGAATATTAAAAAATATTAAATTTTTTATTGATGTTTATACCAAAATGGGGGAAAATATGCACTGTGAAGTTAATATAAAATAAATATTTTACATATAATATTTTAACAATTTACTTTGGCCTTAGTGCAGTAAATATATTAAAATTTTATTGTGAAAACAACAAGCTGTCTTAATAATCACAGTAAAAACATGTCTGTATATATGAAAATATTGTATTTTTATTTTCGGAAGGTAGTCCCTTGCAGGGGCATTAACAAAATATTACTAATAATTTAAAAAAATAAATAAATAAATAATTGAAAGTGCCAGAATGCTACTGTAAGGCTCTGTTTACAGCTGGTATTAAGATGCGTTTTGGTCAATTGGATCACAAGTGGACGACGCTAAATACAGGTGTAAACTGGGTGTAAAATGCTTATCCACTTTCGACCACTTCCAGAGGTAGCTGAAAACGCTTTCGTAGTGTAGACGCTCATGTGGTCGAATGTGTCCAAATAGCCACAAAAGACCGTCTACTCTCCGCCTACTGACCTAATGCGTAAACATGGGAAGAGCTCTAGCCAGATGGGATTTAAACTTTGTCAGCTGAAGACCCAAGGTTGGTTTGAAGATGAAAAATGTACCAAGCACAATGTTCTCTCGCCATTCCTGATCTCTAACACACACTCACAGCGTTCGGCCGGTCTTATATCTGTCAGAGCAGAAACGAAAGCTACTGTTCTCCGTTGTCTCCGATCGCGTTCATATGTAAATTGCGCGAGCTTATTTCATCCATTAGTTCAGTTTCAGTTTTATTTATTTATATAGCACATTTTATAACGACAGAGCCGACTAAAGTGCTGCACAGAGAAACAGAATTAAGCTAATAGCAATAAAACAAATCACACAACATTAAATTCACACAAGATAAAACTGTATACAGCAGTTACTCCAGCCCATAAGCCTTTTTAAAAAGATATGTCTTAAGTAAAGATTTAAAAACCTGTACAGAAGTGGCCGATCTCTAGCAAAAAGGCAAGTTATTTCACAACTGGGGTGCTGCCACCGAAAATGCATGATCCCCCTTAAGTTTTAAGCGTTTCTTGGGTACTGACAGCAACAGAGTGTTTGATGACCTTAAAGGCCTATTGGTCTGATGATAGGAGAGAAGATCAGATAAGAAGTTTGGTGCCAAGCCTGTCAGGGACTTATAGACAAACAATAATACCTTGAGCTGGATTCTATACTCAATGGGGAGCCAGTGCAAACCAGCCAAAACAGGTGTAATATTTTACACCTGCCAGGATATCGGCAGAATCCGGGCGTCCAAAAACTAACACTTCAGTCTTGGAATCATTTAACTGAAGGAAGTTTTCTGACATCCAACTTTTAACTGCACTCAAAGATAGAAAGATCTGAAAAAGCCCATACATTTACCCGCCCACAGACCCTCACCTCAAAGAAATCAGGACAGAAGTGTTTAAAAGTGGACAACAGAGATGGATTAAAACACCAGGTGTAAACGGTAATGTGTCTCCCTCGTCTACTTGTGATCCGATCCACCAAAACGCATCTTAATGCCAGGTGAAAACAGGGCCTATACCATCCAAGCTGAATTTAAAACCACTGGTCAAGAATGAAAAACTTCAAAATTTACAGGAAGCAACATTATGTTTTTTAAAATAAAATAAAAAATATAATGCAAAATACATCAATTTGGAGAGAGGATAAAATACAGATCATGGATTATGAATATAGATACACTTCTTACAATAATCTCATTCCTGAAGCAATTTCCTCAATTGCTTCATTTGCACTGCATGTGCAAATGAAGTCCACAGTAAGATCTTCAACTTAACAGACATCTTACACTTTCCAAAAACAAACAAAAACTTTTTTTGGGACTGACTGGCAGGCAGTAACCTGGAAGAGATGCATTCATATAAAAACTGCCTGATAGGGACAACTGAATGAAGTGCTTCAGCGTCTCAGCAAGAAGACCATTTCACTCGCCCCTCGAATCCCATTCAGTTGAATTACATCAGGTCCAAGAGTGTTTCCATCAGGACAGCAGAGCCCCAACTCGAGAGGTTAGTTTGTTCAGTCAATGAACCTGCGATGAGTCAAGAGCTTCTGTCAAAGGCTGGGCTTATTAAGGGCCAATTCCAGACAGACTCGCAATCGTGTTCATGAGCAAACACCTGGAGGCTGTAAAGACGGTAATAAAAATGGCTTAACGGTAATCACAGCGCAGGCCTGCAGCGGCCGTATGAAGTCTTAAGTCTGAAGGTTCAGGCGGTGTTGACTCGCTGGCTCGATCTCTCCCACGAGATCAGTATCTGTGCATTCAGAGAATGACATCATGGATTGACTCAAAGGTTTATTATATCGTGCAGACATAGCAAATACAGAAAAATAAACCATGTGTACGATGTCAAATGTGCAAAAGCATTAAAGCTGCTTAAATAATTTAAAACGGAAGGGTTGTTAATGCAAAGCGAGATACACAGTCGATGAACTGCTCATCGGAGGGATCGTATGTGTCCTGCTTTGACATTCTTTCTATAAGTGTTTGCATATGTCTGGATCAGGGCACACGTTTTCCAGGGCAGGATGTTGCACAGATGCCTCGAGGCGTGGGAAAATGAGACGGTCTCTTTGGTTTAGAACACACAGACTAGTTTGTAACTATTTTAGAACACAGCATCCTTGGAAAAAAAACAAAAAAAAAAACAGGAATACTTGAGTCTGATTGGTCAATCGTGTCAAATATTTGTGTATAATGAACTCAAACTGTATACCTGACTGTTGTCCCAAGCAATTGATTTCCTCCATATCTGTGCTAGTTTCACGTCTCTCGTATCCCCCTTATTCTCACATAAATAATTTCAAAATCAAATCAAATTTTTATTTTCATTTATTTGGTAAGTAGCCGTACAATAAGCTGATTAATGCACAATTATTAAGATGTACTCGCAAAATCAACCCCTTCTGGATGATACAAGATCAAACTGTCAGGGATTAGTTCATCCCTTTCTGAATACATTATACACAGGGCTTGACATGAACTTTTTTGCTCTCCAGTCACTGCGTCTAGTGGTTTTCCAAAGTTACTAGCCACTCAGCATTTTCACTGGCCACAATTTTGATATGGATACCATAGGGAAAAACTGCCATATAGATATTTTTAATATTATCTCATAATTTAGCAGCAGGTTTATTAGGCTGCTGTCACTTTAAGACCTGACGCACGGATCCATTATACTGTTACACATGCGTTTTCTTTCTCAACTGTTTACGTTCACTTAAAACATAACTGACTGTGTTTACATGAATACTCGCCAAGACCGGCATTTTGACATTATTTTGTGTGTATTTGACTGTTTAAGCGCAATAAGCAGCGAAAAAGAACTCAATTTAGTACTGAGAGGCGGCTTTATGTGTGCGTGAGCACAAAATCTGCGGTAAAATTATGCGCAATACGCACAATCCTACGCCAAAATTCAAGCCCTGTAACACCAACAATATTCACCCAGAGCAAATGAAACGAGTGAGCGAGAGGAGGAGGGTTTGTGTGTCGACTCGCTGTCAGAGAGATGAGAGAGAGAGAAAGAGCAGCTGGTATCGTGTATCTATTCTGCGGAAAACGAG
Source organism: Mylopharyngodon piceus (assembly GCA_039654765.1). Lineage (NCBI taxonomy): Eukaryota > Metazoa > Chordata > Actinopteri > Cypriniformes > Xenocyprididae > Mylopharyngodon > Mylopharyngodon piceus. The sequence goes on along the minus strand of CM077442.1, from coordinate 7,718,147 downwards.
TATTGGAAGCGTTTCAGATATTTCAGTATCGAAAAATCTGTATTTTTGACAACACTACATTGCACTTAGTTTATTATTTCAAATGCCTTTTTAAAAGACTACAATTGAAAATGTATATATTATACATACAATTCAACCCACCAAAAGTGGCTAGTAGGAGTGACTGTTTTACACGCCACTGCTGAAATACACTCGCATTTGGCGGGTGTTAATGTCAAGCCCTGATTATGCATGACTTTTTTCATATTAAATATGTTTAAAGGTTTAATAGAGGATAGTATGCTATTGCAAATAGAGCCAGTGATGTTTTTAAACAACTTCTCTGAACACTCCCCACCTACCATTGGTCAGAACAAACAGATGGTCACTCCCTCAAATGTATTCCATTGGTTGAACCAATGTTGCAATGTCATCTAATTGCTGTAATGCTCAAACAAACAGAACAATGTTTTGATAGTGCCACATTGTTTTTCTCATAATTGTCCTTTGGATGGATCACTTACATTATAGCTGTCTATCAACATTAGGCTAGTGTATAGGAAAATACTGGATCATCACATTGAAATAACATACTATCCTCTATGTTCCTATATCCCATCTTAATGTGGAAATATATAAGCGAACCATTCCTAGGATGATTCTCCAAAAAGAATGTGGCACTATATTGTCAAAATGAGCAACACAACCAAAACAATATTGGTTCAACCAATGGTGTAAGTTTAGGGGTGGAACTATCTGTTTAAAAAGAGTCATTGGCTGAATTTAGAATAGTATACGGGTCAATAACGTGGCGCGTCATTTTTTTTTTTTGTCCAAAGGCCTTAATAATAATAAAAAACAAAGATATGACATCCAAAGCATGTCAGGTAGTACAACTAGATATCTTTTGTTGAATCCAAAAGTTTTTTTATTTTATTTTTTTAATATTTTTTATATTTTGCTACATATAAAGGTATTTTAAAGATTTTGAAGTGTCAAAAGGTCATTCGGTTTAACCGTCCAAAGGCCAATACAGCTATTTCATTTGTGATTAAAATATCGTAAAATGTAATAAATGTATATATTTTTTATTCTGGCATGATTTTATAACATCATATATCAACAGTGCAAAATGGTATTAAAATTATGTGTAGAAGTCGTTGCTTTGTTATGAGAAAGAATGTCTGGAAAAATGAATTTCATTCATGTCATTTGGAGTAACCAATACAAAGGGACCATTTTGGATCAAGTCATGTGGTCAATATCATGTGACAGGATGTGACATCATTCAGACACCTGCAAAGGACCACATGGTCGTGAAGCAAAGTAATTAACTGTCTTTTAACTATTTGAAAAATTCATGTTTTCACTTGCTCATACGCATGTCTCGAAACATCAGGTCATTCGGGTACAACCGCTATAAAACATGGTAAATGTTGTAATATTTTAAAAACTTGTACTAAATACAAAATGGTTGATTGTCATTTTGCTAGCTAGCTAGATATCAGCCTGTTAGCATTGTTTGAAAATATCATCATTCGGTAAAACCAAAAGTGTCATTCGGTAAAACCGAAATTTTGGTTAAACCGAATGACTTTTTTGGTGACACATTTTATCCATCTTGTAAAAAATGACAAAAGCAGTGTTAATTGATTATAAAAACCACATAATCTCATTGTTAACACTTAATAAAACTTCAAAATTAATTATATCTCCATTATGTTTTTTTTTTTTTTTTTACACTTTTAAAAACCTTATCCGTCAATGACCCATATACTATTTCTGCCATAGAATCAGTGTTGTTATTGTTATGTAAAAATCAAACGAATAAAAATTATTTAAATATAAGCTAAATATAAATATAAAAAAAGGACAAAAGCACATACTAAAACTTTAAAAATGAAAACTGAAAATATAAAAAATAAAAGCTAATTCAAAATATTAATGAATACTATAATATAAATACTACAATATAATTTATACTATAATATAAATGCTATAATATTATTTAAATAATACAAAAATAATACATTTAGCTATTATTCGTGCAGTTTCATGGAGCATAATGGTGCAGAAAGCACCTTTAAATCAAACATTCAGAAATTAAACAACTACTAGAATTAAAGGTAAAACAAACCTTCCTAAGGCCTTTACAAAATTGATTTGATTTCTCTAATGACAGCAGGAAGAGAGAAGGCTGAATGATTTGAAAAGAGGTTATTCTACCCCTCCTCGACCAACAGTCTTTTAACCTGCGAGTCACTCGTTCATCACTGAAAGTCGAGCCACATGCAGCGGTCAGTCTAGACACAAGAGCTCTTTGTGTGTGTGACTCTTTAATACGTCCAGCCGGGCCCGAGGCACACTGCCATATTTATCCACAGCGCTGATGATTTCCTGTTCGTGTTGACCCCTCTCACCCCCTCCTCCCGAAGCACTGATTCAGGGCCAGCTCGCCCCCGTCCAACCCATCATACAGCCCACGGCACGACGGATCTCAGATCAGCAACTCGGGACAAATTCAGGCTCTCTAAAAACAAGCAAATCCTTCGCTCATCGGCATCAGATGGTGTTTTAATGATTGCTACATAAATCCATCCTGCTCTAAACTTTTCACCTCACACATGCTTCTGATTTCCACACCACAGAGCTGCAGATTTTCAGGGTGAAAAACTAAGAAAATGAGCACAAGGCAATTATCAAAACATAAAAATAAATATATCTAAACTGGCATTTTTCTGAAGCAAATACCAATGTAGTTTTCAGAAGCCGATTGCAAATGTAAATCTTACAGCATAATGTACACTTCGGTAGGATATGCATACAGTGTGTGGTGTGCAATTTTTAGAATCAGCATACTGTATGTGCAAAGATTTTTTTTTTTTTTTTACTGTGCAAACTCTACACACTCAGTTCATGCATATGCCTTGAATTGTTTTCACACTAATTAGTTGGTCCACAAAATAGCAAAACAAGCCTGGCCCGTTGTTTTCAGTTGAAAAAGAAGCAGAAGAGATGGAACAACAACAAACATTAGAATGATGGAATGAACGATAAGGCGAACGATAGAACAATAGAACAACAGATTGAATAATAGAACAACAGAAGATAGATAGAACGACAGACAAAACGATAGAACGATAGATAGAACGATAGACAGATATAGACAGATAGATAGAACGATAGATAGATAGATAGAATGAAAAATAGAACAATATATAGAACGATAGAAAGATAGATAGATAGACAGACAGAACGATAGATAAATAGAACGATAAATACAGCGAAAGATAGATAGAGCGAAAAATAGATAGAATGATAGAACGATAGATAGAATGATAGATAGAACGAGAGAACGATAGATAGATAGAACGATAAATAGAACGAAAGATAGAATGATAAATAGAACGAAAGATAGAATGATAGATAGAACGATAGACAGTCAGATAGATAGATAGAACGACAGAACGATAGATAGATAGAATGATAGAACAATAGAATGATAGAATGATAGATAGAACGATAAATAGAATGAAAGAGAACAGAACAGAACAATAGATAGAACGATAGATAGAACGATAGATAGATAGATAGATAGATAGATAGATAGATAGATAGATAGAACGATAGAACGATAGATAGATAGATAGATAGAACAATAAATAGAACAAAAGATAGAATGATAGATAGATAGATAGAATGAAAAATAGAACAATATATAGATAGATAGATAGATAGATAGATAGATAGACAGACAGAATGATAGATAAATAGAACGATAAATACAGTGAAAGATAGATAGAGCGAAAAATAGATAGAATGATAGAACGATAGATAGAACGATAAATAGAATGAAAGAGAACGATAGAACAATAGAACGATAGATAGAATGATGGATAGAATGAGAGAACGATAGATAGATAGATAGAACGATAAATAGAACGAAAGATAGAATTATAAATAGAACGAAAGATAGAATGATAGAACGACAGACAGACAGTCAGATAGATAGAACGATAGATAGATAGAACGATAGATAGAACGATAGATAGATAGATAGAACGATAGATAGATAGAACGATAGATAGATAGATAGATAGATAGATAGATAGATAGTCAGATAGATAGAACGATAGATAGATAGATAGATAGATAGTCAGATAGATAGAACGATAGATAGATAGATAGATAGATAGAATGACAGAACGATAGAACGATAGATAGATAGATAGATCGATAGATAGAATGATAAATAGAACGAAAGATAGAATGATAAATAGAACAAAAGATAGAATGATAGATAGAACGATAGACAGACAGATAGATAGAACGATAGATAGAATGATAGAACGATAGATAGATAGAACGATAGATAGATAGAACGATAGATAGATAAAACGATAAATAGAACGAAAGATAGAATGATAAATAGAACAAAAGATAGAATGATAGATAGAACGATAGAACGACAGAACGATAGATAGATAGATAGATAGATAGATAGATAGATAGATAGAATGATAGATAGAACGATAAATAGAATGAAAGAGAATAGAACAATAGAACAACAGAACAATAGATAGAACGAAAGATAGAATGATAGATAGAACGATAGAACGATAGAACGATAGATAGATAGATAGATAGATAGATAGATAGAACGATAGAACAATAGATAGATAGATAGATAGATAGATAGATAGATAGATAGATAGATAGATAGATAGATAGAACAATAGATAGATAGATAGATAGATAGATAGATAGATAGATAGATGGATAGATGGTATGTAAATATTCCAATGACATGATTTTTGTGATAAACTCTTCACAAAATGTCAGATTTAATGTAAAAAAGCTGAAACTATTCTTTGATGTCTCTATACTGTGATATATAAGTACTTTTATGCATTCTTAAAATACATATTTGGAACTAGATCTACAAACTTCAATCTTAAATGTCTTAAAGTATAAAGTGAATAAAGAGCAGAACAGTGAGTTAAGTGGTTCGAGCTGAACTAATTGAAGAAAATTGTAGAGAAGAAAAGGAGAGATGAATTTCAATACAGAGCTCATCTTGCAAGTGTTTAACTTCGACTTGAAGGGAAACATCCAAAATGCCTCGGTCCTGAAACGGCCGTCCTCTGATAAGAGCTGATCCCAGAGCTGAGGACACCGTTCACTCCGCTCTTTATAACTGTAAAACAGAGACGCTCTTTCAACATGAAACATGAGAAGGTAATTACTCAAAGGTGACTGCGTCTCAGAGGCATTCCTCAACAAAAGCACGGAAAAGCAGAGAGGGCCGCTGAAATAACCTGGGAAGAGGAACATGTCGATTGAATACAGTAGGAGAACAGACCCGCTGCAGGAATCTGGGCCACACATGGAAGAAATAGATGCTCTTGAAAAAATGGAAGCTAAATCTGAGCTGAAGGGTTTTGGAAATTAAGAACAATTACATCCTGGCAGAAACGATGGTGGAAATCAAGAGGGGTTTGTTGCAAAGTACTTCAGACTGAGGGAAAAAAAAAAAAAAAACACTACTTTGAATGTTTTAGAATTCTGGAATGCACTGTATTATTGGCCTTTTCAAAAGGATAGATGAAATAAAAGTAAAAAAAAAAAAAAAAAGGCTAATAAAACGTACAACAGACAGACACGCAGAATAATACATGAGTAGCTGTGTGATACGGCTGTATATTACCTACGCCGAATCACAGCCGTGCTGCTATTGAGTGATATTGTACGGCTACGAGTGTGATATTGCATTTATACAACAGTTCAACGGCACGAGTGTGTAAATAAATAAGAAACAACAACGGATTGTCTTTAAAAACCCTCTTTTGTGAGGAACTACTTCCTTCCGCCACGGATTCAAATCTCAAGTTAACAGTTTAACATTTGAGCCCAAGCCTCCGTTGCTAATTCTAAAACGTCACTTTACGAAGGAACGTTGAGTCGCTTCATTGAATCTTATTGTATTATGTAGAGTATTATGGTATTATGAGAGAGAGATCGACTAAACAAGTGTATTACCCGCATCTGATATAGCATTCATTCTTCAGATCGACGTCCATAATATTATACCCATTATAAAAATCAGTTTGAATGTCCGCTGAGGAAATATCTTTGTCCGTTTAAAAGTTAAGGGGATTTCCCATGACTGCGCTAAAACAACTTCCTTGTTTACAACCAGTCCCTTTCAATTTGCTACTGAATCCCTTATTTGTCATCTAATGGTGTAATAACGTAACTTTCACTGAAGTCGAAATCACAATCACTAACGGACCCTTTTTTAAAAAAAATGTATTTAACAATAGTATTTAAATTAACAACAATAGCCATTAGACAATTGGAAATAAACACAAGCAAACAATTCAGTCAAGCGTACAAAAGCAGTGCTATAGTACAGGATTTAAGTTAAATATAGCCTAAAAATTAGGGCTGAAACGATTAGTCGACAAATATTTTTGTTGTCGAATAGTCTTTTGATCACATATGACCCATTTGAAGGGCCTGCAATAACGCAGTTTGACCAGTGGGGCGCTGTAGCACAATACTGTAATGGAGTCCTCCCGGATCCAATCTAATAGAAGACCGTAAAATGCAGGAACTACAAAATATAAAAATAATGCTGTCCTGAAGGGCCACCAACTCTCACTCATTCAAGCTCACGCAACTGACACTGTTCTCACGTCACACGTCCATTTTCTCACGCAGTGAAACATACATTGCAGATCAAAGAGGACACAGACAACACGCCAACAGATAAGACAGGGCAGGTTACTTTTGATATAAAACAAGTTTCTGTCAATTTTACTACGGGATTCAAACAATACATGTGGTTTGGCGCTCTTTAATGTGGCGTGACAGGTCGCTGTAACACCTCGGGTCAAGTGGCACGTGAACCTATTATCTCTTCTTCTTTTCTACTTTTAAAGCACAAAATAAACATGAGTGAACATGAAAAAGTTTGTTGAAACATACAGTACAACTTACTGAAATGAATCCATCTCTAATGTAATCACTTAATCAGTTTCAACCGCAGAAAGACGTCAATAAAACAGCTTGCCAACAATACCACGAAAAGTTGCATTTACCTCAAGAAAGCCATTCGATGACCATAAACTCGATAGAAGAAGAACTTCAGAGAGGAACGTTTTTCAAAAAATATGCACAATATTACATATTCATATTTTTACTCTTATTAAAAAGTTATTGTTTCAATTCCCAGACTCAAAAAACACAATGCCACTCATTGCAATAGCTGGACTATTGATGACTTCTGAGGAGGAAAGAAAACCTGAAGGTTTATTGGTCTATTCAGTTGACTCGAAATTCAATAAAAATACTTTTTCAAAAGCGGAAGTGATTTCTTTGTTTTATTTATTACTTAAACTATGTATAACTCAATATTTAAACTAATTACAAAAGTGGAATAATGGATCAAAGCCTACTGATTAATCAGTGAAATCATCGACGATTAGTCGATTAATCATTCCAATAATCGTTAGATTAATCGATTATCAAAATAACTTAATTTCCCCCTTAACCCAAATCATTTTGCTCTGGAACAAGTAATAGATTAATAAGACCAAAGACTGCCTGTTTGATATACCCAAAACTAATTATATCTCATGTTTAACCACTATCTACATAAGAGCCAGCGGCAAATTCCTGAAGGACTAGCCGAGATGAAGCTGTTCTCGGTGGATACATGAGCGCTGAACGGCCTGGAGCTCACATTTTCAAAATAGTCTAAACAAATTGTAAAATAGGTGCTATGTTTATATATGAGTCAACAACAACAACAACATCCAACCAGATTTCAGAACCAGAAAGAACTGTTGTATAAAAATAAATAATATACAGTATAATAAAATGTTTTATTTTAATCAATTGATAAAGGCAAATGCTTAATATAAATATGGAAATCTGTAGTTTAATAGAAGTGTGAAGGTTTTGTGAGCATGACTCACTCAAATTACATAAGATGACAAACACTTCTGTCAAATCGACTGGCTATTTTTAATCACTCCAGACAGCACGGCATAATACTACACCATAACGTTGGAAACTGCATTTGTATGTATTTCAATCGAAGCTAAGTGCGATGCAGTTTTCCAAAGACATACAACTTGACGCTAACGATCAGATGTTTATCCGCTTCCTCAGTGTTTTTAACTCCATTGCTTCCAGCGGTAGTGTACTGTACTGTGGGAGATCATTACTGAGTCGAAAGCCAAGCAAACAAACAAAAGTGTGTGCAGTCTCTCTTGGCAAGCGTAGAAGGAGAGTCCTTTGAGGACAACCAAAGGTCAAAGGTGAAACTGAAATCGCCCCAGACCGACTGTTTCCGCTCACACAGCAGCGTTAGCTCTGAACTACGGCCTGGCAACGGGGCCTACGGAGGCTGTGTTTGGATCTCGTCCTGATTGCGGTGTTAGTGCGGGTCAGGGAAGAGAGAGCTTTACATCTGTCTGAGTGGTTGGAGGGAATAAAGGAGGAACAGATAGAGCGAAGGCAAGAAAAGGCGGATCAAAGAGCACAAAGGGGCAAACAACCGAGAGCAAGTGATCTCAATGACTCAAGCGAGGAGAAATTTCCTCCAACCACAAATACAGTTGGCCCGGGCGCAAGTTATATAAAGAGCGTTTTTTTGTTTTTTTCGCTCGCGGTGCCTTTGGCAGCTGTGGCGGCTCTCAGCTGTGGTTCTCCCAGTCTCTTCAAAGCCGAGAAAAGCTTGAATAATAATCAAGGCTAATGATTTCAACAGACTTTAGTCCTGCATGTTCCATCATGTTAAATAGCACACATACAATTTCACTCAATGTAAAGCCAAGTAAAATTAATTTCATGACATGCTAATAAGAAAGTTATATTGTCTTTGAATCACTGAAGAAACTGCTGAGTGAAATGATCATGGTCAACTTCCAGCTTTCTAACCAAAAGAGTTTTTATTAGTGCTGTCAAACGATTAATGGCATCCAAAATAAAAGTTTGTTCACGTAATATAAGTGTGTGTACTGTGTGTGTTTCTTATGTGTATAAATAAATACACACACATGCATGTATATATTTAACAAAAATATATTATATTTATATATAATATAAATTATATATAAATATAAATATACATGTATACATGGGTCAATGACGTGACGGGTAATTTTTTTGTCCAAAGGTCTTAATAATAATAAAAAACAAAGATATGACATCCAAAGTATGTAAGGTAGTACAACTAGATCTCTTTTACTGAATCCAAAAGGTTTTAATTATATTTTGCTACATATAAAGGCATTTTAAAGATTTTGAAGTGTCAAAAGGTCATTCAGTTCAACCGTCCAAAGGCCAATACAGCCATTTCATTAGTGATTCAAATATTTTAAAATGTAATAAATGTATATATTTTTTATTCTGGCATGATTTTATAACATCATATATCAACATAGTGCTTTGTTATGAGAAAGAATGTCCAGAAAAATGAATTTCATTGATGTCATTCGGAGTAACCAATATAAAGGGACCATTTTGGATCAAGTCATGCGGTCAATATCATGTGACAGGATGTGACATCATTCAGACACCTGCAAAGGGCCACATGGTCGTGAAGCAAAGTAATTAACTCTCTCTTAACTATTTGAAAAATTCATGTTTTCACTTGCTCATACGCATGTCCCGAAACATCAGGTCATTCGGTACAACTGCTATAAAACATGGGAAATGTTGTAATATTTTAAAAACTTGTACTAAATATGAAATGTTTGATTGTCCTTTTGCTTGCTAGCTTGCAAGCTAACTAGCTAGATATCAGCCTGTTAGCATTGTTTGAAAATATCGTCATTTGGTATAATGAAAAGTGTCATTCGGTAAAACCGAAATTTTGGTTAAACAGAATGACTGTTTTGGTGACAAATTTTGTCCATTTTGTAAAAAGAAATGACAAAAGCAGTGTTAATTGATTATAAAAACCACAATCTCATTGTTTACACTTAATAAAACTTCATCTCCATTATTTTTTTTTTTACACTTTTAAAAACCTTATTCGTCAATGACCCACATGTAAATATTCCTTAAATAAATTCATGTGTGTGTACTTATATATACATAATAAATACCCACAGTACACACACTTATATTATGTAAACAAACTTTTATTTTGAATGCGATTAATCACGATTAATCGTTTGACAGCACTAGTTTTTATACGTCATGTACACTACCATTTTGGGTACGAGTTTTTAAGAGAATAATACTTTTATTCCGCAATGATGCATTAAATTGATCAAAAGTGACAGTAAAGACATTTATAATGATACAAAAAGTTATATTTCAAATAAATACTGTTCTTTTAAGCTTTCATTTCATCGAAAAATCCTGAAAAAAATATATCACAGTTTCAACAAAAATATTAAGCAGCACAACTGTTTTCATCATTGACAATAATAATAAATGTTTCTTGAGCAGCAAATCATCACATTAGAATGATTTCTGAAGGATCATGTGACACTGAAGACCGGAGTAATGATGCTGAAAATTCAGCTCTGATCACAGGAATAAATTACATGTAAATTACAAACAAAAATACATAAGTAGAAAATGGTCCTTTAATTTGTAATAATATTTCAAAATATTTCTGTTTTTACAGTGTTCTTGATCAAATAAACACAATCTTGGTGTGTAAGGGTGCGTTCACACTTGTAGTCCGGACCAAAAAAAACAAAACAAAGAAAAACATTTCATCCTGTTCCGATTAGCGTTCAGATTGGCAATTTTATCACCGAACCAAAAGATACCGAACCTACAGGCACAGGGACACGTTCCCAACCTGATTGCTCGGATTTTATGACGTATTGCCTATTTTGAGACGGAACTTACCGAACATCCAAAACAACGCTGTGTGCTGAGGTAAATGCGCTTGTTGTGTGTTCGTAGCCTGCATATGATGGTATTTTGGCCAGCTGGGAACTCGTGAAGAGCTTATAAAATGTGTAAAGGAGTCAAAACAGTGGCGGAAATCCCTCTGCCACACACACAAACGATCCGCTGCGTGGAGACGCGCGTCTGATAACTGTGATGGGCAAACTCGCGACTATGACGAGAAAAACCGATATGCGTGAGGATTCTGTCCTTTTTAGGGTCTCATCTTCCTGTTTTTGGTTCGTTTACATGTCTTTAGTCCGTGTTGCATTCATATATCATTCGAATCACACCAGAGTTCATCTGGAAGCAGACCGAGACCCATCTTTTCAGCAGTCTCGGTCCGCTTGTTTGGTGCACACCAGGGTTCGGATGGCAGCGTTCACATATGCTCAAATGAACCGCACTAACAGAGCAATCGCACCAGGGTTCGTTTTAATCGAATGTGAACACACCCTAAGAGACTTATTCCAAAAGCAAAACTTACCATCCCCAAACTTTTGAACATAAACATGTTGTCATTTTTGTCATTTAGAGCATAGTGAGTGAAATCTATGTGAGATTTGCAAGGTTAGACGACAGATAGCTGCAGTAAACAATCACAATTCAATCACAAGTCAAACTGTAACTGTTTAATGGTCAAACAGTTTGATTCATTGAAATGTGTTTCAGAACTTTAAGACTAATTTAAAGTGTGCAGTGGCATATTGCTTTATTTCATGTGAGAACAAGCACACAAAACCTGTCGCACACCATCTCCTCAAACTCTCGCTAAAGTAATTGATTTCTGGCCACCCATCTTCGACTCTGACATCTGTGTGAATAACAGGTCTTCCCCTCAAACACTCCCTTCCTTTTGTGCCTCTTTGTTTTTTTTCCTGAGTATGAGATGGACACTGTTCGAATTAGGATGCAGGTTGATGTCATCAGCGAGAGTTTGTGATTAACGTTTCGCTTCATTCGTTGTTTACAGCATAGATACAAAGCTTTGTTTTCAGTGCCAAGAAGTGCGGCCCATGTTCAGAAGTAAGAGACGAGAGATTTCCACAAAGAATAGACAGATTTTGGCTGCAAAACTGGATTGTTTATATAATCAGTTTCTTTTTAAATCCTGGTCCAGACTGTCAGAACAGGGCTGATTTAATCACTGGGGTATTGAGCGCTGACGGACAGCTTGAAAAATGTTGACTAAACATATTCAGTTTCTTTGACACACTGTTGAGGTATTAACTTGATATTAATGAGGTATTTATTATCTTTTCCCTTTCCAGCCTGATATTATAAAAGATACTGTCATGAATTATGCAGTAAGTGGTAATTAGGACATCAACCATTTTTCCTTTCTGTTTTGTCCATTTTCATTTAACAAACAGCTGGAAACATTCCTTAAAGGGATAGTTTACCAAAAAAATGAATTTCAAACATGTATCAGTTTCTGTCTTCTGTCTGTACATATGTATATATGTGTATATTCTAGTTTATAAAGTTATATGGATATTTTTCTTACAAAAACCCATCGGTTTACTTCAGAAGGCCTTTTTTAACCAACTGGAGTCGTATGGATTTTTATAAGATGCTTTTTGGGCTTCAAAATCTCAGTTACTATTCACTCCCAGGATAAAGCTGGGAAGAGCCAGAATATATATATTTCTTAATATAACTCAGATTGTGTTTGTCTGAATCAAGAAAGTCATATACACCTAGGATGGCTTGAGGGTGAGTAAATTATGGGAAAATATTCATTTTTTTGGGTGAACTTTCCCTTTAATCTATCTTTAATTAATTGCACATCAAATTTGGCTGAGAAATTACCCCCAAAAGATCATTTAAAGTGAGAAAATGAGAAAAGCATCAAAAAGACTTTACAAAAAGTAGCTTTAGAATGAAATATTATATTTGATTCAACATAGAATTTATTACACATAATCTTTTAGGCTACAACAGCCATGAGTAAATGATGACAGAATTTTCATTTTTAGGTGAAATATACCGTTAATGTTTTTTTTTATTATTATTTTATTAATATGGAATATGAATATAAAAATTAAATAATACTCTAAATAAGAAACTAAAACTGCTCATATACTGTAAACCAGATGCATACCCATAAAATATAATTCTACTACAAGTTTACGCTCACAGTACTATAACAGTACCATGGTTCAGAGATGGGTTCAGATTTTAATCCCATGATGCTTTGGTATAGGAAAACACAGGGTTAGTTGTAACTTTTTTTTTTTTTATTCCAATGAATATTTGGAGTGGGTCTATTATTTTTAAAAAAGTAAATAAACACACCTTGAAGTCTTGACTACAAAAAAGCCATTGAACATTCTGACAGCTCTTGCCAAGAAAAAAAGAGATCCAACACAAAAACCACAGCTAGAGAAAACGAGCATTTGAGTATTTGAACTTTTGATTCAAAATCTGAAAAGTTACTGACATAGTGTCAGCTAGCTCCATTCTCTCCTATATCTTGGTATTAAACGCTAACTGATACCATGACATTTACATGTTCTCCAAAGGCCTTTTTTTGTAAGCAAATAAACAAATAAATACAACCCGAATTCTGGAAATGTTGGGACGTTTTTTAAATTTGAATAAAATGAAAACTAAAAGACTTTCAAATCACATGAGCCAATATTTTATTCACAATAGAACATAGATAACATAAATGTTTAAACTGAGAAATTTTAAAATTTTATGCACAAAATGAGCTCATTTCAAATTTGATGCCTGCTACAGGTCTCAAAATAGTTGGGACTGGGGCATGTTTACCATGGTGTAGCATCTCCTCTTCTTTTCAAAACAGTTTGGGCATCGAGGTTACGAGTTTCTGGAGTTTTGGTGTTGGAATTTGGTCCCATTCTTGCCTGATATAGGTTTCCAGCTGCTGAAGAGTTTGTGCTCGTCTTTGACGTATTTTTCGTTTAATGATGCGCCAAATGTTCTCTATAGGTGAAAGATCTGGACTGCAGGCAGGCCAATTCAGCACCTGGACTCTTCTACGACGAAGCCATGCTGTTGTAATAGCTGCAGTATGTGGTTTTGCATTGCATCCTGCTGAAATACACAAGGCCTTCCCTGAAATAGACGTCGTCTGGAGGGGAGCATATGTTGTTATAAAACCTTTATATACCTTTCAGCATTCATAGTGCCTTCCAAAACATTAAAGCTGCCCATACCGTATGCACTTATGCACCCCCATACCATCAGAGATGCTGGCTTTTGAACTGAATGCTGATAATACGCTGGAAGGTCTCCCTCCTCTTTAGCCCGGAGGACACGCGTCCGTGATTTCCAACAAGAATGTCAAATTTGGACTCATCTGACCATAGAACACTTTTCCACTTTGAAACAGTCCATTTTAAATTAGCCTTGGCCCACAGGACATGACGGCGCTTCTAGACCATGTTCACATGTGGTTTCCTTTTTGCATGATAGAGCTTTAGTTGGCATCTGCAGATGGCACGGCGGATTGTGTTTACCGACAGTGGTTTCTGGAAGTATTCCTGGGCCCATTTAGTAATGTCATTGACACAAATCATGCCGATGAGTGATGCAGTGTCGTCTGAGGGCCCAAAGACCACGGGCATCCAATAAAGGTCTTCGGCCTTGTCCCTTGCGCACAGAGATTTCTCCGGTTTCTCTGAATCTTTTGATGATGTTATGCATTGTAGATGATGAGATTTGCAAAGCCTTTGCAATTTGATGTTGAGGAACATTGTTTTTAAAGTATTCCACAATCTTTTTACGCACTCTTTCACAGCTCTGCCCATCTTTACTTCTGAGAGACTCTGCCTCTCTAAGACATCCCTTTTATAGCTAATCATGTTACAGACCTGATATCAATTAACTTAATTAGTTGCTAGATGTTCTCCCAGCTGAATCTTTTCAAAATTTCTTGCTTTTTCAGCCATTTGTTGCCCCCGTGCCAACTTTTTTGAGACCTGTAGCAGGCATCAAATTTGAAATGAGCTCATTTAGTGGATCCAAGTGTAAAATTTCTCCGTTTAAACATTTGTTATGTTATCTATGTTCTATTGTGAATAAAATATTGGCTCATGTGATTAGAAAGTCTTTTAGTTTTCATTTTATTCAAATTTAAAAAACGTCCCAACTTTTCCGGATTTCGGGTTGTAAATAGCATCAAAAATGTATGCTTTATTCTTTACAGTTCCGCCATTTTAAAAAGTACAAGACTTTGTTGCTTTAAGCGGTGAATACTCTTTCTGGCATTAACAAAAACGGCGTCCATCAAACCCGTATTGGGAGTCTCACCTGACCCTCACCGCTCCTCAGAGACGTTCAGTGCTTTAGTTAGTTGATTAGGCAGAAGATGAAACTCAGACTCTTGTGGGTGATTTCTGCAGACACTGCGCCTCCCCACACAGATTTGACTGGTGCCAGTAGGCGACTATGCCAACGCTGGACTCATAAGCGGATAGTTTGGTGAAGTTGGCTCCAGATGGATGAGGATTTTTTTCCTTGAGTGCCTTAGCAGATTTTTTTTTTTAAAAGCATGAATCTGAAGTAAACTTTCACTAAGCACATTCTCTGAAGTTTTTACACCACAACGCTTGAAAATATTTTTTTACCTCCAACTTGATTTTATTCTGTGAGAATAGTCTGTCTTTGTCATTTTCATAAATCTTTTTTAACTTTCATTATTGGTGCTTGCCATGGCAATTTTAATGGAGCAAAAAGAAATGGTAAAAAAGACTGCTTTGATTAAAATGTAAGAAAATATAAAAGGTCATAAGGAGGAAATATGATCATTTAACAATTAATGTATGCATTTAATAACAACGCAAGTCTTTCATTCATTTGCATTAACTTCTATGCAAAATACTATTAAATTATTTTGATAGTTACTGAACAGTACTAATAATGATGCTTAAACAAAGCCAAAACCAAACATCATCAAGCAGTCTTTTATATAGCATATGTGACAATTTCATAGATTCTCAGTTCTCACCAGTGACCTCATGGATCAGGCCACTTTTTAGTGCAAAGTATGTGTCAGGAAAGTGCTGTGGTTGCTTTTGTTGCAAAAAGAAAAACAAAACAGCCTTTTATACTCTAGCACTTAGCAAGCACTACTAATGACACAATCTCAACTGGCTTTTACAGATTTAGAAGCTGTTAAATTCATGTCAGCAGTCTTACTTTTTTTAATTTCATTCAGTAAAATTCTCTAAAAACTATTTACAGCCAAGTCTCCTCAGTCAAAACATAAGTGTGCGACCAGGCTCCTGGGCTGGTCAGTATTTGAAAAGCAGCATTCAGCAGTGATCGCTATTCTACAGGGGATCATATGGAGCCGTGGAAAAGAGCTCTTTCTGGCTCCATTCGGAGCGGCATGGAAAGTCCCCTCAGTGGAAAGTCCCTCTCCTAAACTTGACAGATTGTGGATGTGTAGGATCATGAGAGGCCGAGACAGACTTGCCCTTTGGCCAAGAAACACACACTGAATATTACATTACATTAGATTTCTGTGCACACACACATACACACGCTTTCTTCTCCCTAAAGATCACCCCTAATTGTACCACAACACATGAGCAACTAAGAAAAAGAGAGCACATTAAAAAAAAGAAAGATAAAAAGCAACATATTAGAAGCGGTGGACACGGGGAGGCATATATCCTCACATGTATCCTCAACAGCTCTGACAGGCAGCATGTGGCAGCAATATGTCACCACAGGAAACAGCCATGTAGAGGAAGTGAGTGATTCTGTAGAAGGAGCAACAGTATGAACATTGTGTAGAGCAAGTTAGAGGCAAGATGAAGAGGTTTGGCTTCTGAAAAAATAAAGTTCCTTGAAGAACTTAAAAAAGGTTCAGGCTGCAAATCCCCTTTCGATTCTAATTAGAACATTTTAATAACATAAAAAGAGTCAAAAATTGAAATTTTGTAGCTTTTAGTCCATGACTGTTACCTTGGTTTTCATGTATATCCTAGTGCTAAAAGTTGACAGAATTACACAGCAAAAAAATCCTATTCATAATGAGTATTGATTATATCTTTAAACAAGTGTGGCCGATATTTTTACTTTTTTATACTTAAAATAAGTGGGGGAAAAACATCTGGCAGTGCAGCAAGACACAAAAAACTTGTAACGATGTTCATAGTTCAGGGAACACTCTTAAAATGCTGGGGTGAAAATGGACAAACCCAGCAACTGGGTTATTTTAACCCAGCGGTTGGGTTAAACCCAGCATTTTTTAGAGTGAATGAGACGGGAAACAGCAAAAGATGAACAAACTTTAATGACAAAATAAATAACAAAACGGAAATAAAGCAACAGCCAACATAAAGTCCAGGCCTGGTCGTCTCTCAACTTGCACTGTCGTAACTCCTCTTTTTATCCATCCGGAGCTCATCCGTGGGACTCCAGGGATGTGTTTAAGTCCAGTTTTAAATGCCCTTCCTGCACTAACTTCCCTCTGTCTCATTCACCTGGTTGTACATCATTGCTTACGTTTCAAGAGTGCCCACTACTGGTGAAAACCGTGAAATGTGTTTAAATGAAACGCACTAACCCCCTGATCACTTAGAATCCACAATGGAGCTTATTTATTATTTACAGTTTCCTTGTGAATTTGCTTTATGCGCCATTATATAGGCCTGTATGTATGCTTGGGCTGTTGAAGAAAATATACAAAAATTACGCAAATGAAAATTCTTACAATACAATAAACTATTACTGTGCAAAAAACAGTCAGCTTAAGGTAGTATTATGCTGATAAATGTCAAAATAAGTAGAGTTATACACTAGAGTTGTGTGGGGTGGGTGTAAATTAAGCGTAATCTGCTGTGACGTCACAATCGTGTTGCATTGTGGTCTATGGATCTGCCTGAAGTGTACATGTTGAGTAGACTCGCTCCCTCGGTTAAAATCAAGCAGTCGAGGGTGTGTCCAAATAAACTTCCCTCGCCTACTAGACGAAGTTGAACGCACTTCAAAATGGCGGTGGGGATTCCCCTGAGGGGAAGTGCTTAGGGAAGTTCACGAGTGTATGTCTAAAAGTGGAGTTAAACGCGCAGGTGATGCTCATTAACATTTGCACCACCGGCCTCGCTCCGTTCCCCTTGCTTCATAGCCCCATCGCCCTTCGCACATTTTTGTAGAATATTAGTAGACTGTCTTACTTAACATCTGCTAACACTTTATTTTGATGCTCCCCAACAGACATTTTACTGACTATAAGTAACTTTGCAACGACATGTCAACTTATTCTAAAATCCCTAACCTAACAATGTACTAATACTCTAATGAGAGTTAGTTGACATGCAGTTGCAAAGTTACTTATAGTTACCTCCTTGTAAAACCTCCTGCAACCGACTACCAATAGTAAGCAGCAAATAGTGTAAAATAAAAAGCTATTGGCCAATTAAAAAAAGAAGAAGTAACTATGTCAACAACACGGGAAAGAAAACCAAGTCATCAAACCATTCTATGGGGTCTTTAAAAAACAAAACCATAATTCACCTGACAGACTTAACAGTTCAGGAGAGCATGAGAAAAAAGACAAAAGCATGAGAAAATGTACAAAAGGGATAAATGCTCAGCAGAGCAGTGAAATCATCCGTCTGTGCTCTGACAGGCCTCGATGACACCATTCCTGTCTGAGGGGCATGTAGAGCGTTCTGCTGAGCAAGCATGAGTGTGATACACACATACACAGCAGTGCTGGAGCCCAAATGAAACACACATTCATCTGGACCCCCTATATACACAGTCCAGGTGCTGTGGGGGGTGTCAGTGTTCAGTCAGTCAATCAAGTTGCTCTTAAATGAGTCTTTGTTCTAAAGCTGCTACAGTTTAAAAGCTGTGTGCGTGTGTATGCATGTACAGTATATATATATATATATATACACTATATTGCCAAAAGTATTGGGACACCCCTCCAAATCATTGAATTCAGGTGTTCCAATCACTTCCATGGCCACAGGTGTATAAATTCAAGCACCTAGGCATGCAGACTGCTTCTACAAACATTTGTGAAAGAATGGGTCGCTCTCAGGAGCTCAGTGAATTCAAGTGTGGTACCGTGATACCTGTGCAATAAGTCCATTTGTGAAATTTCCTCACTACTAAATATTCCACGGTCAACTGTTAGTGGTCTCATAACAAAGTGGAAGCAATTGGGAACAACAGCAACTCAGCCGCGAAGTGGTAGGCCACGTAAAAGCAGAGCAGGGTCAGCACATGCTGAGGCACACAGTGCGCAGAAGTCGCCAACTTTCTGCAGAGTCAATAGCTACAGACCTCCAAACTTCATGTGGCCTTCAGATTAGCTCAAGAACAGTGCGTAGAGAGCTTCATGGAATGGGTTTCCATGGCTGAGCAGCTGCATCCAAGCCTTACATCACCAAGTGCAATGCAAAGCGTCGGATGCAGTGGTGTAAAGCACGCCGCCACTGGACTCTAGAGCAGTGGAGTGACGAATCACGCTTCTCTGTCTGGCAATCCGATGGACGAGTCGGGTTTGGCGGTTGCCAGGAGAACTGCATTGTGCCAAGTGTAAAGTTTTGTGGAGGGGGGATTATGGTGTGGGGTTGTTTTTCAGGGGTTGGGCTTGGCCCCTTAGTTCCAGTGAAAGGAACTCTTAATGCTTCAGCATACCAAGACATTTTGGACAATTTTATGCTCCCAACTTTATGATAACAGTTTGGGGATGGCCCCTTCCTGTTCCAACATCACTGCGCACCAGTGCACAAAGCAAGGTCCATAAAGACATGGATGAGTGAGTTTGGTGTGGAGGAACTTGACTGGCCTGCACAGAGTCCTGACCTCAACCCGACAGAACACCTTTGGGATGAATTAGAGCGGAGACTGTGAGCCAGGCCTTCTCACCAACATCAGTGCCTGACCTCACAAATGCGCTTCTAGAAGAATGGTCAAAAATCCCCATAAACACACTCCTAAACCTTGTGGAAAGCCTTCCCAGAAGAGTTGAGGCTGTTCTAGCTGCAAAGGGTGCGCCAATTCCATATTAAACCCTACGGATTAAGAATGGGATGTCATTAAAGTTCATGTGCACGTGAAGGCAGGCATCCCTAAACTTTTGGCAATATAGTGTATATTAGGGATGTAACAGTACACACAAGTCACGGTTTGGTTACGTACCCTGGTTTTGGGGTCATGGTTCGATACGAGTTTGGTACATTTTCATGTCCGCCCCCCAGATTCCTGATTGCTTAAAATAAAAAAAAATAAAAAATTAGGAATTGTTGATTTGTTACTCTAATTGATAGATTGACCAATGCTGTGCGGTAAAATGTGCGTAGTCTACACTGTCGCATGAGAGTTCATTAACATGCGGTGACAATGGCAGATGCACAAAGTTCAATATTACGCTTTTTCAAGAAATCATGGAAAGATGAGCGAGAAGGAGAAAAAGAGCCTACTCCACCTTTCCACAAGGAGACAGCGAGTGAAGTGGCACCTAAGGCTTCCCATTTACAGGACACTCATATTTCATCACTGGACTGTAGTAGTGAGACTTACACCACACAAATCGGCACAATGCCAAATGATATGGTCTTATTATGACAGCGGAAACAACTTAAAATTCTCCATTTATCATACAGATCATCTGAAACTGTAAAGGGTCTGTTTTTATTTGTATGCACTCTAAACTCACAATAAAAACAAAACATTGTGCTTCTAAACATTATGTGAAGCGCTCTAGCCGGACGGGATTTAAACTTTGAAGACCCATGTTTAGTTTGAAGAGGAAAAATGTACCAAGCACAAAGTTCTGTCACCACTCCTGATTTCTAACACACACTCACAGTGTTTGGCTGGTCTCACGCCTGTCAGAGCAGAAACGAAAGTGTGAAAATGTTTTTCCATCGTCCCTTTTCATGTTCATTTGTAAATTGTGTGAGCTTATTTCATCCATTAGATCCAAAAGCCCATTCATTTACCCGCCCATAGAGACCCTCCCCTCAAAGAAATCAGGACAGAAGTGGTTGAAAGTGGACAAAAGAGACGGATTAAAACACGGGAATGTGTCTCCCTCGTCTACTGGTGATCCGATCCACCAAAACGCATCTTAATACCAGGTGGAAACAGGGCCTAAGAGACTTAAAAAAAATAATCAAATGCCCTCTTCTAAAATGTCGCCCACTCTTTTTATAAGTGTGAAGTCTGATTCATTGTGGCATATTGATTTGATATTACAAAATACTGACAAAATGTATGTTTCTTGGTAGTTTTGGTGAGTGGATATCATCTGGTACTGGGCAATGAAAAAAAGAGGGTAGTCATACTGAGATCAGAGGGTTAATTGCCTAAAGAGATGGCAACCGGTGGGCACTAAACAAACAGAACTTACCCTGGCACTGCCAACCTCAAAACACATTCAGATCTTCCAGTGCTGTTTGCTTTTCTCAATTGCTTCCACATGTCTGAAGCTTCCTCACAAGTACTCATCATTACAAATCGGGCACCTTTCAAAAATGCTGAGGATGAATCTACTTAGTTTCAGTAACTAGCAATGAAATCAAGTGTCTAGAACATCATATTGTTCTCGAGGTAATCGGTTTAAACACAACCACATAAATCGGCGAGATTTGCGAGGAGTTCGTAGGGAGCACTGTGAGACGGGTAACAGACTGATTCAATGCTTCGACTCAGGCGAGCCTGGTGTGAAATGCGCGGGACCGACCCAGCAAGGTCCGAGAGCTCAGTCGTTTGACGATACTCGCCGCCACCGGGAGTTGAGGTCAGTTACGGATGAATGCAGAGCGACGCTGAAACAGAAAAGTCACCCATTTTTTCAAACTGCAAACCACGCTAAAATAGTGTGGAATACTAAATCTAAATTAAGCGGAATTTTAGGTGGACACTTAAACATCCGGAGTCTAATGCCGAAGTTGGATCAAGTTAACATTCGTTTAACTGAATCCAATTTAGATTATATTTGTTTAACTGAAACATGGCTTCAAAGTAATATCTGTACAAATATGGTCGATGTCCCAGGTTATATCTGTTTTAGAAAAGACCGGTTTATCTGGTAAGGGTGGTGGGGTACTGATTTATATTAGAGAAGTTTTTAAGTGTATAGAAATTGAGTTAAATACAAAACTTGAATGTTTAGGTTTAAAAGTGATACTTTCTCCTTGTATGCAATTTAATATTGTTGTTTTATATAATCCACCGTCACATACTCTCTCCTTTTATGATGACATGAAGGAATTATTGGAATTGTTTGATAGTTCTATTGAAACACTATTTTATGGTGATTATAATATAAATTGGGCAGATAAGAGTGGAAGACAAAAGTTAAAAACATTGATGTCCAAATTTAATTATCACCAGTTGATCAAAAGGCCAACTAGAGTTTCCAGAAATAGTAGGACTTTAATAGATCTTATTTTTACTAATAGGGAAAAAAAAAACAAAAAAACATATAATTTACTGACAGGTTTATCAGATCATAATATCAGGAAATTAACTAAACAACGATTCAAAAACCAGAGACCAGAGAGAATTAAGTTTGGGATACCGAAATCTAAAGCAAGTCAATTTGAAACCGAGATGAAAAATGCTGATTGGGATAATATATTACATATAAATGAAGGAAACTTGTGTTGTACTTCCCTAACTGAAACTGTGACTAATTTGGTAAACAAATATTATACTTCTTTGAAATGTACAAGAAAAAGAGTATCATTACCATGGTTAAATAATGATATTTGTAATCTTATGAAAAAAAAAAAAAAAAAAAAAAAAGACCAAGCGATGCATAAATGCATTGTCTTCCAAATTAAACACGGATAATTTAATTTTCAAAGGACCTAGAAATAAAGTAGTACAAGAATTAAGGAAGTTAAAAGTATCATATTATACACGATTAATAGAGAGTGCTAAAGGGCAAAGTACAGTTCTATGAAAACAATTAAAAAAATTTACCAAATAAGACTCAAAAGCAGCAAGCATTCAAAGAGTTACAAATTGATGGAAAAGTAATTAATGATAAAGCTATTGTGGCACATGAGTTTAATACATATTTTATATGTTCAGTAGATGAATTAGCTTTAAATTTTAAATCTGCATCATTAATAAATAAGGTGCAGGATGTGCTATCAAATTCATTTTGTATCAAGGAGATCGAAGAAAATAAAATGATCGAAACTGTAAAGAAATTACCGAATTCAACAGCAAAGGATGTTTACAATTTAGATATTAGTTTTATTAAAAAATACAGCTCCTTGATGATAACTCCATTAACTCACCTGACAAATTTATCGATTAGAGAATGTGTTTTCCCAAAACTCTGGAAAAAGGCTGTAGTTACTCCACTCTTTCAATCAGGGGATCCTAGCCTGATTTCAAATTATCGTCCAATTTCCATTGTAAAACTTTACAGTAAATTTACAGGTAATTTCTAACAGTATTATACTGTATTTTCATAAAACAGTAACATGCTGTATATTTTACAGAATGTCTGTAAATATACAGTAGTTTTCAGCCCGTTTCACTCGTAATACAGTATCAGTACTGTAGAGGCATTGCATTATGGGATTGATTTTTTTTTTTTCGCGCTCATTTCAAATTTCTAGGCCATGCATACATTTTAGCTTCTCTCCCAACGCTTTTAGTGTTTCACGTCGACTCTTCAGGGTTTAATGTTATCATTAAACGATATTTGAGTGAATATAGTGTGCAGTTTTAAGCTTTTGAAGCGTCAGTTTGCCTGAGACGCGGGATGACTGGACGGCGCTGCTGAGAAGACGGAGATGTTATTTTCCACCTGATTAATCAAAACGTTTGTGTCTGTGTCGAGAAGACGGATAAACGATTGTTCGGCTGAGAATACGGTAAGTCAGTCTTTTCTGGAGCTTTTCGTTCGCGTTTCTACTTTGTCATGAATGGTTTGATCTTGAAATGTTAAACTTTTGTTTCTCATGAGCAAACGGTTAACGTTACTCTGTTCTCAGCGCTGATGTAACACTGATGTTTCATGTTATAGACAAACCTTAGCATATGTTATTCTTACAACCTGATTTTTAAACTGTTTTGTTTTTTTGCATTTTTCTTCCTCGTTTCAGGCTGAATCATCTGATGTAGCTCCATTGTTTACGTAAGTGTTGTGCTTATTTTCACGTGTATCAGGTTTATGACAAAGAATTCAGTGAATAAACGATTTTATTTTGTCAATTATTTTAAGCATTATTTTAAGATGCATCTTTTCTGAAGTGTAACAGGACACATTACTGAGATCATATGCTTAGCTGTGAGTCCTTGTGTTCACAAAAATGCTCATATATTCACTTCTCTCTCTTTATCTCTCTCTTCTCTCTAAACATGGCTCAAGAACCAGGAAGGGGGGAAAATGACCTTCTGTGAAATATGGTTTTGTTAATGTAAGTATTGCACCTAATTTCACATGTGATGTAATCAGGTTTATGGCAAAGAATGGACTACTTGCACTGAGGCTTGTAACACACTTACGTTTTGAAATGATACAACTTGCCTATTTCCGCTTAGTGATCGATGCTGCAGTGTGTGTGAGACCTGATGAATAAGATCAGAACAAACCTTCATTTATTTTTATTAAATATTTTAATCCCTATTTTTCATTGACAATCATTTCACTGTATGTAATTCTTAGTATTCAAATTCTTAATATTCAAAGTATATTTGTCAGTCCGCTGTCAGTGCGTTACTGTTTAAAGGGTTAGTTCACCCAAAAATGAAATTTCTGTCATTAATTACTCACCCTCATGTCGTTCCACACCCGTAAGACCTTCGCTCACCTTCAGAACACAAATTAAGATATTTTTGATGCGAGAGCTTTCTGTCACAT
Source organism: Mylopharyngodon piceus (assembly GCA_039654765.1). Taxonomy (NCBI): domain Eukaryota; kingdom Metazoa; phylum Chordata; class Actinopteri; order Cypriniformes; family Xenocyprididae; genus Mylopharyngodon; species Mylopharyngodon piceus. The sequence goes on along the minus strand of CM077442.1, from coordinate 7,693,417 downwards.
GTCACAGAGACGCATGGATTACTTTAACAATGTGTTTCTACCATTCTTGACCTTGAATGTGTAAGTTGTGCTGCTGCCTATGGAGGAACAGAAAGCTCTCAGATTTCATCAAAAAATATCTCCATTTGTGTTCCAAAGATGAACGAAGGTCTTACGGGTGTGGAACGACACGAGGGCAAGTAATTAACAACAGAAATTTAATTTTTGGGTGAACTAACCTTTAAAGATTAATTTAAATATTTAACATTGCTAAATGTCTTGAGGCAGGTACCACTTATTTATTTAACTATTTTAAAAGACTGGGATAAGAGCACCAACACACACAAGCTTGTACTTATAAAATATGAGAAAAACAGTAAGAGAAAAACAGTTAATGAGAAGACGAGCACTGGACTGCAGCAGGTTAGTGGTGTATGTAGGTGAGCTGAATGCTTTTACCAGAAACTCCCGAGATGTAGTACAACGTACAACGCGGAAGCAGTTGTGCATAGAGTCCATTCAATGAATGAACGATTTCATTGAATATAATTATAAGCATTATTTTTTAGTTGTATCTTTTCTGAAGTGTTAATTGGACATTTTAACTTACTGCAATCAAATGCTTAGGCTGTTAGTCCTTGTGTTCACAAAAATGCTATGGTGCATATATTCACAATATTCATTACTGTTTTCTCTCTCTCCTTTTTTTTCTCTTTCTTTTCTGCTTTTTTAGGCACTTTGACATCAACCATGAACACGCCTCAACAAACAAGAAGGGAAAGTGACTTCCAAGACTGGCAACACTGTGCAAAAAAGGAGCAGTACTGAAAAACTTGTAGGCCTACTATTTGTTTTTACTCCACATTTGGAAAAATGTTAAAAGTAAATAAGATTGCTGTATTGTTCATTGATAACTGCTGAGTGCATTTAAAATGTTGACCTTTCAACGTTGCAATTTTCTGCTTTTTTCCGTAAAAAAAAAAATAAAAGTTTTAAAACTCAGAGTATGTTGCTTTCCATTTCCTTTGCCATAACATAATAACAAAAGTATATTTTTAATTATTTAATGACAAATATAAGTGCAGTATGAAAAGCTGTATAAATGCAGTTAATAGCTGTAGATAAACAGTATAATACTGTAAAAGTACATAATATTACAGCAGGATACTGTATTTGGTAATTACAGTACTATACTGTAAATGTTGTTTACAGAAGCAATCCTGTAAAAATACAGTAAGTGGCTGGCAACCCAGCTGCCAGTATTTTACTGTAAATTTACAGTGAAAAGTTTTACAGTGCGGTTATGTCAAAGTTTTTAGAGAAGGTCGTAGCGGAACAGTTAATAAATTATTTAGAGAGTAATAACCTCCTTCACCAACATCAATTTGGTTTTAGACCACAGCATTCCACAAAAACAGCGATTTGCTATTTCTTGGAAAAGGCAAGGCATTCTTTGGATCAGGGACATGTGATGGGAGCAGTGTTTATTGACCTAAAAAAGGCATTTGATACAGTTAATCACACTATTCTTTTATCTAAATCTAGTGAAAGTTCAATTGAGTGGTTTACCTCGTATTTAAATCTAAGAGAGCAGTGTGTAAAAATTGGGGAAACAAAATCATCGTTTATGAAAAACAAAATGGGCTTACCTCAAGGATCAATTTTAGGCCCGTTACCTTTTAGCTTGTTTATAAATGATATGCCATGTTGTTGCCCAGATGTTGAAAGTCAGCTTTATGCTGATGATACAGTAATCTATACATCTGCTAATATATGGCTCCAGGAACATCATCTCATTTTAAATGTTGAGAAATCAGTTTTTATGTGCTTTTCAAATAGAAAGCAAAAAGTAAAAGTAAAAATTAGGGTTCATAATGAAGAAATAGAAGAGGTAGATGAGTTTAATTTCTTAGGTGTTGTTTTAGACTCACAACTTAAATTTGATAAACATATAAAAAAACTTTAAAAAATGGTAAGGATTAACCTCAGTTGTTTTAAACTTATTAGACAATATATCACAGTGGAGGCAGCTCAGCTTTTTATGCATGCAATGATCTTGTCCCGCATTTCGTACTGTATTACAGTTTGGACTCAAACAAGTGATTGCTTAATTAAAAAACTTGAGATGTTGTATAATCGGGCTCTAAAAATAATGGCTAAAAAGCCAAACCGATGGCATCATTGTCATATTTTTAAAAAAAATGGAATATGCTTAGTTTTACAAATTTAAAAGATTTGTCATATATAAAATTCATTTTTAAATGGTTGCACAATAAGGCACCATCTGTTCTATGTAAATTGATAAAAAGACAAGATGTCATAGGTAGAACCACTAGGAGTACAGGGGGTGGAAACTGTAGGATTGATTTTCGCCGAACCACACAAAGGCAAAGAGCCTTTTCTGTAAAGGGCTCCCAACTCTGGAACATGTTGCCAAAAGAGTTTAAAATAGTACATGATATTAAATCTTTTACATTGATGGTAAAGCGCTGGTTTAAAACTAACCAGAGCTGTACACATATTTAAACTGAATTATTGTTGTAGTTATTCATGTTACCAGGGTTGGAAGTATCCCTAATATAGGTATAGGTTATTTTGATGTTGTGTTAGATTTATTTTATGATTAGAAGTCTTTAGAAGCCTTTCTAGGGACCCGAGATGCAAATTAGCTTATGCTATACTCTCGATGTACAATACATATTTTCCAGTGTTGAATGGAATTCATTTCTGTTGTGTCCTGAAAAAAAAAAAAAAAAACTATTAAAAACTATTTCTCCATGTCTCACAGACATCTAAGCTTATTTATAACCCAAATCCCACTACAAGTGTCTAGGGGTTACCATTTAACAACCAAGTCTGAAACTCCACGCTGCTAATAAAATCATATTTCATATCTTAATCTCACTCTGTACTGCTTTAAATACACCATCTGCGTCTATCAAAGACCCGCAGAAACATGAACTCACAGAACCGTCCTGATTTCACAGCGGCTGGCGGTTTGAAACGACACCAGCAGATTAAGAGGAATAAGATTTGTGAACAATCGCAGAAAGAAGGGCTAATCCACAAAGCAATGGGGGGTGACCGTGACAGTCTCTGCTGAGCTCGTCGTCTCCAATGCCTGTCTTTGAAGACTCAGATTTCTGCTAACCATCAGTTTTTTTATACAGAAAGACGGATGGAATGACGCTCCCGGGATGATGCGATGGAACAGGAGAGGGTTTTGGGGTTATTGTGGGATTAACTATAAATTATTAGTTGTATATCGTAACATGAAACCAAGATGATAAAACTTCTTGATGCTGATTTATGGTCAAGATCAGGCAAATAATACTAAACTAATACTAATTCAATGGATGGATGGATGTATGGATGGATGGATGGATGGAAAATGAATAGATGGATAATGAAAAAGAAAAGGAAAGAAGGAAGAATGGATGAATGGAAAAAGGAAAGATGGACAGATGGATGGATGGATGATGCCCGACACATGCACGATTGAAACTCTTAACCACCTTTGAGATGGATCTGGATCAATTTTACTTTTAAAGTGCTTCTGCCATCTTAAGATCAGATGGACAGGATGAAAAATAATAAAAATAAAACTACAAAACAATCAAAATATTGCTCTGATCAACTAAAAAAATAGTTGTAATATACACTACCATTCAAAAGTTTGGGATCAAACTAAACCTAAGGTTAAAAAATCATTGTAGTGAAAAGTTAAGATATCGACCAGTTAAAAACAATCATTTGATTAATTAAGTAGTTCCTGTGCTGTACTGTAGCACAGCCCCTTTAAAAAGCTGCAATGTAGTTAACCCATTTTAGCATAAACACTTCTTATTAGTAGATTGTAAATTGCTGTAGTTGAATTACTTTAAATTCTGAGAAGCTTATAGGTTGTAGTTACAGTTTCAAAGTAGTTGAAACTGATCCTTGGAGTCACGTCAAAATACTCAAGTTCTGTCACCATCTGAAAACAAGATCAGAAAACAGGTATGCTGACGCTGTTATAACGCTTCACCAGTAAACGGAGGACATGACAGGCTCTAATGAAACCTTCATCAACACCAGACATGAAAAATGATTGAAACAAACAACGTGCTGATCCCTGTAGCTCTCTGGATTTATAAATATACAGCCAACGCACACATTTGAGACTGGGGTAGTGTAATGATAGAGCCTCGAGTACACAAGTGTGGGAGGAAATGAAGAGTGAAAAAAATCGATGGAAAGAAAGAAAGAAAGAAAGAAAGAAAGAAAGAAAGAAAGAAAGAAAGAAAGGGATGGATGGATGGATGGATGGATGGATGGATAAAAGAAAGGAATGGATTAATGGATGGATGGATGGATGGATGGAAATATGGATAAATGGATAAAAGAAAGGGAAGGATGGATGGATGGATGGATGGATGGATGGATGGATGGATGGCTGTATGGATGGATGGTGGATGGAAATATGAATAGATGGATAATGAAAAAGAAAATGAAAGAAGGAAGAATGGATGAATGGAAAAAGGAAAGATGGACAGATGGATGGATGATGAAAGAAAGAAAGAAAGAAAGAAAGAAAGAAAGAAAGAAAGAAAGATGGATGGATGGATGGATGGATTGATGGCTGGATGGATGGATAAAAGAAAGGAATGGATGATGGATGGATGGATGAAATAAAGGAATGGATGGATGGATGGTTGGATGGAAATATGGATAGATGGATGAAAAAGAAAAGGAAAGATGGACAGATGGATGGATGAAGAAAGAAAGAAAGAAAGAAAGAAAGAAAGAAAGAAAGAAAGGGGTTGGATTTGGGATTGATGGATGGATGGATAAAAGAAAGGAATGGATGGATGGATGGATGGATGGATAAAAGAAAGGAATGTATGGATGATGGATGGATGGATGGATGGATGGAAGTATGAATAGGTGGATAATGAAAAAAGAAAAGGAAAGAAGGAAGAATGGATGGATGGGAAAGAAAGAAAGAAAGAAAGAAAGAAAGAAAGAAAGAAAGAAAGAAAGGGATGGATGGATAAAATAAAGGAATGGATGGATGGATGGATGGGGAAAAGGAAAAATAGACAGACGGATGGATGGAAATATGGATAGATGGATGAAAGAAAAGGAAAGAAGGAAGAATGGTTGGATGGATGAATGGATGGATGGATGGAAAAAGGAAAGATGGACAGATGATGGATGAAGAAAGAAAGAAAGAAAGAAAGAAAGAAAGAAAAAAAGAAAAGATGGATGGATGGATGGATGGATGGATGGATGGATGGATTGATGGATGGATGGATGGAAAAAGGAAAGATGGACAGATGATGGATGAAAGAAAGAAAGAAAAAGAAAGACAAGATGGATGGATGGATGGAGAAAAGAAAGGAATGGATGGATGGATGGATGGATGGATGGATGGATGATGGATGGATGGATAAAAGAAAGGAATGGATTAATGGATGGATGGATGGATGGATAAAAGAAAGGAATGGATGGATGGATGGATGGATGGAAATATGGATAGATGGATGAAAAAGAAAAAGAAAGAAGGAAGAATGGATGGATGGATGAATGGAAAAAGGAAAGATGGACAGATGGATGGATGAAGAAAGAAAGAAAGAAAGAAAGAAAGAAAGAAAGAAAGAAAGAAAGAAAGAGAGGGGTTGGATTGGGGATGGATGGATAAAAGAAAGGAATGGATTAATGGATGGATGGATGGATGGATGCATGGATGGATGGATAAAAGAAAGGAATGTATGGATGGATGATGGATGGATGGATAGATGGGTGGATGGATGGATGGATGGATGGATGGAAATATGAATAGGTGGATAATGAAAAAAGAAAAGGAAAGAAGGAAGAATGGATGGATGGGAAAGAAAGAAAGAAAGAAAGAAAGAAAGAAAGAAAGAAAGAAAGAAAGAAAGAAGGGGGTGGATGGATGGATAAAAGAAAGGAATGGATGGATGGATGGATGGATGGATGGATGGATGGATGAAATAAAGGGATGGATGGATGGATGGAAATATCAATAGCTGGATAATTAAAAAGAAAGGAAAGAAGGAAGAATGGATGGATGGACAGGAAAAAGAAAGAAAAACATGACTGCTTCATAGCAGGATGTGTCTGTTTCTCTGCATTTGACCCTCAGACAGAAGACAACAGCTTGAAGCAGCTTTATAAACCTGTGAGTGTGAAGAGAGAGAGAGAGAGACTGAAGAAATGAAGCCATGTAAGACAGGAGCTGGCACTGGCATCTGACGGACTCGAGTCCACGCTGCCCCCTGCAAGCTGGCACAGCTCCTAGAGAGCCATTCTGGCTTGAGCAAACAGAGCCGTGTGCTTACAGCTGCACTCTCGCCTATTAAAACCTCCGGCTATTATGGGAAACCCAAAGGGATCGCGACGCTTATTAGCCACCACACCACGTTTCCGAGCCATGATCCTGTCTACTGCTGCACGGACGCGGAACAAAAGAGCTAAATTTAGCTTCCTTCAGACTCTCACAACAAAGCAGCCATTACTGACAAATTGAGAGCTCGAACGACGTAAATGACTATAATTTTGCCAGTGTGTGAAGTTATTTCCTTCATAATTTATGTGTGCATCCATGATCCAAAGCGTATGGCATTCAAAAGTGTTCTTGACATCGTGCTCAAGAAAATGTTGACTTGCGTTGCATTCTTTCAGACATTGGCATCTGACTGATGATGAGCTTCAAATAAGCCAATTAAGTGCTATCAAAGAGTTCGTTACTGATGTCATCAGCCAGAGAAAGAAGGATAACCTGCAATTACTCTAGCGCTGCTCAGTCAGCCAGACAATGGGAGCTCAGAAGAGCACCAGGCAACTGTGGACGCTCACACGGGCGTGAACGAACACAAGGCCAAACTGAGCTTAGAGGTCGAGTGCGCGTTTCATTGTGCGCATAATTTTTATAAGGCAATGTTACAAAACTAAACTATCAGTTTCCACAAAAAATAAAAATTGTGAAGGATCGTGACACTGAAGACTGGAGTCATGATGCTGAAAATTCAGCTTTGCATCACAGGAATAAATTACATTTTAAAATACACAGATCAGGCATAACATTATGACCACCTTCCTAATATTGTGTTGGTCCCCTTTTTGCTGCCAAAACAGCCCTGACCCGTCAAGGCATGGACTCCTCTAGACCCCTGAAGGTGTGCTGTGGTATCTGGCACCAAGATGTTAGCAGCAGATCCTTTAAATCCTGTAAGTTGTGAGGTGGAGCCTCCATGGATCGGACTTGTTTGTTCAGCACATCCCACAGATGCTTGATTGGATTGAGATCTGGGGAATTTGGAGGCCAAGTCAACACCTCAAACTCGTTGTTGTGCTCCTCAAACCATTCCTGAACCATTTTTGCTCCGCGTCAGGGCGCATTATCCTGCTGAAAGAGGCCAGGGAATACCGTTTCCATGAAAGGGTGTACATGGTCTGCAGCAATGCTTAGGTAGGTGGTACGTGTCAAAGTAACATCCACATGGATGGCAGGACCCAAGGTTTCCCAGCAGAACATTGCCCAAAGCATCACACTGCCTCCGCCGGCTTGCCTTCTTCCCATAGTGCATCCTGGTGCCATGTGTTCCCCAGGTAAGCGACGCACACGCACCCGGCCATCCACGTGATGTAAAAGAAAACGTGATTCATCAGACCAGGCCACCTTCTTCCATTGCTCCGTGGTCCAGTTCTGATGCTCACGTGCCCACTGTTGGCTCTTTCGGCGGTGAACAGGGGTCAGCATGGACACCCTGACTGGTTATGCAGCCCCATACGCAACAAACTGTGATGCACTGTGTATTCTGACACCTTTCTATCAGAACCAGCATTAACTTCTTGAGCAATTTGAGCTACAGTAGCTCGTCTGTTGGATCGGACCACACGGGCCAGCCTTCGCTCCCCACATGCATCAATGAGCCTTGGCCGCCCGGTTCACCACTGTTCCTTCCTTGGACCACTTTTGATAGGAACACCCCACAAGAGCTGCAGTTTTGGAGATGCTCTGACCCAGTCGTCTAGCCATCACAATTTGGCCCTTGTCAAACTCGCTCAAATCCTTATGCTTGCCCATTTTTCCTGCTTCTAACACATCAACTTTGAGGATAAAATGACTTCTTTAAAATAAAAAAATGGCATATGTACATATTACTGTATAGATAAAGGCATAACAGGCCCTTTTCAACATTTGTAAGTACTCTGCTTGACAAATGTTTGTAGGTGTTGGTATAATTACTGGACCACTCTAAATAGCTCTGCATTTGTCTTTAAGTGTATTTTTGTCCTCTTAAGATGCAACGAGTTATCTCTATGGTCACCAATTTCAGACATTTTTGCACTGAATGTTCGCAGTATCATCCAGTAAAATCATTAAGAGGCCGAATTAGCTGTAGAGCCACTGAGAGGAACAGAGACAAGGTACTAAAAATCTGCTTTCAGCTGGCTAATTAACGGCTACACACTCATTTGAACATGGATGAACTGAAGAGCAAATGACCTCTGAATTTCACACACCACGACCAGCAATTGAAAGCTGTTTTCCCCAGTGTTAGTGAGAAGCAGCGCAAGGACATCTTTCTTGATGAACGATTTTATGACTCCAAAATGTTCAGGTTTCGGGTTACAAATAGAAGGTCTGAGTTTCCCAGAAGCCTCTTGGCACCAAGATCTCTTGCTTGCTCCACAACAGAAGAAAAAACAGTCCAAATGCCTTCATGTATTGGAAACTGTTGCTCTGGCAAGTAGTAGAACATATGAAGCCAATCATGTTTGTTAAAATATTAGCTACAACACAGAAATGCAGTGATCTGTAACCAATCAAAACCCTTTGTCTGGTGAGGACAAATGTAAATATAAACGTTTCACCAATGGAATCCTGACGCATAGTCAGTATCAGCCAATATTTGTTCATTTTTAGATTATCGGCATCACTGATGTGGAATTTGTGTGTTTTATTTTACACTGTATACTCAAATGTCAATCAGTTAAATTAAATTAAGTTACAATCAATACAATCATACACAAGCACTGACGCTAGATGATATCTTTCACCTTTCTCTTACAATTCGGCATTAATATTTGTCATGTGTAAATCCATTCTACATCTTTACTTCCTCAAACCCTATTATGCTTTTGTTTATTGAGTTTTCTTCAGGGAACGAACACGTCACAATATTCCTCATTTAAAACATTTTGGTTGAGTTAGTTAGTAGTGTGATGAAACTTGCGGTTATGGTAAGGGGCGGGACATTTCCCAAACACTCTCAAAGTGGTTGACTAATCACAACACACTGGTCCAGCCAACCAATTATAGCACAATGCGCTTTTCAGAAGGAGGGGCTTCATAGAGACAGGAACTAAACAGAGCGTTACTGACAGACTGGGAAGAGAGGAGCTGCAACAATGGAGAATATGAGGAAAATAATGTTTTTTGAACATTTATGCATAGTTCCTAGAACTATTGGCTGAAGTACCTGGATTTTGCCGTGTTCGCACCGCAGGAACTAGGAACGATTTTAGTTCTAGGAACTCCTTTTGGGGGAACTAAATTAGCTGCTACTTCAGAGTAGGGTCTAAACCAGCACTATAGGAACTATCAGTGATAACTGTACGTTGATTGGTCAAACGCATGTCAAACACCGGCACCCGCCATTTTTAAAAAGTCGTGTAAACATATTTACTTCACGAACATGGAAAACAGTGATAACGGCATTTACCTGCTGTCTGCAGGGTTGTGTTCTTTTCTCAGCCTCGATGATATGTAATTCTGAAAGTTGTCATAGAAGATTTCATCTCTTAGCCCCACTTTTTGCTCTTTCAGTCATGCAAATTATAAGTTTACATTCCATCTCCGTTATCACGAAACCCACGACACACAACAAACACAGCTCCAATGACGGCATCCTCCATCCACCATTTTTTAGCATTTGTAAATGCCGCGCTTAAAGGAACACTCCACGTTTTTTGAAAATAGGCTCATTTTCCAACTCCCCTAGAGTTAAACAGTTGAGTTTTACCATTTTCGAATCCATTCAGCCGATCTCCGGGTCTGGCGGTACCACTTTTAGCATAGCTTAGCATAGTTCATTGAATCTGATTAGACCGTTAGCATCTCGCAGCAGGCGCAATGATATTACGCAGCGTCTCTCACAAATGTCTCCATGGTTGCAAGGCACGCTTCCTGTGCAAGCAGGGGGTCACAGGCGCTGCGTAATATCATTGCGCCTGCTGCACCCATGGTACGGCAGCAAAGTTCCTTGATTATTACGCCGGAATGAGAGTATAGTTCCTAGCCATATCGGCCTAGAAAATCGCAACTTTTCATTTTCCGTCGGTCTAACTACATGATGTAACTACAGAAGAGTCAAGTTTTAAATAGGAAAAATATCGAAACTCTTTGGTCATTTTTGAGCGAGATGCTAACGGTCTAATCAGATTCAATGAACTATGCTAAGCTATGCTAAAAGTGGTACCGCCAGACCCGGAGATCGGCTGAATGGATTCGAAAATGGTAAAACTCAACTGTTTAACTCTAGGGGAGTTGGAAAATGAGCCTATTTTCAAAAAAAAGTGGAGTGTTCCTGTAAAGACGCCGCTGTCGGCCGCTTCAGAGTTCCTATTCCCGATGCGAATGTAACCATGAACATGGCCCGGGGGAGAAATTAGTTCTCGGGAACTATCCTAGTGGCTTGTTCCTATAACTGAGTTAGTACAACTGTACGGAGCGAAAGCCCCTTTAAAGGGATAGTTCACCCAAAAAATGAAAATTACCCCATAATTTACTCACCCTCAAGCCATCCTAGGTGTAAGCTATATGACTTTCTTCTTTCAGTCAAACACAATCAGAGTTATATTAAAAATATCCTGGCTCGTCCAAGATTTATAATGGGAGCGATTAGAGGATGAGTTTTTGAAGTCCAAAAAAAAAAATCGAAGTACACAATGCCATGACGTACTACACTATGTCCTACATTATAACGCATAGTAACTCATGTCATTGTGTACTACGTTGCGAAGTTAACGCTTTTTAGACGCAAGTCGAATGCGTATGGCTGTCATGCCGAAAGCTTGTTATTCTACTTCATAAAGTTTTAAATAAGGATATTTGTCTTACACAAACACATCGATTCCCTTCAGAAGGCCTTTATTAACTCCCCGGACTTTTTTTGGACTCATCCTCCAATCACTCCCATTATAAAGCTTGGATGAGCCAGGATATTTTTAATATAACTCTGTGTTTGGCCAAAAGAAGAAAGTCATATACACTAAGGATGGCTTGAGGGTGAGTAAATCATGGGATAATTTTCATTTTGTGAACTATCCCTTTAATAGGTCCTCTTTTAAAAGTTTACAGATTCCCTCTGGGTGTAGTTATGGGAAAAACCAGCCCATAACAAAACACAAGTTCAATGATATAAAATCCCCAGTAGTAATAATTAAATGTTTGTAATGTACAATATGAATGCAATTACATAAGTAACATGAAGCATGCAGTGATTAATAATACAAAGAATAGCAAGACACAACTTAATCCAATAAACCATTAACACAATGTGCTTGTCAAACCCAGGCGCACACACAAACACAAACAATAGCAAGGGGCGCAGATGACACAACCACAACAAGTGCATGTGCGTGTCTGAGTATGTGTTGTTTCCTGTTTCTCCCAGTGATTTTTACGGATATTAAGTCATATGTCTTCTCGCATTGACAGAAAGAGAGCTCTAAACAGATCCAACTAGGGGAAAAAAATCTTAAAACAAACCTTTTGACCAATGCATTTTTCAAGTCTGTTCCAGTCATTTGTGATTCCTGGATAGGAATTAAAAAAAAAAAAAAAAGAAAATCATTCTACAGATGATCTTCATTTATTATTTTAACATTCCCTGATATTTTCAGGCGTTCCATGACCGTGAGAACCCTGCTTAAAGCTTAAAATATATGTTTAAAGATGGATACATATTTAACAATCAAGCTTAAATCTTTTTTAATTTATGTTAGCATATATATCTTCGGTTTGGCAGGGTCATTACACTGTAAATGGCTCCTCAATAAGGTTTCAGGGCCAAAAGTGTGTTCTGAACAATCAGATATTGTGTGTTTGTGCAGCCAGTGGAACATTTTATGCTTCTTTGTATGTGTATGTGTGTGTGTGTGTGAACTGGTCAAGGCCCAGCATTGTAAGACATGTGGTGAAGTGAAGGCTGAAAACACCACACTCAGCAATTCAGCCCAGTTAATGGCATTCACATCTGTGAGGCGTGTGCAGCTTCCAGAACCTTCTTTCTGTGTCACTCGCTCTCGATCCTCATGGCGTCCTCATAAAAAACCCTGCCAAACATACTGGACCGCAAAGCCGACATGACTCCAGACATTCTCATGTATCTCAGGTGAACTGTGTGTAACTGATGCAACAATTTTCCTTTATATAAGAGGCATCAGTGTTTCTCAAGATGTTTTGGTTGATTTTCTCACAAACCGTGTCAATGGGTCATATTTCACCCAAATTGCATTTGTTTATATTTTTGCTTTGTTAGGACCACTACAATTTCAGTGACATTATTTTTACAGCAATGAACAATAAGTGTCAATTGTTTATTTTATATATTATATATATATATCATGACACACTTTTCCTCTCATTCCCTCGTAAACCCTTATGGATTCACACAGGTTTCATGAGACTCAACCATTATGATCATTGTCATCCTATTAATTAAACGTTCACATCGGACAAGAGTTTGTTGGGGTCAGTGTGTCTGCAGACGCATGGGAAGCTGAACCTCAGGAGCTGTTTTCAGACGTACTGCCACTGTGAGCCCTTTTTCTGACAGGATATGGGGTTGGGGGGGTCAGACGGTCTAGTCAGGCAGTTTGTGTCTTTTACGCCATCTATTGGAACAAGCAGAGAGGAGAGAAGGTACAAGAGGAACCGAGGAGAACAAAAAAAGACCTCCAGACGACCTGATTTTGCTTCAGAACCCAGATTTTATATTGGAAGATAATACGGGACCATTTTATTTATTATTATTATTGCAGAAAAGAAACATTGGAGTTTGGAGTTCAGTCTAAAAAGGTCAATTTTGGTCTCATCAGACCTTTTGGCATCAGAGTCTTCCAGGTGTGTTTTTGCATAGCGCAAATGAGACTGAGTGTGGCACTTTTTCAGGAAAGGCTTCTTCCTTTCAGCACTATATTTGGCACACAGCACACCACCCAAAACACACCATACCTACTGTGAAGCATGGTGGTGGCAGCATTATGTTGTGGGGGTGTTTCTCTTCAGTGATTGGTCAGGATTGAAGGGAAAATGGATGCTGCCAAGTACATTCAAACTCTTGAGGAAAACCTGCGTCCCTAGACAGCTGAAGATGGGCAGGTCATTCACCTTCCAACCCGACAATGATCTGCTAAAAGAACAACGCAATGGCTTAAGGATAGGAAGGTGAATATTCTTGAGTGGCCGAGTCAGAGTCCTGACTTAAATCCCATAGAAAGTGTGTGGATGGACGTGAAGAGAGCAGTCCATTGACACTCACCACAGGATTTGACTGAACTTGAGCAATTCTGTGAGGAAGATTTGGCAAATATTCCCCAATCTAGGTGTGTAAAGCTAGTATGCACATATCCAAAAAGATGAATGGCTGTAATTAAAGCAAAAGGTGGCTCTATGAAGTAATAAATCAGGGGACTGATGACTTTTATAACCCTGTTATTCTAGTTTTTCAGGTTTTTTTAATTAATTTTCAGAACTTGTTAGTACATCCTCTTGAAAAAATTGTTTAGTTTGTATTTTGGTTCTGTTGAATTTATTTGTCCATTTTGTTTGTAACTAGTTTCTTTGTTCTTACTGTATTGCTGACTGTGTCTTCTGTAACAGTTTTGAGGACCTTTTACTTAGCTACATTAGCTACACTTAGTATTAGTTTTCGCTGAAGTGGCCTATCGATAATTGTGAAATTTTACTGATATCGAAAATTTCTCATATCGTAAGACTTTAATCATATCACCCACCAATAATTATGTTAAATAATCGTGATGTCAATATTATCATGATTATGATTTTTTGCCATAATCAGGCAGCCCTAGTTTTTAGTGTGAGGAACATTCACAAAATTTAATATTTAATATTATTTTTCCCTTAAAACTCATCTTTGATCACCAAAAAGACATATTTAAACGTTTTTTTCCTGTGAAAACAAATTTCTTTATGCCTTAAAATAGCTTGAATGTAACTCTACACCCTTGCCTCATTTATTATACGCGGATCTATGAATATGATAATTAGCCCCGCCTCCACTCACTCGCTCACGCAGCTCAGAGATCCACTCGGTCAACTTACTGAGGTAAACGCTGCACAATGGTATCGCTCTTTACAACATTGGACACATAACGGTAATTAATATGATTAGTCTTTTGCTTGACTATGTTATCAAACAGCTAATAATGTGTTGCTAATGTTACACAAACCATGTTCCCGTTCGCCATCTCAGAGTCACACAGCTGACTTCTAACAATCAGTATCCTTACAAACGCTTTAACAAATCAGAACGTCAGTGGAGAAAGGCATATAGTTCATCATAACATCGTAATATACATCATACACCCGCCATATTGCTAAATCTACACAATTTTTCATATCAACAGAAAAATATACCGGGATAATCTGGCTTCTCTCGAGACTCCCCTGCTAGTTCGCTGTTAATGATATGCTAAAGCCCGCCCACATGTTGGTGTGATTGGTTACAAGGTAGTTTGTGACATCACAGACACCAGCGATTTCAAACCGAGGGTTTGAGACGGTCTTTAGATCACTGCAGTTTTAAAGAGAAAATACTCAGCAATGGTGTTGACTGATGAATTTGCATATGGTTTGTCTTAAAGCATATTAAAAACACCACACAGACATATAAACAACATTAAAAACTTGATTTTCACCACAGGGGGTCTTTAAAGGTTCTTCATGGAACCATAGAAAGAAGCTTTATTTTTTAATAGTGCAGGTCGCTTTTACTGCAGCACTGGGGACAATGTGCAACTGGATGTGCAATACTGTAAATCAGCATTGTATAGGGTGAAGATCCCAATGTTTTTTCCATGGCTTTGAGGAGGACAAACTGCCAGAGAAAAGACATTTTGAGCTGAGAACAGAAAAACAAGGGTGACGGTGGCCTGAGAACACACATTCCATCCGTCAAATTCACAGGCAGCTGCAAAACTGGAAAAATGTCCAACTTTTTTTTTTTTTTCTCCAACCAAAAACAAATTTTCGAATACAGAACCGTTGATGGTAACAACACAACCTGGTGAAACCTCGCCAAGTTAAAAATCTAGGTCACGCTGGAGGGAAGGAGGGGAAAAATGGAGTGTGTGGGTGAGGACATGAAAAACAAAAAAAAACAAAAAAAGTGAAGAATGGTCAATAAATTCGAAGAGAGAATGTTTAGGTGAACGTGTCTCACGGCTGCGTGATTCCATAAGGGTTTATGAGGGAATGAGAGGAAAAGTGTGTTATGCTTGATTGGACACCAGAGTGATGAGTCAGTGAATCTCTCTCTCTCTCACTCTCACACACACACACACACACACACACACACACACACACACACACACTGTATCAACTTGCCACTGGAATGTGCAAAACTACATTTTTTTAAAAAAAGAACTGATTATCTGAAAAACTGTCTAGTCCTGCCTTGTATTATTGTGCTGGTTTGGGGTCATGTCAATCAGAAGTATTTCTTAAAAAACATTTATAAAGAACATGTTCATGTGTTTAAACCACTGGACTGAGTACAACAGAACAGATCACAGTAAAGGGCTCTCGTCAAGTCGAACGATTTTTATGTTGACACCGCATCTTAAAAATGCAACATGCAAAAAACATGCAAAAAACAAACAAACAAACAAACAAAAAAAAAAAAACTTTTGTGGACAGACTGTTAAAAACAAACAAACAAACAAAAAAACAGCACAGCCCTTAAAAAAACAGATAAAAAATATTTATATTTATATTGATATTATAATATTTAAAAAAAAAAAAAAAAAAAAAAAAAAAACTATAACCTATTATTGTACAAAACAATCAAAATCTCACAAAAAATTAGATTATGCATAATAGTGGTGTTTTTTAGAGGATTATTATTATTATTATTATTAGATACTATACATTTATATTATATTAAATTTTAAATAAATTATAATATACTTTATAAATAAATACATATTATTTGATACTATACATTTATATTACATTTTGAATAAAATATATATTTATATATTTATATATAATAATAATAATAATAATAACAACAATAATAATTATTATTATTAGATACTATACATTTATATTATATTAAATTTTGAATAAAATATAAAAATGTAATTGTATATTTATTATAATTAAAAAAACATTATGGCATTAAATACAATAATTACAGCAACAACAACATTAATAGTAAAAATACTACTATTATTAATAATAATGTTGATTATTATTATTATTATTATTATTATTATTAATAAATATATAATATATTACATTTTTATAAATAATATGCTGTTTTATATTATTATATAATACATATAAAAATAATTTTAGTATTAAACACAACAATAATAATAATAAATAAAAATTAAAATTATTATTATTATTATTATTATTATTATCATTCTTCTTCTTCTTCTTCTTCTTATTATTATTATTATTAACGCCATAATATTTTATGATTATTGTTATTATATACTACATTTTTATAAAAAAATATATTTTATTTTTTATATTATTATAAGTATTCAAATAAGTATACTATTAAATACAACAACAATAATAATACATAATTAAAAAATAATTAAATTATTATTATTATTATTATTATTAATGCCATAATATTTGTGCAAAGTTGTTTGATCTAAATGGTCAAATATATTTTCATGTGTGTTTTGGTCTACTGTCTATCTATACATTTCTCACCTGACAAAGAATAGCTATTATTTTTAAAGCATAATAATAACCCAAAGCAATAATTTAAATATATTACTCTAACTGTCAATACCGTTCAGTTAAGATGCTTTTGAGACTCACCAAACGAGTCTCTAAATTTGCATCTTTCAGTTCATCCCCTTTAAAGTAATTCCAGTAAAAATATTAAAGCTAAAAAAACACTAGATAAATTAGTGAACCTCAGCAAATGACTAGTAGTTTGCTGGACCCACCCCACTGCTCATGCCCACCAACATGCTTCACAATCAACAAAGTAAACGGCCTACATCTGCCCAGTCATCGAAACGCCGTTGACATGCCACATCTGTGGTCGCCCTGATTGCAGTTTGTATATAACCGAGGGAGTCTGCCGAGGGGGAAATCAAGCCGCAATCCCTGTTACTCAGAGCTCAGTTGTCCAGACACGAGTAAACATGCACACACACGCGCCATACCGTAAAACAAACGTTTTTGCAAAGCTCGCCACCATGAATCAGCATTATTCATCTCATCTGCAGTGTAGCAAACTGACGTGACCAGAACCAAACCAGAGCAAACCGGGTGGTTAAAACCAGGGCAGCTGAGCCGCCGCTCTCGCTGTACACACATCAAACAACGCAACAGTTTGGAGAGCAGCGCGGACGATCATTCCCGTACCGCAGGCCTGTAATAAACATCTGCTTATTCTTCTGATCTCACATGTGTACCGGTTCTTCGCTGAAGAGTCATCTCTGTGGTGGGTGAATTTAAAGGGCAGTAGACCATGGGAGTATAGATTCAACTCTCAGAACTTTTCTCTTAACTATTAGTTGTTCACTTTTATTCCCAATACTTTGCTTCTTCCACTCTTCTGGTACATATTAAAGCAAGTGGTGCATTACAGTGATTTACCACAGTAAATAGATGTTGTTAACCCAGTTAATCTAGTAAAATTGCTGTAATACACAGCCACAAGTGGATATTTAATATAAAAAAATCAGCAAAAAAGAATATGACAAAATGATTAAGGCAATCATCAGTGTTATTATTTCTCATACGCAGGGTTTGGGATTCGTACAAAACCACAAAGTATAATACCACAAGTATTAAACAAATGATACCTCAAATCATGTGTGTGCAACTACTTTTTTTTAAGTGGCCAGACATTTTTTCACATAGCAGATGATAAAGGGTCAATGACGTGGCGCGTCATTTTTTTGTCTTTAAGGTCTTAATAATAATAAAAAACAAAGATATGACATCCAAAGTATGTAAGGTAGTACAACTAGATCTCTTTTATTGAATCCAAAAGGTTTTAATTATATTTTGCTACATATAAAGGTATTTTAAAGATTTTGAAGTGTCAAAAGGTCATTTGGTTTAACCGTCCAAAGGCCAATACAGCCATTTCATTTGTGATTAAAATATCTTAAAATGTAATAAATGTATATATTTTTTATTCTGGCATGATTTTATAACATCATATATCAACATAGAGCAAAATTGTATTAAAATTATGTGTAGAAGTCGTTGCTTTGTTATGAGAAAGAATGTCCGGAAAAATTAATTTCACTGATGTCATTCGGAGTAACCAATATAAAGGGACCATTTTGGATCAAGTCATGCGGTCAATATCATGTGACAGGATGTGACATCATTCAGACACCTGCAAAGGTGTCTGAATGTGTCTGCAAGTGAAAAATTCATGTTTTCACTTGCTCATACGCATGTCTCGAAACATCAGGTCATTTGGTACAACCGCTATAAAACATGGAAAATGTTGTAATATTTCAAAAACTTGTACTAAATATAAAATGTTTGATTGTCCTTTTGCTAGCTAGATATCAGCCTGTTAGCATTGTTTGAAAATATCATCATTCGGTATAACCAAAAGTGTCATTCGGTAAAACCGAAATGTTGGTTAAACCGAATGACTTTTTTGGTGACACATTTTGTCCATCTTGTAAAAAATGACAAAAGCAGCGTTAATTGATTATAAAAACCACATAATCTCAATGTTAACACTTTATAAAACTTCAAAATTCTCCATTATATTCAAACCATATCTAGAGGCCAGAATATCATAGGTCTTGCATTTGGACCTAGCAAACACTAACCTCCTAGTAACTCCCTAGCAACAATCTAGATCAACCACATAACAACACATTTAGAGTAGGTTAACAAGACAACGATGTACAAAAAACGGAAATGTTTTCCTTTCGTGTACAGATGACAACATTGTCAAAACAATCCCCGTTCACACGCTGTATTATTCATGCCAGGCCAGTAGTTGGCGATGTCACTTTGTAAAGAAACACTACGCGCCTATAGGCTGAAGACGTTATACGCATGAGCATGACATCACCGTTTTCACAAATTTGCATTTTTGTAGTTTACACTGAGACGATAATGGTATCGTTTTCAAAAACTTGCACTTTGAAACCTGTTTTCAAAAGTTTGCATTTTCAGACCCCCAAAACGTTGTTGTCGTGTAAATGAATGGCCAAAACGCATAAAAAGTTTTCCGTTTTTAGTTGAAACAGTGTTGTGTAAACAGCCCCTAAGAAACAATTAAAACACCTTAGCAATCACATAGCAACACCCTGGAAACCACTCTCAACACTGAGTTTTTGCACGAGAAAACACTACTATAATTTTTCAAAATTGTAAAAAGCAATACTTGGGCCGAGAAATATCCTTCATTAGGGCTCGTTCACACAGAAAGCATTTTTGCTTTGAAAAGTAAGATGCATGCAGTAGAATGGGGATGCGTTTTTTAAAAGTTGAACTGATTTTAACTTTAGCGCTGCATTTTCAGAACGCCCTGTCATGCGTGAGACACCACAAACACGTCTGTCTAGTGCGTTTACATAAAAAAAACAAAAAAAACAATAAAAAAGTAGCACATTGGAATGGAAAGATAAGTTCTGTGTGAACAGCCCCTTAGAGTAACTACAGAACATTTATGGTTTTGAACGTGGCTCATCCAGTCAGATTTTAGAGACAGATCTATCTTTTTTTTTTAAATATTTGTATAATATCTGAACAGCTCTAGTTGAGTTTCAGAGTTCATTGAGACTCAGGTCAGTCTGAAAAAGATCTAACCCACACTCAAGGTCCTAACACTGACATTTTATGAATACATGGCTGGTTATTGAAACTAGCAGCTCTCAATCATAACAGACTGCCATTAATGAAACAAAATGACACACGGATCATTCAGATGCCGAGCATGAACACTGGTGAATCTTTGTATTTCCATATAACATAATAAATAAAATTTTAGATAGTCTTTTTCAAGCAGGAGAGACAACATACATTTGTAAGGAATAGCTCTACAAAATATATAATAGTTAATGCGAAATGTCTCCATGGGTGATTTTTGTTTTATCAACATCTAGATTATAGATTAAAAATGATTTAAATATATAGAGGAAAGTGTTACCTTTTTTGAGCACCTGTTGTCCCCCTTAACTAGTTCATAATAAAAAAATAAATATTGTCTGAAAAACTGCTTGAAAATTATTTCTAAAATAATGTTAAATGCACAACAGGACATATCAACTCCTCAAATAAAATAAAAAAATAAAATGAAATAAACATATTTTTTGCCAAATGGAATCCAGGAAACATTAAACCACAAAAATACAAAAATAAAAAATAGAAATGAGAGGAAATTAGGACATTTTTCCAAACCAAAAAGATCTCATCCAAACATGTCGTGCCAAATCAAACTCTTCACACAAAGGAATGGCATGCAATGATAAATGATAAAACAACCACAGGCATCTATGAAATCCCATTTAAATATCAAATATCACAAAGAGCTTCTCAAGAAAGCAAAAATAAATGTGAGAGTCAGCGAGAGTGAGATCGCTCCATAATTAATGACTTCATCTCCATTACAGAAATTCAATTCTGCTCTTTAGGTTACTACACTTTATCATTAATAACGGTGAAATCGTTTAAGGCAGGTTTGCGTGTACGTGTGTGCGTGTGTGTGTGGGGGGGGGGGTGCACTTTCACATGTTTTATGAGGATTTAATAATTGGATTTCCTGTTTAAGAAGGAACAAAGGCAGGCGATTGGCTTTGAAGTGGGAAATGATGGTTCACTAGACAAGCTCTGCTGCATGTGTGTGCCGTTATGAACTAGACCAGAGGAAGCCCACAGGAATGAATGACGTCATTTTATATGAACGAGAATCATTGTGCTGGTGTTCCTGATGAGAGAGGCGACAGGATGCTTCTACAAAAGACGCTCTGACTCTCTCTGTCTGTGATATGCAAACATAAACAAAGAGAGGCATCTTCTCTGAGACACAGGTAACACACACTACTGGTCAACCGATATAGGAGTTACAATTACTATTTTATATAAATACGAAACCATTTGATGTACTCACAATTGCTGAAATGAAATGCACATTTAGCATTTACTCTAACACGCTCATCTGCCAAGCAGGGTTGGCCAAAACTGAGAATTGGCTTATTTTAATTTATTTATTTATCTATTATTAGTGGTCGACTGATATATCGCCAAGCCAGGTGAATATATCGGTTGATATTTGGTATTGTTTAATTAGTTTTTCTGTTTGGCTGATAAGCAGGACTTTTATTTTGACATTGCAGCTCCCAATCTCCATCTTCATTAGTTTACTGTCTTTGTTTAACAGTTCTGTCCTAACACCTGTAAGGCAGATGCTATAATACTTTTTCATATACTGTTGCATTCAGCAAATATGCATTTTAAACAAGTTTTTGAATATCTAAACAAGTTAGATCTTCCTACGCATCAGCCTTCAAAAAACCCATATCAGTCGACCACTAATTATTATTGTAAATCAAGTTTGAATTTAAGGAAGTAGAATTAGAACGAAATGTAAAGGAATTCATATAACTGTGTGTAGCTTTAATAAAATATTTCATCTTCAGAATGAATTCCTATAAAAATTCAGTTATAAAAATCTATATACTAACTTGTCTAAATATGTATATATATATATATATATATATATATTTATATTAAAAGAATATATTATATATATTTAAACACACACACACACACATATATATATATATATAAAAACACTAAAATTTAAAATAAAAAAAAAAATAAAAAAAAAAATCGTAAGGCACAAACATTGTGAATACAAAAGTGAATTTGGGCATCACAGAATTATAATGTACAGCAAGAAATATATATATATATATATAAAAGTTTGGAAACATAACTATTTTTAATGCTTTTGAAAGAAGTCTCTTATACTCACCAAGCCTGCATTTATTTGATCAAAAATACAGAAAAAAAACAGTAATATTGTGAAATATTATTACAATTTAAAATAATGGTTTTCTATTTTAATATACTTTAAAATATATTTTTTTTTCTGTAATGCAAAGCTGAATTTTCATCAACCATTACTCCAGTCTTCAGTGTCACATGATCCTTCAGAAATCATTCTAATATGCTGATTTGATACTCAGTTATTATCAAAGTTGGAAACAGTTGTGCTGCTTAATATTTTTTGGAAACTGTGATACTTTTTTCAGGATTCATTGATGAATAAATAGTCAAAAAGAACAGCATTTATTCAAAATAGAAATATTTTCTAACAATATAAATCTTTACTATCACTTTTTATCAATTTAACACATCCTTGCTGAAAAAAAGTATTAATTTCTTCCAAAAAAAAGAAAGAAATAAAAAAATACTGACCCCAAACTTTTGAACAGTAGTGTATATTGTTACAAAAGATTTAATTTAAATAAATGCTGCTTTTTTAAAACTTTTTATTCATCAAAGAATCCTGAAAAAAGTATCACGTTATAAAAAAAAATATATATATTAAGCAGCACAACATTTGTAATAAATCAGCATATTAGAATGATTTCTGAAGGATCATGTGACACTGAAGACTGGAGTAATGATGCTGAAAATTCAGCTTTGATCACAGACATAAATTATATTTTAAAGTATATTATAATAGAAAACCATTATTTTACATTGTAATAATATTTTACAATATTACTGTTTTTTTCTGTATTTTTGATCAAATAAATATTTTGATCATTAAAAATAGTAATGTTTCCAAACTTTTGAATGGTAGTGTGTGTATATATATATATATATATATATATATATATATATTATTGCACCTTAAAATAATGGTTTAAAATATAATTTATTCCTTTGATTATTACTTTGCTTAATATTTTTGAGGAAAGCATTTATTTGAAAAAGAAATTTTTTGGTAACACTTTACAATAAGGTTTCATTAGCTAAGAATTAACAATAATTCAACAGCATTTATTAATCTTAGTTCATGTATTGTATTTGTAAACATTAGTTTATGCACTGTGAACTAACATGAACAACGAACAGCTGGATTTTTATTAATATTAATAAAGATTAATAAATATTGTAACAAATGTATTGCTCATTTTTAGTTCATACATTACTGTTAACAAATAAGAGCTTTTGTCAAGTGTTACAGATTTTTTTTTTTTTTTTTGTGACAAAGCAAAAGTCTTTACTGACACTTTTGGTCAATTTAATGCATCCTTTAAAAAAACAAAAACAAAAAACTTTTGAATGCTAGTGTGCATAAAGAGCATTCAAAATAAGTACCTTAAAAGGTTCCATTTTGGTCAATCATCTGCTTCAGAAGTCAGCTGCCTACAGTGTATACACAGGAAGGACTCTCTAGGTTTGGGAACAGAGCTTAAATGTGGCTCCATAAACAACCAGTGATGCTTGATTCTATCAAGAGAAGGAAATTATTCTGGAGGTAGTTTTGACTTATAGGAGTTTGTTGCCCTGGCAACATGGGTTGAATTGAGACATTTTGGCAGCTATTTTTCATCATCTCTGTTTTGTCTGTGTTTACAGTCACAAATGTTTCAACACCAAATATGCATCAAAGTAGGACTAAAAATATCCCTAAGTCTTTAGCTCAAAATACTGAAGTTCAAAATGACGGCGTGGTTCAACAATCCCCCCCCTTCTCGTAAGTTGCCTTCAGCCTCAACAAACACAAATGATTACACACGGCTACGGCTTTCTTCAGAGTGCTGTTGAACTCTTCACAGGCAGCTTGTGTCATGTAGTCTTCAGACCACCTCCTAATGATGACTTGTTTTGTTAGAGACATCGCCTTGAGGTTAGCCCATGCCACAGTTTTCATATTCTCCTTCTTATTAGCTTGCTAATAAACAATAATTATGTGTCATCATAAAAACATAATTACAATGCCTAATAATCTGTCAAGTTACAGATAGCAGTCAGCAAAGTAATAGCAACATTAGCGAACTGGATTTGTGTCAGAAAACCTCAACCTAGTGGTCCTGAGCTTCACACACAGACGATTCCCACCCTCACTCTCGCTGGGGCGACACATTCACTGCCTAAAGTCAGCAGCCCAGAAATGTCCCAACGCACAGAAATTCAAGAAGAAAATATGAAAATACAGGCAAAGGGCAGTGTCTCTGTAGACACAAACACCACTAGTGGGCCGATATATCGGTCAATATTTGGCATACATTAAATCTTATTAAAGTTACAAAAGTTATTCAATCAAGAGCAGTGAGTGATTTTTCTTTCCTTTAGTCGTTTGATTAACATTAATGACACAGACAGCAGCAGGAATATTAGGCTGCTGTCACTTTAAGAACTAATGCACGGATCCAATATAATGATACATGTGGGCTCTTTGACATGAAAGAGAGCCCAATTCAGTATTTGCGCCGATTTCTGGGCACACGCTTCCCACACAGCGAGTAATGAATTGAGTTTACTTTTGCATCTCTTTGCGCTTGAATTAGTGCTGTCAAAATTAGCATGTAATTTTTTCAGTTTAACGCGTTTAAAATAACTCATTTAACGCAGCATCCATTTTTTCCGTCATAATTTGGCTAGCGTTACATTAAATGATCACGCTCTTATTCACGCAAATGCTTTTAAAGCATTCAAGCGTGACAAGACAAATGAGAACGTGCTGTCTGCGAATGTTGTCATGTGACACACACACGAAAGAGCGCCAGTATCGAGTTCTCTTTCGCGCTTGAACAAACAATAACACACAGAATTATGCCAAAATGCCCGTTTTGTCGAGTATCCTCATAAGAGCAGGCTTAAATGAGTTAAATAACGTCTTAAATGAACTTAAAGAGACTTAAATGAGATGTGCGTCATGTTCGGCAGTGGCAGCTCTTAAAGTGACAGCAGCCTAATAAACCAGTTGCTGTGATGATGTCTGTCATTAATGTTCATCAAAGAACAAAGGGAACAGAGAAAATTGTAGCTTTAACAAGGATTAAATTTCCTACCTGTTAGACAGGCCACAGGTAAATATAACATTTATTATAACGGGTTTATGTGAAGATTGTTTTAAGTTGACTTAAATTAAAAGTTGTTATTTTTTAAAGCCTAATAAATGTTGAAATTGATAGCTTTCATTTATACTGTAATGATGAATGTCTATAATTAATGTTCAAAAAATAATTTTCATAGAGACATCAGTAGCAGTATTAGTATCAGTGATACCGGCCTTCATTCATAAAAAGATGCCATTAAACAAATATTTAAAATATACTGTCTTTAAGTTGTTTCTACATTAATTTGGAGAGTAACTGTGAAATTATTACAATATAAAAATATTAAAACCTCCAATGTTTTTAATTGTGATTAATTACATAAATAACGTGCAATTAATTAGTTAATTTATTTTAATCGATTGACAGCATTCGCTTGAATATTTCCAACCCGGTACTAGCTAACTAATAAAGTGGCCGGTGAGTGCATATATGAAGGTAGGAAATATTAAAAATGTAAATTTCTATGCAAAATTGGTTGCATGTATGATTTAGTGTAATTTTTATAAAAAGGTCATATGTGACCATATAGACCACAAAACCAGTCATGAGGGTCAATTTTTTGAAATTGAGATTTATACATAATCTGAATAAATAAGCTTTCCATTGATGTATGGTTTGTTAGGACAATATCTGGCCGAGATACAACTATTAGAAAATCTAGAATCTGAGGATGCAAAAAAAATCGCCTTTAAAGTTGTCCAAATGAAGTCCTTAGCAATGCATATCTACTCACAAAAATAAATTTTTGATATATTTACGGTAGGAAATTTACAAAATATCTTCATGGAACATGATCTTTATTTAATATCCTAATGATTTTGGGCATAAAAGAAAAATTGATAATTTTGACCCATACAATGTATTGTTGGCTGTTGCTACAAATACACCCGTGCGACTTTTGACTGGTTTTGTGGTCCAGGGTCACATATGGTGTCTTATGTTATGCTCTGAACACTATAATGATGTGAAAGGAAAAACAAAAATCCCCAAACGTGTGTGTGTGTGTGTGTGTGTGTGTGTAGGATTCCAGGAGGTTAAAGTCTGTTATTCTCTTATCAATAAACACCAGTGATACTTCACTAACCATCGGCTCTCAAACATTCCTAAACAACAGAGTCAGACTGCAGTATAAGATCGATTGCATTTATTATCTGCTGTGGTCTTCACTTCAGCAGTACAGAGTTGCTCTGGCTCGTCATCTAACAGTGGAAGGTCTGTGTGATTCTCATCCAGGACTCCCATAGTTCTGAGTCAGCGTCCAGATAGAGGCAAGAGCAATTAAATCTAATTTATGGTTCCCAGCGTTCCTAACGTCATAGATGTGTGTGCGAGTAATGCACTGATGAGACTACACTTCCATTTCTTCCTCATTCCAAAACCTCAGGCACCTCTTTAATGCACATTTGCAATATTCTTATATATATATATATATATATATTATATATATATATACCAAAATGATCATTGGCACATTTCTGCTTTTATACCGTATACATACTATCTTACCAACCAGTAGTGTTATATAATTTCCTACAGTTATTAATGAATTTGGGTGCAAAATTGAAGATTGTTTTTTGGTTAATGCATTATTTATGTGTTATTTGAGCTGTAAAGTTGTTTAATTTTTCATTTTAACGTTGGAATGTCTTTTCTAGGCTGATGATATTCTGGTTATGCAACAAAATTGCTGTGGGTGGATTTCTTTCCTAGTATGCTGTAGTATCATACAAAGTTACTGTGTTTACCAGCTTGACTTGGTTTTGACTGAAGTTGAAATATTGGATATAACTTTACATAGACAAAAAGGTTAATAACTGACTTTATCACCCCTAATCACAACAAGGCCTGTCTCACACAGCTCGGCACCCATATTAGCAGGTTGCATCATTCACGCTTCACATGTGACACTGCAAATATAGCCATTTTTTCCCAACTAAGTGTGCTGATTTCACTATAAACCTATTTATCAACACATTCTTTTGCAATACTGACTTCTATGAAGCAAAATAAAATAATGGATCGAACTACTAAAGTGTTAAAGGATTAGTTCACTTCAGAATTAAAATTTACTCACCCCCATGTCATCCAAGAAGTTTATGTCTTTATTTCTTCAGTCAAAAAGAAATTATGGTTTTTGAGGAAAACATTCCAGGTTATGCAACAAAATTGCAATCGGGTTGAAGGTCCAAATGTCAGTTTCAGTGCAGCTTCAAAGAGCTCTACACGATCCCAGACGAGGAATAAGGGTCTTATCTAGTGAAACAATCTGCCATTTTCTAGAAACATAAAATAAAAATTATATACTTTTTAACCACAAATGCTCGTCTTGCACTAGCTCTGCGATGCGGCACGCATTACGTAATCACGTTGAAAAGGTCACGCGTGACGAAGGTGGAAGTACCGAGCAAGCGTTTACAAAGCGAACGTGCAAAGACTAAGTCAAACGGCCTTTACCCAAAAAAAGGTAAAACAACGATGTCGGACGATTTTGAGATTGAGTTTTCGCCCTACTGCGGCACTTCCGCCTATGTCACGCGTGACCTTTCCAATGTGATTACGTAATGTGTGGCGTATCGCAGAGCAGTGCAAGATGAGCATTTGTGGTTAAAATGTATTTAAATTTTTTTATATTTTTTAGAAAATGGCCAATCGTTTCGCTAGATAAGACATTTATTCCTCGTCTGGGATCGTGTAGAGCTCTTTGAAGCTGCACTGAAACTGACATTTGGACCTTCAACCCGTTGAACCCCAGTGAAGTCCACTATATGGAGAAAAATCCTGGAATGTTTTCCTCAAAAACCTTAATTTCTTTTCGACTGAAGAAAGAAAGACATAAACATCTTGGATGACATGGGGGTGAGTAAATTATCAGGAAATTTTAATTCTGAAGTGAACTAATCCTTTAAGTTTGATTCATTTTCCACATACAGTGACAGACAAAAATATTAAGCTAATCCTACTGAATCCAGTCAACATATTAAGTTTATAGTTACACTTTAGGTTTGGTGTAAATTAATTACCAATTTTAATTAATGATAGAGTATGTGTGCGTGTGTGTATGTGTATATATTATATTTAATTATTTATAAAATGTATAGACGGACTGTTTTGGTAACATGCTTTCCCCCCCCTATTTTTGGTTATATGCAGTTGTTTTTTATATTTGTCAACTAAATGGCTGAACATCTTGTAGATGAAAAGCTTATGTCTTGTCTCTGGTAATTCATAAATTAACTTTACAAGCGCATTGTGCTTGTAAACCAGTGACACTTGTATTGAGCTTTATTGGTAGTCATAGAATATTCATGTTTGAAGCATCCATTTTTTATTGCCATGAAAGCGTATAATTAATGTATTAAATGCCTAGCTTATATTCTCAGTTTTGATTTAGCACCTTATTCAATTCCATTTTAAATGTTTAGTTGCATGACAAAGCCTTCAAATTGCTCGGGTCTCTCTGCAGTTTGTGTGGCGGTACATTGACCGACTGCCCAGTCCTTGTTTATTTAATGAGATTTTAATAAATTATGAAGAAGGGGCACATTAATGTATCGACATGTTCGTCTAATGCTAGCTCAAGAGGGGAGTGCAGGCACTTGTCAATAAAACACTACGCTTTTGAGTGGACATTACTGAACACTGTTTCATAATTCAGTTTGATCATCAGGCCCACAAACAGCCCTAACCAGATCTGAATTGTCTTAGTGAGCGATGCGCGTCATTCGGGTGGAGAATCAATGATAATGCATGCTTTTATAATGAAGATGACATGGAGGGCAGGTCAGGGAACATCAGCTCTCTGCGTAGGGCTGCCCCCTAATAGTCGACTAAACGTTAGTCGAAGAGGCTTAGTTGACCAAATTTTAATTAGTCGGTTGATTGCAGAAAAAAAAAAAAAAACCTCCACAGGAAGTGCCGCATTCACGCAGTATATGATGGACAAATTGTTAACACGCCTGGTCAGTGTGGTAATTATGTCGGGCAGGAAATGCAAATGTTTGCGACCTAAAACGAAACGTTTGCCTAGATAAATGTGCGCTATTATTAGGCACATATCCAAGTGTTCGTGTGGAATGTGGAAGCTAAGTTAGTACCGCACTTACTGAATGACGTTTAACTTAACATGCATTTATCTCTATAGAGAGCAACAGTCGGGTTCCAGAAGTAAAAACTCCATTCATTTTTTCCATAAGAAAATTGATTTTGAATGATAACTTATAAAGACAGCCCTACTGTGAGCTACGAGTTTGTTAATCCATGATATTTGCTTCTGCTGAAGCTGTCAGTCTGCATTATTTCAGCTTATATTTAAAATATAGTGTTTAACAGCGGAATTTTTGGTGAAAAACTACATTACCCATAATGCTTTACAGTACACCAATCAGAGCTGAAAAAAAAGCAACACAGGCCAAAATAGCTCTTTATTTCCACCCACTCCCATAAGGCACTGTGAATGATGTAATCGAGTCGATCTCTCTGCACTCTAAATGTTTGTATGTGTGTGTGTGTGTGTGTATATATATATATATATATATATATATATATATATTAGGGCTGTAACAGTACATGTATTCGTGCCGGACCATCACGGTACGGACGTCACGGTTCGGTGCATATAGTCAGACGACGAATACAGTCAGTCACAGGCGATCTGCTCTCCAATCCAGAAGGGGGCGCGCGCGGTAATACAATGCTATTTGCTAACCACCACAACAGGAAAAAGAGCAGAAGAAGAAGAACAGATGCTCTATGCATTGATATGTTTATGTATAATCTCTCAACAAGTGTTTCACCCACAGAAAGACATCAATAAAACAGCTTGAGAATAATATCTCACCTAGCATTACATTTACCTCAGGCAAGTCATTTAGTGTCCACAGCATGTTAGTTCACTAGACAAAATGAACTCTAGAGGGAGCATTTCACTAAATATATGCACTATATATTCATTATATACTTCATAAACATGGCTTGAATGAACGACTGAAACTTTGTTACTAGCACTTCTCGTGTTTATTACCTCTTTAAGATGAATCGCTTGTATTCTTCAGTTGTGAGCGTCTACTAAATAAATAAATGTAAATGTAATGCAAATGACTACTAGTCGACTAGGAAAATCTTTAGTTGGCAGCCCCATCTCTGTGGCATGTGTTAGTCATCATTTCATTGTTTTTTCATTGTTTTCCCTCATTTGTAAGTCGCTTTGGATAAAAGCGTCTGATAAATGAATAAATGTAAATGTTTTATTGTGTAAACGCCGCGGTCAGCGGCTGCAACTTTGAGGGGTCGTTGATTGTAGATTAGCCTGTATTCCTACATGATTGGGCTCGTTTTGCAGCGAGGTGTGGAGGAGTTCAAATGCAAGCACGGAAAAGAGAAGGCCTTTAGATGTGGATGAAAGAATTGTCCTTAAACCACATGACAGGTTAAAAGCGTCGTTTGACCTGGCGCTCTGCTGACTGGACCCCCCTAAAGACAAAACTCAAACCAGACGCACTGTCAAAAACAGGCCCGCTCGACTTACCACATCACACGCACACGCTTAACACTGTCATACCGCCCCGAAACAAAGCCAAGGAGAAGAGCCAATGAAAAACAGAGCAGTAAAGACAGGGACAAACAATCTCTTTTTCTGTTGTACGGCCTGCCGATGCTTCCCTCCATCTGCTGAAACTCCACAGAAACAGGAAATTAACTTAAGTGGGATAGATGTCACTCTCTTCACCAGAGTTATAGAGAATTTAAGAATTGGCTTCCTTTAATTCATGAGTGTGAATCTGAATTGCATTTCCACGGAATTGTAAATTTGTGAGAGGGCCAAAAATTATATAGTGTACCTTTAATTATAGGTATTTATAATATATCTGTGATTATTGCTTTTATCATTTATTTTTTGTTGAACTATTCCTTACAAACATGTTGTTTTCTCATGTTCAAATAATATTTAAAATCTAAAATTTAATTTGATGATGGCAATATAAAAAGTCAAATGCTTCAGATATTCATCATCTGAATGTAGTACTTTTTAGGTGTTTAGTTTAAGGTTTCCATCTTTTAATCTTACGTCATGTTGTTTGGCTTCATTTTAAAGATTTTGGGGTAATTCTGTTCCAAAAGTTAAAAATATATTTGAATATACTGTATGGTAATTATAGGTATACACATCTGGACCATGTTGATTATTAGCTTTTTTTTGGACACTTGTTTATGCCTTTTTAATTTTAGATTACTTTTGCTGTCATCTAGCTTTAATTTAATTGGATAGAATTATGGACTTTTATATAAATTTATATTAAAAAAAAAAATATATATATATATATATATATACACATACACACACACTGTATATATAGTCAAACCAAATTTTTTTCAGACACCTTGAACATTTCATTCATTAATACAGTTTATTCACTATAGTTTAAAAAAATGGTAATAAAATATGACAATATCTCAGAGTTAAATTATATCAGATAACACTTAAGCAAAACATGGTCAGGTCAAAGTGTCTGAATAATTTTTGGTTCCAAATTTGTATCAATTTTACTGGTAGTCCACTGTATAAAGAATTTTTAGGTATAATATGTCACAGTTTACTTTATTTTGCTATCCTCACTTACATAAATGAACTATAGTGTCCTGCACCCACTAGTAAAAATATATAAAAAATATCAAGTAATTTTTGGTTTGACTGTGTATATATATATATATATATATATATATATATATATATATATATATATATATATACACACACACACACACATACTGGTCAAAAGTTTAGAAACATTACTATTTTTAATGTTTTCAAAAGAAGCCTCTTCTGCTCATCAGGCCTGCATTTATTTGATCAAAAATACAGAAATAAAAACAGTAATATTGTGAAGTATTATTACAATTTAAAATATTGGTTTTCTATTATAATATACTTTAAAATATCATTTATTTCTGTGATGCAAAGCTAAATTTTCATCAGCCATTACTCCAGTCTTCAGTGTCACATGATCCTTCAGAAATCATTCTAATATGCTGATTTATTATCAATGTTGGAAACAGTTGTGCTGCTTAATATTTTTTTTTTATAACCTGTGATACTTTTTTCAGGATTCTTTGATGAATAAAAAGTAAAAAAAAAAAAAAAAGAAAAGTAAAAAAAAAGAAGCAGCATTTATTTAATATAAATATTTACAAAAAAAAAAAAAAAAAATATATATATATATATACACTACTGTTCAAAAGTTTGGGGTCAGTATATTTCTTTTTCTTTCTTTCTTTCTTTCTTTCTTTCTTTATTTATTTTTTGGAAGAAATTAATACTTTTATTCAGCAAGAGTTATATTGTTAGAAAATATTTCTATTTTATATAAATGCTGTTCTTTTTAACTTTTTATTCATCAATGAATCCTGAAAAATCTATCACAGTATCCAAAAAAATATTAAACAGCACAACTGTTTCCAACTTTGATAGTAACTGAGTATCAAATCAGCATATTAGAATGATTTCTGAAGGATCATGTGACACTGAAGACTGGAGTAATAGTTGATGAAAATTCAGCTTTGCATCACAGAAATAAATTATATTTTAAAGTATATTAAAATAGAAAACCATTATTTTTAAATTGTAATAATATTTCACAATATTACTGTTTTTTTCTGTATTTTTGAAGCCTTGATGAGTATAAGAGACTTCTTTCAAAGACATTAAAAATAGTAATATATATATATACGTATATAATATATATATATATATATATATATATATATAAATAAACAAAAACTAAGACAGCAACACAATATGGAAGCTTGTTTCTGCCACAGAATAAAAAAAGTCATTGTGTTTTTTTTTTTCTCTCACAGTTCGCAATTGCAAGTTATAAAGTCAGAATTATGGGATATAAACGTGCAAATGCAAATGCAAATGCAAAAAAAAAAAAAAATCAGAATTGTCAGATAAAAGTAACTATTTTTATTCCCTGGCTGAAACAAAGTTCAATAATACTTTGACATGGATTAAACCGCACATAAACATTAGACAACATACTCTATTTAATTTAGACTATATTAGAACTTTTTTTTTATTTTTTTAATTGAATTATTAGCATATTTTAAGAAACTTTTTTCTTCTGGCTTTGTCAATCATCTTAGATGAATTTCTGTCATTGACAAAAGGTTTTGAAACGGAGCCCAAATGGGTTTGTGTCGGTACACAGAAAGTGACATCTGTGACAAGCCTACTGACAAGCAGGTTCTTGTCTGTTTTGTTTTTTTTTTTTTTTTTTTAAAGTTGGATATTTATTTATATTTTTAGTTCGGGGCTATTGACAAGAAGGTTGCTAGTTCACTCGTGCAGAAGCAAACAATTACACACCAGTACTGTGCCCTTGAACAAGACACTTTACCCTAGGATACTCCAAACAGAATGACCCTGTGAAAAAAAGATCTGTAAAACTCACAATATAAAGACCCATGTACTCAGAGAAAATCTCAAGCTCCAATCTTATTGTCTGGCTTTACACAACTTTAAGAGTTGTGGTATTTACAAAGCACCATGTTGCTATGATGAAAGTTTTTGAGGGAACAAAAAAAAAAAAAAAAAAATTCACTAGATTTGGCAACATTTGTAAGAACTGTACACTGAACAAAGGTCTGTTGTGATTATTGATTAATGGTCTGATCTAATCGCAATTATTTTTCAATTGCTTTTTTGTCATTCAAATAAGGGAAATCCTATGGGCCTATCTTACTATAATTTCATTATTATAGTACATATAAAAAATAAATAAACAAATAAATACTATGGCATCATTTTAGGTTTGAAACCTAATCTCATGACATTGCTATGTAACTGCATTTTGACCTCACTGCAGCAGAATTCAACCATGAAAAGCCATATATCAAACAAAACATAAGCAGAAATAGAGTTTTGTCTTCGAGAAGTAAGATCAAAGGTGAAAGTCACTCTGAAACTGTACTATAAACCAAAAGCAGAATTCAAAAAAACAAATCCATCTGGAACCTGTGAAGAGGAACACGGACGAAAACAGATGACCTACCGAGAACATTTCCTGAGGGAACTTCATCCAGTTCTTCCAGCTCACGGCCCATCAGCAGGTAGAGGCTGTCCACGGTACAGCAGGCCATGTGGGGGACGCTGGGTAAAACATCAGCTACTGAGCAACCCTCAGGAAGCTGAAGGAGAAAATGATCAACAAAAATCCCACATCAGCATTAGGACTCATATTACCAGACTGCATATGTGATAAATAGGGAACAGTGAATTGCAAAACATCACAATTAATCACAGGAAAATGATTAATTACAGAAAAATGTGCAATTAATGAATTACTGTCAATCTATTAAAAAATAAGTTAAGTGCACATTTTTCTGTAATTAATCGCAATTGATTGTTGCCACTAACATTAAACATGATCTATCTATCTATCTATCTATCTTTTTTTTAAATATTAATAAGTGTCAAAATCATTGCAATTTTTTTTTTATCAAACCTTGCAGCCCTGAATCACCTTTGTTTAAGTGGATGTTTCCGCTCTTAATTTGAAAACGTTCTCAATGGCTGATGACGGAGGAGTTTTATGCAAATTCGTCTCTGATTCTTCAATGAATGTCTCAGTTGTATGAATCTTATAATAGTTTCTCGGTAATAATGTAATAATTAGCTCCAGACAGCTCAAACATGAGGAAATTAATTGGATATGAACCCGAACGAGTCAGACCATTTACCCGAGTTCAAGTTCACCAGGGTTAAGGATTATTAATTGTGTGATGATTATGTTATGAATTGCATTAATTCTTGGATAAGGAAACCGTCTGCAGTTATTAAGACAGACAAACAGCTGCTCACCACTCTGAGCGCCAGTGACGGATCGTATTTGGGTCCGAGCACAAACACCTTTTGGCCTTTTCTGACGACACCGCTGTAGACTCGTGCAAAGGCCACAAAATGCTCTTTGTTATCCTCCTCCACTGCAGTTCTGACCGAAAGAGCCTCTGTCTGCACACACAGAGCATCTGCAGACCATACAACCACACAAAATAAAGCCGATGAATAATTCAGAGTAAATATACAAGATTTTAAAGAGGACCTATTATGCCTTTTTACATTTTCTTCTTTAGTGTGTAATGTTGCTGTTTGAGCATGAAAAAAGGTCTGCAAAGTTACAAAGCACAAAATTCCTCCAGCAGGAGTTCTTCTCGATATCAGCGTCACTGTTTCTGAACTCCCTGAAACGCCTCCATTGTAGTCTTGAGTTTTCTTCCGGGAACGGATATGTCACAATATTCCTAATTTAAAGGGGACCTATAATGCCCCTTTCACAAGATGTAATAAGCCTTTGGTGTCCCCAGAATGTGTCTGTGAAGTTTCAGCTCAAAATACCCCACAGATCATTTATTATAGCTTGTCAAATTTGCCCCTATTTGGTTGTGAGCAAAAACACGCCATTTTTGTGTGTGTCCCTTTAAATGCAAGAAGAGGGCGGAGCTTTAACAGCTCGCGCTTCGGTTGCTCATCAACAACAAAGCTGGAGAATCTCACGCAGCCAAAATGAGGATTGTCAGTAACGGTGTTCAGCCTTACATTGTTCAAACCGGAGTCGACACTGATGGAGAGACTCAGGAAGAAGTTACAACTTTTAGAATGAAACTGGACGTTTCTGAACGGTTAGTGGATAAATTTATGTAGTTGCTGTGGAGTTGATTCAACTCATCGACTAGCATGTGCCGTCATGTTAACCTTTTGTGCAAATCCAGCGTTGAACTGACCTTCGTTTGTGAAGCAGTCCGGGTAAAATGACGGCATGACAACAACACTCTACTACAACAACTCTTCCTCTTCTCTAAAGCAGCCCAACATGGCCCCGCCCCCTTTGTTGCGTGTTCTCGGGGGCGGGGTTTATGTAAATTTTGGGGTTTGTGATGTCACTAACCCAGGAAGAAGCTCGTTGTAGTCCCTACCAGCAGTTTGTTGTAGTCTTTAAACAGAATTCTTTAAAAGAAAATATCTCCCTTTGCATTGAACTTTGAGCGTCGTAACTTTGCAGATGTTGTTTATGCTCAAACAGCAACATTACACACTAACTAAAGTTAAAAAAGTGAAATCATAATCAAGGACCCCTTTAAATAATTCCCACTCAAGCCATATGCAAAATAAAGGATTGAGGCCTGGTTGAGTTAGTTAGTAGTGACAGACTGGGAAGAGAGGAGCTGCAACAATGTAAAGTATGTGAAAAATAATGTTTTTGAACATTCAGACATGAAAACCTATTCTAGTAGTCCCTAAAACAAACAAACAAAAAACTTTGTAAAAGGGCATAATAGGTCCTCTTTTAATGAAGTACCCAGGTACAGTCAATGAACATACCACGATAATTTTACACCTCTTTTACTCATTCACTGTTACACACACATCATTAAACAGATGCAGTTCTTGCCTGTGACGCTACCGGTGGCCGGGGCTGCTGGGGTGGAAGTACCTCCAGCATCAGCTGACCCGGGGCTTTCTGCACTCTGATTGGCAGCTTGTCTCTCGGCGTGCCGCTGCCTGGCCAGTTCTCTTCTCTGGGCGATCTCCTCCTGAGTCAACGGCCTGAAGGTACGAAAACATCACAAATCATAATGCACGGTTATGAACCACAGAAGCCTGAGCACTTGGCAAGATCACAGCTGGACAGTGGGCTACAGTGTTTTCTGTGCACAGGTCACCTGTTTGTTGATAAACTGGTCAAGTAGAGTACTGTGTGCTAATTGGTGGATGATTAATTCTCATGAATTACAAGTAAGCCATTTCTTAAACTCAGAAATCAGATCACTGCACAACTTTTATTTAATTTTATAGCACATTATTATTCCAATGTCAAATATACTGATTATGCAGTTATCAGCATTCAGAACATACAATGTCGTCCATGTTTTATCCTGTGTTTAGTGTCAAATAAAATTAAATCATTCACTCTAAATAATTGCTGGGTTAAAAACAACCCAAGTTGGGTTGAAAATGGACCCAGTGGTTGGGTTAAATGTTTGACTTTCCTGCTGGGTAGTTTTATTTAACTCAACTATTGTTTAAAAATGACTGTATTGCTCGCTTAAAATGAACCCAAAGTATGTTGGAAACAAACATTTATTAATATGTTTAATAAATGAACATTTATTAAAACATTTAAGGAATAATTTGCTTATTGCTTATTAAATTGCTTATTAATAAATGTTCACATTTTGATTATTATTGTTGCCTCTGGTAATTATGTGTCTGATTTTTAATTTCCAACCTATTTTGGGTTCATTTTAAGCCAGACATACAGTAATTTTTAAACAATAGTTGAGTTAAATAAAACTGCCCAGCCCGTTGGTCAAACATTTAACCCAACCGCTGGGTCAAAACAACCAAATCGCTGGGTTTGTCCATTTTCAACCCAACTTGGGTTGTTTTTAACCCAGCATTTTTTAGTGTTCATTTAACATGCAAAATATCAGCATAAATGATTTTAAAAGTTATTTTTGACCAGTGTATGTAACGTTAAATCTTAAATTAGTGAAAAAAGCCAAGACGAGCAGTTTTTTTTTTTTTTTTTTTTTTGCGGCAGCTATTATCGCAGACATTCAATTTCAAAAGCAAAGATAAGTGAACTGATTCAATATTTCTAATTCAAAAAGAGGCCGACATTCCATTATAAGAACAAAAGGGAGCTGCAGACAAGCTTAAATAGAGCACCGAACTCTTACAATTGTTCGACTTGGAGATATAAATCTCAAACTGCTCAAAGTCAAACTGGCTCAGTTCTTAACACACCAGAAATGTACCAAAGAGTTACCATAGCTTGAAACTAGCTAACATCAAGCACTAATAATGCACTTTCATGCTCCTAAGCAGCAGATCCAAGAGAAGATTTAAACCATGTTTGCCTCCAAACTGCTGCCACATATATTAAGGACCCATCTAATGCAGAGTGATGGCTTCATCTGAGGAGATGACAGATGAACGATTGTTACAGACTATAAACAAATCGCTGAGAGGAACCTAACAGCCAACAACTGTGACTTATTTCGCTTTATATCTAAATATAGATCCTATGCTGTTACACGGCATACTTGCTGTAATTGGTTAGAAGACATTACCAGTGAAATGACTGAATGTGGAGTTCATCAAGTTTACTTTTTTATGACACTGTAAAACACCTGCCAAACAAGCTGTAACTGGTAACAAAAGTTTCAGCTCAGAATTGACCGAAGCGATGTGTGTGGTATGACTCAACAGAGTTATGATTCTTTAGAATCAATGATTCAGACAGTTCACTCATACCCATAACAGCATTTGAGGGTGTCTGAAACTGTAAATACAGTAAACACTGATGGTCAAACTAAATGTGACCCTGGACCACAAAACCAGTCATAAGTCACATGGGTGTGTATTTGTAGCAATAGCCAACAATACATTGTATTGATTTTTCTTTTATGCCAAAAATCATTAGGATATTAAGTACAGATCATGTTCCATGAAGATATTTTGTAAATTTCCTACCATAAATATATCAAAAATTTATTTTTGTTAGTAATATGCATTACTAAGGACTTCATTTGGACAACTTTTTTCTCAATATTTTGATTTTTTTTTGCACCCTCAGATTCCAGATTTTCAAATAGTTGTATCTCGGCCAAATATTGTCCTATCCTAACAAACCATTCAATGGAAAGTACAAAAAAATGACCCTTATGACTGGTTTTGTGGTCCAGGGTCACAAATATTATACAAGTTCTTTTTTTTTTTTTTTTTTTTTTTTTTTTAATTTATTTCTTTTTTTTTTTGTGAGAATGTGTTATTTTCTAGCATAAAATAAAATAAAATAAAATAAAATAAAATAAAATAAAATAAGAAACTAATACAGGTTTGGAACAACATGAGGGTTAGTAAATGATGATATAACTATCCCTTTAATACTTATATTACCCATAAATTAAAGAAAACACATTTAACCCTTTAAGTTTGAAGGCATTTTTAGAGTTGTTTTTTTCTGAGTGACATACACAAAAGTAAAGACTCATAACTCCAAAACCATAGCAAGAAGAATCAAAGGGTAGGTATTGTTTGATGGAAAATGTTTTAAATTTTTAGAAAAAAAAAAAAAAAATTACATTTGGACATTCTCATGCTGAGAAACTAATGATAAGATATTATAATTTTACATATCTTTCTTATTTGACATGCAATAACTCAGGAAGGAAATAAGGTAGGAGGAAAATTATTTTTGGTGAAGTTCAAACTTTGTGGTGATAGTAATCAAAAGTTTCAGCATTTAGAATCAAGGAAGCCTTTTTGTTTAGTCCTCGACACCCAGAAGGCATTTTTAAAATTGTTTGTCCTCCGTGAGGAATATCTTGTGATCAACACAACGGATTATGTTGATTTTGGACTCATTTCAATCGGGAGCATCCACTGTAAGTAATGATGTGCCATTTTCCACGATCGGAGCATGTTTTATGAAGTTACGAGCAAAAAATGTCACATGAAAGCTACATTTGATTTTACTTCGCTAATGTGAGTTTCATGTGTCATAACTCCGTGAGGAATATCTCGTGATCGACACAATGGATCATGTGATGATTTTGGACTCATTTTAATCGTGAGAATCTGCTGTAAATAATGATGTGCAATTTTCCACGAGCACGTTTCATGAATTTACGAGTGATGAGCGTATGTTATTTACATATGGGTCTTGCGGGGCTTCACGTACAAAAACTCGCACAAGTTTAGTCAAAGCCCAAAACGATTATGGTTGTTGCATTCTACTCCGTGAGACCTTTTAAATGACATATGACACATGACTATCTGGGATGTATGATGTTTTTGATATATTACAGTACATAGTACAAAAAAAAAAAGTATTTTATAAACTATAATTTTTTTTATTTATCAGCAAATAACTCAGCACTACTTAGGAGTTAATCAAATTGGCTAATTGGCATTGTAAAGTTTAGACACCTATTTTGTGTTGATCAAGGCAGTAGTTTTGAAAAATGATTATTAATTTTTTTGCAGCTAGGTGGCGCCCGCGAGTGGTACACTCCGTTTTAGAGGGATAAAAATGGTTAGATGCATTTCTATGCTTTAAAATGACACTTATTTGTGTTATTCGATTCAGTGGTTGTGTAGTAATTTGATTATGAATATATCCGCCGGCGGAACACTTCAGGTTTAAGGGATTAATTAGTTTTGATCATTGACACAATTTGGGTAAAAAAAAAAAAAAAAAAAAGTTGAGATTGACACCACAATTTGTGCAAATTTGAGAAAATGGAGTGAGATTTACCATCCCATCATGCTGTAGA
This sequence comes from Mylopharyngodon piceus, assembly GCA_039654765.1. Classification (NCBI taxonomy): domain Eukaryota; kingdom Metazoa; phylum Chordata; class Actinopteri; order Cypriniformes; family Xenocyprididae; genus Mylopharyngodon; species Mylopharyngodon piceus. The sequence continues at coordinate 7,652,746 of CM077442.1, read as the reverse complement.
AAGGGTGCAAATGTGGTTACTTTCAGTTTATAGAATGTTACATGATTGTTAATGATTAAAATTGTTTTTTACTACAGGGAATTAAATACCAGATGGGATTTGTGTGGTAGGAAAAAGTGATGGTACAAAGCGTACCTTATTCATGGAAAGTGTTGGCTGTAACTTCAGAGCTGTAAACAAATCTAGTTATGATGATTTTAGAGAACACTGCCATGATGAAATATTAATTACAAGTTTGAGATGCATAAATTACATTAAAACAGGATACAGTCCAGAGGAAAACCTCAAGTCCTCTACTTCAAAAACTATTGTTTTTTTTTTTTTTTTGTTTAAAAAAAAAGAAAAGAAAAAAGAATTGTGAATTTGACCATAAATAAACTGATTTGGGTCTTAATTACACTTTTTCCCCCCTTTGACTTCCACTCCATTAGTGTTTCAATTATGTTACGTGTCTCAAGTGCTTTATATCAGTCCTTCCCCGAATCACCAAGTTTTCCTTTTCAAAGGTCTAAATGTGTCACTTATTGGCAATAATGGAAACAGCATGAAGCTCGTTTACAAACTCGGCCACTGTGGTCATGAAGTAATGGGTACAGAACCTTCCGGCAAAGTCTTTAAAAACCACAAGCGGGATTGTTTTTTAATACTCTCAAAGGGAGAAAAAAGATGATAGAGGAATGGAAATATAAATTGTTTCTAAATCTGCACACACAAAACACATAATCTACTCGCAAAACACACTTCATCAGTTTTCAGCGTGCAAGATGTTAAACTACAGATGTTTTCCATTGGAAACAATTGTTAAGATATCTACATTTTACACTAATTAGATTTATGTCTACAACATATAAATAACTGATGGACTCAAGAAAAGCCAGGTTCAAATCGGACCAATCTCCACTGTTCTGTCTCATAAAGGCAAAAAATAAAATTAAAATCATATTTTTATATATAATGTACACATACAGTACACGTACCTACAAGTTCCATTAAACGATCAAAATATAAGGGAAATATTTTAATTTTTTACTGTTAATATGAAGGGGAAAAAAACACTAAAGGTGTTAAGGTATTAATCTGACAAAATGTATGTAGAAAAATACAATATAATCAGTTATTAATATTAATATTCATGGGTCCTCTCTTGTTTTTGCATGTGTTCATAATTTCTTTGTATGACAAAAAAAAATATGACGACACAATTTGGCATATTTCTGTGTTATCACAAATGAAACAAGCACAACTACACAATATTCTGACAAAATCTTTAACCAAATAAAGTGTGAAGATGTCGATTTTCCTAGGCTGGACATCACTTTTGGACACTATTGTACATTAACATTTGAAACGTTACATAAACTCTTAGAAAAAAAAAGGTTCACTGAACCTAATGTTTTTGACTAAATTTTAAAGAAGGCTTTATGCCAAAAAGGTTCTATATAAGGAGAAATTTCTTAAATTATTGCATAATACTTCCATATTTAACAGGTTATTTCAATTTTTCAAGTGATATAGTGTGTTTAAAATTTCATTAACATTACAAATTAATTTAAAAATAATTAATTAAACTAAATCCATAAGATCCCATGAAGTGCCTGACAGAACCCTTCAGGATTCTATATAGAACCTTCTATTTTTAAAGAAACCTTGCTATTCCGATGAGTAACTGTTTATTGCATAATCATCAACGTATTTGGAACATCTATGTCTGTGCATGTGAAATTACAGCCCGACCAATTTTCTGCCTACCGACTGCCTTGTGCCATTAATAAAAGCCCCCAGCACCAGCAGCCAATCAGGCGAGCCAACATATTAGCGTTCCATGCGGGGCATGTGTAAGAGTGGCTGACAACACTCCCACACGCCAAACCTCATACCACACACACACACTGACCCAAATTGATCATTGCTATGGCAACCCCAAAGGTGGAGGAATGCATTTGTGCTTTGCAGGTTTCCTGATGCAGTTCATTCAAGTGGAAAAAAGGAGAGAAAAAATAGCAGACTTGACCTGAGTATATGTCAGGAATGTGCGCCATTCAATCCCTCGAAGTGAACTGAGGTGACAGGCAGGATGCAAATCTGAACCGAAGAATGTAAAGAATGCAAAACCACTTATATTTTTTAATGTTCAAATAGAGCAAAATATATTTTTGAAATTACTAACGTTCAAAAGTTTGGAGTCGGAAAGAAGTTTTCATGTTTTGCTCAAAAAGGCTGTATTTAATTGTTCAAAAATACAGTAAAAACACTTATATTGTGAAATATTATTACAATTTAAAATAACTGTTTTCCATTTTAATATATTTTACAATGTAATTTTTTCCTGTAATGGCTGTCAGGTTTGGGTAAAGGGATGAGGACTCAAGAATACAGATATGGGCTTTTTATTAATCAAAAAAATAAAACAAATCAAACAAAAACTACCCCGTGGGAGAAAACATGACTGGCTGGACTGGATAAGAAACAACAGGGAACAGGTCAACATACAATGACGATCTGGATATATAGGAATTATATTCAGACTATAAGTCAGTCTACACTCTAAAAAATGCTGGGTTAAAAACAACCCAAGTTGGGTTGAAAATGGACAAACCCAGCAATTAGGTTGTTTTAACCCAGCGGTTGGGTTAAATGTTTGCCCAACCTGCTGGGTAGTTTTATTTAACTCAACTATTGTTTAAAAATTACTGTATTGCTTGCTTAAAATGAACCCAAAATATGTTGGAAATTAACATTTATTAATATCTTTAATAAATGAACATTTATTAATAAGTTTAATGAATAATAATTAAACAATAAACATATATTAAATTGCTTATTAATAAATGTTCACCTTTTGATTATTATTGTTGCCTCTAGTAATTATGTGTCTGATTTTTAATTTCAAACCTATTTCGGGTTCATTTTAAGCCAGACATATAGTCATTTTTAAACAATAATTGAGTTAAATAAAACTACGCAGCAGGTTGGGCAAACATTTAACCCAACCACTGGGTCCATTTTCAACCCAACTTGGGTTGTTTTTAACTCAGCATTTTTTTTAAAAGTGTATAATAATAATTTGTTACATTTATATAGCACTTTTCCGGATACTCAAAGCGCTTTACATATGAAAGGGGGAATGTCCTCAACCACCACCAATGTGCAGCATCCACCTGGATGATGCGACGGCAGCCATATTGCAACAGAACAGCCGCCACACACCAGCTTATTGGTGGAGAGGAGACGGAGTGATGAAGCCAATTAGTATATGGGGATGATTAGGAGGCCATGATGATGAACCGAGGCCAATGGGACTTTTTATGACCAAAGAGAGTCAGGACCTCAGTTTAAAATCTCATCCGAAGGATGGTATAGTGTTCCCATCACTATACTGGGACGTTAGGACCCACACAGACCACAGGGTGAACGCCCCCTGCTGGCCTCACTAACAGCTCTTCCAGCAGCAACCTTGTTTTCCCAGCAGGTCTCCCATCCAGGTACTAACCAGGCTCAGTTTCAGTGGGCAACCAGTCCTGGGCTACAAGGGATTTTCAATAAATACTTCATGACAACAAAAACATAAAATCTCTTATTGCCACGCAGAAGAATAAAAAAAAAAAAAAAAAAAAAAAAAAAAAAAATTCATATTCCCTCATGCAAACTGAGTTTAAAAAAACCCCAAAACAAAACAAAAAAAACAGTTCTTTTGAAAGTATACCCATACTCCTCCTGGCATGTCTCATATGAGCTCAGAGCTCGAAAACTCACAAAACGAACCTCAACAGAAGCTTCTATCAAATCAAGACGAAAGATCAAATGAGCTACAAGTAGCATTGCTGCTTATGCCAAAGTCTCCCTCCAGCGCAGGATATCTGGGTTTGCTTAAATAACACTGTTTTGATATGTAAAGGCTGGAACGGTGCCTTTGAAATGTGGGTCGGGGTATAACGCTAGCAGCTGCTTCCATCGCAACTTTTCAAGCTGAAATCTGAGATGCATCTTGGTCTAAACGAGCGCTTTACGTCCGTTTTCTCAGCCTCTTTATGTTTTCAATGCCCCTTTATCAGTTCACTCTAAAGGGTCAAAGGTCATCTGATATGGGACTGTCTACATTCGTTTGATGGTATCGGGCTCCCTCGCTACGCTAATGTGCTTATGGACGATCGCATTTAGATATGGTGTTTTGAAAGAAAATATGGAGGGAAAACTCATTTACAAGCTAAAAGCTGTAGTCACAAAAGATGATGTCATCCTTTAGACCTAGACGCACCTCCCCCACACTTCATTTGCAGCAGAAACGCTTGCGGAGCCAAGAAAACAAATATATGGGTGTTTCTTTATCTATGGGCACTTTTGGTCCCTAGAATTTAAACTGCGTTAACCTTTTCAAACACACGCTTATTTCAGTGCAATTTAATTCATGCACAACAGGACAATTCTATCATTTTTTTTTTAACCCTATACACACACACACACATTATGTAAACACGTTTACATTTATGTTAGATTAATCATGCCTAATTTATCTAACAGCACTAATATATAAAATTATAAACACAGCACTTTTGTTTTTGCCCCCATTTTTCATGAGCTGAACTCAAAGATCTAAGACTTTTTCTATGTACACAAAAAGCCTATTTCTCTCAAATACTGTTCACAAATCTGTCTAAATCTGTGTTAGTGAGCACTTCTCCTTTGCCGAGATAATCCATCCACCTCACAGGTGTGGCATATCAAGATGCTGATTAGACAGCATGATTATTGCACAGATGTGCCTTAGGCTGGCCACAATAAAAAGCCACTCTAAAATGTGCAGTTTTATCACACAGCACAATGCCACAGATGTCGCAAGTTTTGAGGGAGCGTGCAATTGGCATGCTGACTGCAGGAATGTCCACCAGAGCTGTTGACCGTGAATTGAATGTTCATTTCTCTACCATAAGCCGTCTCCAAAGGCGTTTCAGAGAATTTGGCAGTACATCCTGTGCAATAATCATGCTGTCTAATCAGCATCTTGATATGCCACACCTGTGAGGTGGATGGATTATCTCGGCAAAGGAGAAGTGCTCACTAACACAGATTTAGACAGATTTGTGAAAAATATTTGAGAGAAATAGGCCTTTTGTGTACATAGAAAAAGTCTTAGATCTTTGAGTTCAGCTCATGAAAAATGGGGGCAAAAACAAAAGTGTTGCGTTTATAATTTTGTTCAGTATATATATATATATATATATATATATATAAAATACACACACAGGTGATATTTAGCATGATTTTCTCATATTTCATCTGAAGAATGCTCTTCACTGACACAAATGAGAGTGAGTCATAATTTGAATGGGGAAAATAATGAAAAATATGGACTGAAAGTCAGCGACAAACTGATATCCAGTGATATATAATTGCAACCAACAATATTGACTTCTAGAGCCATTTTTTGTCTAATAAATGATTTACTCATTTGCCACAGCAAATACTGATTCATGATTAATTGATTATAATTCAGTTAATTTAATAACATTACATTGAATGACAGCCTTAAATCTATACATAAAAGGCAACTGAAAAGTATCAAAAATAAATGATAAAGGCCTGGTTAAATATATATAAGACCTTCATAAACAAAAAGAAACAGGTTGAAATAAAATTCAACCATTGGGACACAGAGTGCCCGTAGTTGAAGAAACACCCGTGTGTTTGTGTTTGTGTCTGTGTCTGTGTGTGTGTGTGTGTGTGTGTGTGTACGACAGAGACTCCACAGACATGAGACAGAAAAAAGATCATCTCAGGTCAGGAAGAAACTTTACGCCTGGATACCCTGACGCTGACTGCTTTAAGCTCGGGGAAATACATGACACAGAGAAAATGAGAGAGAGGGAACAGAAAAAGAAAACAAAGATAGCAAGAGAGAGAGAGAGCGCGTCTGTCTGGAGTAAAGGAGACGCGACTGAGTACAACAGAAAGTGAATGCAAGCAAACAATGAAGGTAGAAAGACACACAAACACACTGAAGAGCCACTGGGAGCCGCTCATCTCCTCTCTGAACGGCCTGCAGCAGGGAGGATACGCAGGGAGTTGGCGGTCAAGGCCGAAATACGGTGGCATATTAACCGCAGCATTCTTGATTGAAGGAAACAGTATGATGTTAGACTGAATAAACAGGAGTACATTACCGCGGCCCAACTCTTTTTCCGTTCATAAATCGCGCTCATCCCTCGATGACTCTAGCAGACCCGAAGGAAATGGAGTTGATCTCCACCGAGCTAGACGGCGTTCGAAACACACGGAGTAGAAGGTGTTTAAGCATCAAAAGTGTTTGGCAAGATGACGACGAGTGAAACTGACGCTTGAAACACGCTAAATGAAACGTGGCTCGATACAGTTCAATCTATCTGTCTCCTTCAGTTAGGGGAAAAGGTGTTTTGATGGTGCGGAGAAGAAAAGTTACAAGGTTCCAGTTAAACTGTACAAGTGAACAAGTTCAAAAGTTAAAGGAAACTTATTCTACACTCTTAAACAAGTTTCCTGATAAAAAAAAAAAAAAAAAGACCATTATTCACCTTTTTATAATCAAACTGCCTGTTTTAACTACTGTACCTTTAAGACTTCTGTATATAAATTACCTCTGTTATGATTCACTGACAGCATAGAGATATTAAGTCATAATTATGACATAAAAACTGGAATTTATGACAAAAGTTGAAATTATGACATAAGCACATATTATGAGATAAAACAGCATAAGATATAAAAGTAGAAATTACGACATAAGGCCACAATTGTGACAAATACATTTTAGAATAAGTTTTAATTATGAAAAAAAGTTGATATTATGACATAAGTCAAAATTAGTTGTATAATTCTGACAAAAAATTCTACTTTGCATTTAATTTGCATAGAATACCTAATGTGTATAATATTTTTTGTTTTGATGGTGCCGAGAAGAGAAATACACAGTTCCAGTTAAAATGTATATGTGAACATGTTCAAAAGTTAAAGGAAACCTATTCTACACTCTTAAACAATTAACTTTTAACCAAGTTTATAAAATGTAATTTAGTTTTTCATGACCATTATTCACCCTTTTATAATCAAACTGCCTGTTTTAGCTACTGTACCTTTAAGACTTCTGTATATAAAATACCTCTGTTATGATTCGCTGACAGAGATATTAAGTCATAATTATGGCAAAAAAGTGATAATTATGAGATACAAAAAAGTCATAATTATGACACAAAAACTAAACATCTTAGAATAAAATGTCAGTCATAATTATGACAAAAAAGTGAAAATTATGACAAAAAAGTGATCATTATGAGATTAAAAAAAAAGCTGTAATTATGACACAAAAAGTAAACATCTTAGAATAAAATGTCAAAGTCATGACAAAAGTTGTACATATTATGAGATTAAGTGTCATAATTAAGACATAAAAATGAGAAATTACGACAATTGCGACAAAAACATTTTAGAATAAAATGGTATAGAGGTTAAATTTTGATAAAAGTTGATATTATGACAAGTCAAAATTCCTTGTATAATTATGACAAAAAAAATTTACTTTACATTTAAATGGCATAGAATACATTTGAAATTATGACATAAGTACATATGAGATAAAATGTCATAAGACATAAAATGAGAAATTACGACAATTGCGAAAAAAAAACATTTTAGAATTAAACGGCACAGAGCTTTAATTATGATAAAAGTTGATGTTATGACAAGTCAAAATTCGTTGTATAATTATGACAAAAAAAAAATCAACTTTGCATTTAATTTGCATAGAATATCTAATGTGTATAATATGATTATGATTATTATCTTAATATCATGATACAGATTTAACATACAGTGTTTCCCTTCAGTCCTGCTTTGATTTTTACACGGCACCGCCTATGTAGTAACAATACAAACTGCCTTCGTCTGCACTTTGAAAGGTCAGTGTGAAACAGGGTCAAAGTTGAAATAATCTGAACTCTGAGCATCACATTACCACGCTTGACCTGCACATAACACCTAGCTAGGGTTAACACTAGCTCGACGCTTTGCTCCATTGAATTCAATGTGGACAAAAGTCACATCTACATAATACAGTGTGTTTTTTAATTTAAAAAAGCAAGAAAATCCTGTTTCCATGATTTGACTCCATGAACTGACTGTTTACTCTATTTATGAACAAGTGATTAATTAAATTATAGTTATTCGATATTACTTTAATTACTTTCCTGTCACATCTCTATTAACCTGTCAAATGAAGGCAAAAAGAAAACAGTTATTTAACTTTTGAACAGTAGTTTGTCATCAGTCAGACATTAAACTTCTATTCAACAAAGGCCAAATTAAATTGATCAAAAGTCACAGAACATACATTTATAGTTTTACAAAAGAGTTTTATTTCAAACAAATGCTGTTCTTTTGATCTTTCTATTCTTCAAAAAAATCATGAAAAAAAATGTATCATGGTTTCCACAGAAATATGAATCAGCACAACTATTTTCAACACTGATAATATAATCAGAAATGTTTCTTGAGCAGCAAATCATCATATTAGAATGATTTCTGAAGGATCATGTGACACTGAAGACTGAAAATTCAGCTTTGATCACAGGAATAAATTACATTTTAAAATATATTCAAATAGAAAACAATTATTTTAAATTGTAAAAATATTTAACATTTTTACTGTTTTTACTGTATTTTTCATCAAATAAATGCAGCCTCGGTAAGCATTATATCCATAAATCTCTAACCACCTAGCCTCATTCTGGCACTTAAAGCCCATTTTTCACGATCCAACCAATTCCTGAAAGATAAAAGTTTTCCACTGAATATCCTGCTATGCTATGAAATACATCACATAGCAGAAGCATGTTGACTTACAGCGTTTAACCTGCTTACAGTTACCCATCTCAATACTTTGCCAAGAAAGCAACTGGTTCCAGAACAGTGTTTCTTGCGTGTAAGTTCTGACAGTCACATGCATGTCTCTAATCACTCTTCCCGCTCTACACAAACACTGCATGGATTTTATTAGCTGCACGGCGGATCCGTCAGCTAAAGCTACACAGGAGCTCCTGCAGCCAATGAGATGCTTCATACGGCCTGCAAGGGTCTACACATGTTCCCTCTATCAAAACAACACTCGGAGACAGAAGCGCCGCCGAGCGTCGCCCGGGTTCGCCCAGCCCATCTGCTTCTAATGATTAAAAGTGCAACTGTCTCTCCACCCATTAAAGTCCAGATAATTCGCTCTGACATCAGCGTGCCATATCGCCGGCTGTCCAGTGTCACGCATACCCACTCGACATGAAAGAGTGAGGGTGAGGTCAAAGGGTGAGAACAAAGGCCTCAAAATCATTCCAGGCTGGGCGGTAGACCAGTATATATATATATATGTAACGGTAAAAATGTGTCAACCAGTAGATATATCTATAGTGGGCAGGAATGATTTGTTATTTGACGTGTCCTAAACAAGTCGAGACAATGAAAAATATTTATTTTCAAGAGCTGTCTGTTATATTAAATTAATAATAATGACTTTATATATATATATATATATATATATATATATATATATATATATATATATATATATATTAGTACTGGTCAAAAGTTTGGAAACATTACTATTTTTAATGTTTTTGAGTCTCTGCTCATCAAGGCTGCATTTATTTGATCAAAAATACAGAAAAAAAAAGAAATATTGTGAAATATTATTACAATTTAAAATAATGTTTTTCTATTTTAATATATTTTAAAATGTAATTCATTTCTGTGATCAAAGCTGAATTTTTAGCATCATTACTCCAGTCTTCAGTGTCACATGATCCTTCAGAAATCATTCTAATATGATGATTTATTATTAATATTGTAAACAGTTGTACTGATTAATATTTTTATAACCTGTGATACTTTTGTCAGGATTCATTGATGAATAAAAAGTTAAAAAAGAACAGCATTTATTTAAAATAGAAATATTTTGTAACAATATACACTACCATTCAAAAGTTTGGGGTCAGTATTTTTTATTTTTTTTTTATTTTTTTAAAAGAAATTGATACTTTTATTCAGCAAGGATGTGTTAAATTGATAAAAAAAAAAGTGATAGTAAAGACTTATATTGTTAGAAAATATTTATATGTTTGCAACTTAAAAAAAGAAAATAAATCAAATGAGATGAAGTACCTTTCATTCACTGGATTAGCCATTAATACTTGTTTTTTGTTTGTTTGTTCATCAACTATTTTTCATTGCATTTTTATCACTATACTGAGGTAAAATGAATCATACCACGATATAAGATTTTGGTCATACCGCCCACCTCAACTCCAGGCTGTCACCTACTGCAGAAGGTGAGAAGGAAGACAAAATGTGAGAACAAAAGGGCTGCAAACACCGGACAGACAAATCACGTATGGAAGTGTAAGACTTTGTGAGTGGGTGGAATGTTTGAAAAGACACAGATGGAAACAAAGACCCACTTGACTGAATTATCTGTAACAGCACCAAATATCATTGTACACTTCCACCCGACCCGATGAATAATGGAAAACGTCTGATCCGAGGTCAGTCCAAAAGGGGCCGTCTGCTTTTGTTCCCGTCTGCAGGCTGACTGACACACTGACTCCAGAACAAAGAGTCTGAGCAGCTCATGCCCTCAGATCTGAGGTCATATGAGGAGGCTTACGCAGCCGAGAGCGCCATCTAGCGTCTGCTCTTGGATCTGCGACAGGCATTGTTCCTCAGCGCTGACACCATGTCACTTACTTAGGAGGATGAAAACTGAAAAACATTTATTTCAGTTGAGTCCAGACACAAAGGACATCAACAGGGACAGGATCGAAACAAGCAACATTACTGTAGTAGGATATCAATTGTCATAATCCAGCAACCAAAAAATAAAAAAAGCAGCAGCACAAACTTGTGCTCGCACACATACAGTGCACACACAGAGCAAGCAAGGTGCCGTATCGATCAACCGCTACATCGCTGTTTGGCCAAGGTCCATTAAGTTTGTAGAACCCAAGGGCTCTAGCAAACTTACTCAAACACACACACACACACACAGACACACACAGATCTATTATTCAGTATCCTGGAGCTCTCGTCCTAATCAAAAAGCCTGGAGGAATGTATACAGGATTCTTTTTGGAATTTCTCTCATCATTAGGAACCAATCTTAAAAGGATCCTATTGGGAATTCAAAGGGAATCAAATCAGATTGCCCAGGATAAACTGGAATTTTTGTACCTATTGAAAAAAATAGAGAGATTTTTTATCAGAAATCTACTCATATGGTATTGGAATGATCCTATTATAATATCAATTGCCATTTTTAAATCCCAATGTCCTACTGCTCTGCAAAAGCACCACTCACACTGAGTTGTTTCAACTCAAATTTGGGTCAAATATGGACAAACCTAACCATTGGGTTAAAGAGGTCCTTGATTATGATTTCACATTTTTAACTTTAGTTAGTGTGTAATGTTGCTCATAAACAACATCTGCAGAGTTACGACGCTCAAAGTTCAAAACAACGGGAGATATTTTCTTTTACAGAATTTGCTGACTACAAATTTAAAGACAACAAACGGCTGGTAGGGACTACAATGAGCTTCTTCCCGGGTTGGTGACATCACTAACCCTAAAATTTACATAAACCCCGCCCCCGAGAACACACAACAAAGGGGGTGAGGCCATGTTGGGCTGCTTTAGAGAAGAGGAAGAGTTGTTGTAGTAGAGTGTTGTTGTCATGCCGTCATTTTACGCCGGACTGCTTCACAAACGAGGGTCAATTCAACGCTGGATTTGCACAAAAGATTAACATGACGGCACATGCTAGAAGATGAGTTGAATCAACTCCACAGCAACTACGTAAATTTATCCACTAACCGTTCAGAAACGTCCAGTTTCATTCTAAAAGTTGTAACTTCTTCCTGAGTCTCTCCATCAGTGTCCGACTCCGGTTTGAACAATGTAAGGCTGAACAAAAATCGTCATTTTGGCTGCGTGAGATTCTCCAGCTTTGTTGTTGTTGAGCAACCGAAGCGCGAGCTGTTAAAGCTCCGCCCTCTTCTAGAAAGGGGGCCGGGAGCAGCAGCTCATTTGCATTTAAAGGGACACACACAAAAACGACGTGTTTTAGCTCACACCCAAATAGGGTCAAATTTGACAAGCTATAATAAATGATCTGTGGGGTATTTTGAGCTAAAGCTTCACAGACACATTCTGGAGACACCAGAGACTTATATTACATCTTGTAAAAGGGGCATTATAGGTCCCCTTTAAATTAAATTTTTAACCCAACGTTTGGGTTTGTCTGTACTTGACCCAAATTTTTTTGGAGTGCAGTAACTACAGCAACACTGGAGCTAAGAAAAAGTCTTATTCAGTTTTATTCATTTTGATTTATTTGAAATTAATTTCACACTCTGAGCATCAGAGCACAGTTAAGAAAAATTCTTTCTTCATAGTCTAGACATTTGATTTTCTTAGCATTTTGTCTTTGTTGTGCAGTAAAGCCAGGGTCCAAAATGAACGCAAGTAACACGGTTGCTGCACACAGTTCAAGTCTAATCCTCGCTGATGTAAATTATGTGAATGACTCAAATCAAAGTCCTATAAACCATCTACAAAAGAAAACATCTGTCCTGACTCTATCCTCAGAGGAAGATTTACCAGCAGACGTTTATCTACAATGCCTAAAGGCTGTTTTTCTCCAGAACACCATGTGGAGACACATATGTGGAATGTTCCTCACATTAAGCCACCAAAACAAAAATATGAAAAACAAAATCACAATGGGTCTTCACGTTTATGTGACAGGAGACAGAAACAGGCTCATTTGGTATATGATGCTGCGTGTAACAAAACAACCTTCAAGACCATTTGCTTGCTACACATATCCAGGGAAAAAGCTAAATAATCATAAATGTCATAGGAGCAACAATATACTTAAAATAATTTGTATGTCCAGTAAGGAATATTTATGGTCGGTAAATTCTCAATTCACCTATTAAAGACCTTTTGTCCAATTGGTTATTAGTTTTGTGAATAGTGTTTTATCATATCTAGGTATTCATATGTGTTATGCTGGAAAAGAAAATTACCATTAGGAATATTATTATATTATATATATATTATATATCTCAAAAAGTGAGCTTTCAGTAAGATTTTGTTTGGGTGCAGTACCAAACATTTCCACTAGATGATATTCGCTTCCCATTCGTTTCCAATGCATCATTTTTGACCGCAAACAGTACAAGTGTGACCTTTTCGATCATGTGTGATTTTTTGTTTGTGTTCACATAGCAAGTGCCAAAACCTTTACCAAGTTTCGTACCATTTCGATGAAGTAAAAAATTCTAAAAAACCAAAATGTAAAATAATTCGATTAAAAACAACCGAACAGCACCAGAAAGTTAGATAACTGCAGTCTTAGGATCATTAAGTCTCCAAAACTATGAACACATGCCAGCTACAGAACATAACCGCAACAATACAATCTCTCTATAACTAACATCTATCTGAAAATGAACCACACATAACATAGGAAACAGACACTGGCTTAAAATAACACATATCTGTAAGTTCAATACCTCTGTTTGTTCTGTGGCAGAGCTTTGGAGTCCACGGCAAACATCTTTGACACAAAGACAATTACAGGCGCCGTCTCATCAGCTGAACAATCTAGAAATGCTACAGGGGACAAACACACAGAGCAAAAAGATTAAAAAAAAAGTCTTATTTAATGCCAGCAACACTAGTGTAATTGTACAATTCGGACTTTGAACACAATATGGATGGGACACGGTGTGGTCTTTTTATATGAATACGAATTCAAACTAAATTTCACACCTAAGCGGCATCAGAAATGACTTTAAAGCGTGATATTACAATCCGTGAGCCAGAATTGAGGATTTTTAATGCATGAGCTCAAAGAAACCTCAGCCTGAGGCCACACGATATTAAAAGCATCCTGCTATTACCCAAACTCTTGTCGCAATTGTGTGAAGGCTGGAAAAACAAATGTCCTCTGGCAACTTTTAACACAGATGGCTACAAAAGTCAGTTAATAAACTGCAGGTTCTTCAATGCATTTCACAAAGAAACTTGTTATCAAGAACCCACTTTCAGCTGTATGGGGTTCTTCAGCAGCTATATGGTTCTTTGTAGATTAAAAAAGTTAATTTTAACTATTTTAATTATGAGGGAAGAACAAAACACTAAACTTGGTTAGGGTATTTATCTGACAAAAAAGGGCATAGAGAATCAAAAAGCTCACAGGAATAAAGCATGCATTGACTACAACATAATTAGTTACAACATAATATTATCTCTTGTTTTGCATGTGTTCATAATTTCTTTGTATGACAGCCTGGACAAAAATTATGTCGGCACAATTTGGCATATTTCATTGCGTTATCATCACAAATAAAACAATTGACTCTAAACACAACTACACAATGTCATTACAAAATCTTTAACAAATTTTAAATAATATTTGAATAAAGGGTGAAGATGTCAATTTTCTTAGACTGGACACCACTTTTGGCCACTACTGTAGATGGTTTCCTAAAGAACTAGAGAATAACAAACTCATTGTGACACAATGTTTTGGTTCTAAATTAAATATTTAAAAAGAAGAGTTCACCCAAAAATAAAAAATTCTGTCATGACGTACAGTCATATATCGCATATTAGCATTGGATGTCACTGCATTCATTTCACGTATATCGTCACTGGCATACACGAGCGAAATCTGAACTTTTTCCTCACGGGTAACTCCTGATCATGCAGATTTCTATTGAAAAGACTGGATTTTGTCTGCAAAATAAATGAACTGGAACTACAAAATGTAAAATAAAAAAAATAAAAAAGTAAAAATATATATTATATATATATAATATATAAATATAATATATAACTGTCACACTTTAGGGTCCAATTCTCACTATAAACTAACTATTAACTACGACTTTTGCCTCAGTAAACTCCTGATTTACTGCTTATTAATAGTTAGTGAGGTAGTTAAGTTTAATTTTTAGGTATTTTAGGTATTGGGTAGGATTAAGGGATGTAGAATATGATCATGCAGAATAAGGCATTAATATGTGCTTTATATGTACTAATAAACACCCAATATCCTAGTAATATGCAATAAAAATAATTGCTAAGAAGAATTGAAGAATTGGAGCCTAAACTAAAGTGTTACCAAAATCTAAAACCAGAGTAATTAAAAAAAACAAAAAAAACAAAACAAAACAAAAAAAAAACACACAATTTTGTTGTTAAAAAAAAAAAAAAAGACAAAAACACAAAAAATGACTAAAACTTTATCTGAAATTAAAACAAAAACGGAGAATATAAACATAAAATTAATTCGAAATATGAATAAAAACTATAATAGGATCTCGATACCAAAATAACACTAGTCCACACCTTAAAGGTAGCGTAGGTAATTCGTTTTATAAACACTTTTTGTTATACTGGTTGAAACTCTCTTCACATCCTGATAGCAATCAATAATAGAAGTGGTCTAAATATTAAAAAAAAAAAAAAAAAAAAAAAAAAAAGTACATATATCTTCTGTGGAAGTCTTAGGACCAAAAAATGTTCGTCCAATGATACGATGTCCTACCTGCCTGTCAACGTACAGTGGTGGTCAGAATTATTGGCACCCTTGGTAAATATGATCAAAGATGACTATAAAAACAAGATGTCCAGGACCTCCAGCAGTATATTTAACCGTGGGCATGGGGTACTTTTTATCCATGTGTGCACCAAACCCATCTGGTGAGTTTGCTGCCAAAAAGCTCTTTTTTTAGTTTCATCTGACCATAGAAGCCAGTCCTGTTTGAAGTTCCAGTCTTGTCTGACAACTGAATATGCTAGACATTGTTTCTAGATGAGAGCAGATTTTTCTTGTAACCCTCCCGAACAACTTGTGGGGATGTAGGTGCTGTTTGATCATTTTTTTTTGGCTTTCTGAGACTCAAGACTCAACTAATCTCTGCAACTCTCCAGCTGTGATCCTTGGAGAGTCTTTGTCCACTCAAACTTTCCTCCTCACCGCGCATTAGGACGATTTAGACACACGTCCTCTTCCAGGCAGATTTGTAACATCTTTAGTTGATTGGAACTTCTTAATTATTGCCCTGATAGTGGAAATGGGGATTTTCGATGCTTTAGCTATTTTCTTACAGCCACTTTCTATTTTGTGAAGCTCAACAATCTTTTGCTGCACATCAGAACTACATTCTTGAGTTTTTCTCATTGTGATGAATGATTACGGGAATTTGGCCTTTGTATTTCCTCATGTTTATACTCCTGTGGAACAGGAAGTCATGGCTGGACAATTTCATGTTCATGATCACCCTGGTGTGCTAAAAAATTGTAAATATGAATGGGAATATACTTCAGAGATATTTTACTCATAAAAAATTCTAGGGGTGCCAATAATTGTGGCCAACGTGTTTTGGAGAAAAACATTTATTTCATAATGTGATTTTCCCCCCACTTTCAATTCTTTTCCTTCAATGAAAGGTTAGATTTTTGCTAATTTTATGAATTAAAGATCAAAATGATAAACAATGCAGATTTATTTTTATAGTCATCTTTGATCATATTTACCAAGGGTGCCAATAATTCTGACCACCACTGTATGTACTGTATTTCCATATCTCCGCACACCTGCTCGTGCAGACATCACACATCATCAGCGTGTTTCATGCTATGCAGAGTTAGACAGACGTCAGTCACCGAGCACCACAAACAAACAGCAGCACCTTTTACAATTCCTCCTGAACAAAAACAACAAGCTTATGCTGCGTTCACGCCATGTCGTAACCGTAATTACGTGATGGCAACCCGTGACGTTCTACCCAGAGCTGTTCACGTCCTCAGACTCGGATTTATGCGTTTCTATGTTAACACTATCAACGCCGAAATGAATCTGCAGCAGTCAGGTGGTACAAGTAGGAGCTCTGTAAGTTGTTTATGTTCATTATTATTGTAATGTTATGTGCTTTGAGACATGCTGTCTCTTCTGACGCTTTGAAGAATCTGCTGTACGCATTCATGTGTTTTGAAGGAGGCGTGGCTTTGGAGATACTCTGGAGGGAGGGTGGGATCTATCTTGCTATTGCTAGCCACTCCGAAATTGCCTACCCTACCTTTCAAGGCCATAACTAATTTTTTATTTATTTATTTATTATATAAAGCATAAAGAAACAGAACAGTGAAGGAAATTCTAGTCCAATTGCAAATATTAGTTCCAATAGTTTGCATTAAAACATGCACACATGTACTTTTTTTGTATGCCTAATATGTAGAATTCGAAAACGTTTCTTGTCTCATCACACTCAGGAATTACATGAATCACATAGCCTAAATGCATATTTACAATTCAAAACAGCCATATTTGAGAAAAAAGTCGAGTAGTTTGCATCACTGATGTTACTGTCGGTCTTTTAACATTTCTATCGCAAAAGATGTAAATGTTTTGCTATTTACATCTTACCTCACTCTCTTTCTACGTTAAACTGAAGCTTTGCGCTGGAATTCACGCTCTGCTTCTGTGAACAGTAAACCCCGCCTTCTTAGATTTGATTGGCCATCTTAATCATTTTGACATTGATGAGCGCTGTTAGACCGCTGAGGCAGACCAGTCAGCAGACTCAAAATGTTCATTTTAAACCCTTTTGTCATCCTAACAACATACAGAGCGCTGCTTAATGAAGTGAAGCAAAACAGTGCAAGAATTTCAAATATTGGGGGGGACAATTTGGTCATTTTTAATTATTAGGAGGGACTTGTCCCCCTCAATGTCTATGGTGGTTACAGCCATGCTACCTTTAAGTCCATTACTCACACACAGCTTTCATATGACTTCAGCACACAAGATATACAGATAACTTTTTTTTTTATGGCGCGTTTGTGTTTTCATGATGCTTTTTTGATTGACAGCAAAAAGAAATCATGGAAAAGAACTTTTCTAAAGCATTCTGCTTAGCATTTTTAGCATTTCATGGAAGAAGAGAGATTATATGGTAAACGATAACAGCTTTCAAACAAGAGGAACGCAACAAAAGGCCACCATCATACAGCTTAAAAAAAAGCCCCAAGCCAAAAGTGGAGCTGTTCGATCCAAATACAGTCCACAGAGCAGGTGCTCTTCACCTAGGAAGCTTCCAGTGAGCAGAAAGTGCTAGAAAAGATCTGAGGGCGCCTTTTTCCCTGAGTGAAGAGCACATGCGTGCAATACGAGTGTGAGTTTTCAAAACGGTGTATTCACAGATGGAGTCTGGCGGTAGGAAATGTTGTGTGAATCACATCCTCTGCCGTAGCCGTTAACACGCACTCACCTTTTTTTAGCTCCTGTGTTTTCTCGGGCAGAGAGTCGAACCTGCGCGCTCCCACGCTCATCAGCTTTTCCACTCTCTCAGCCGAGATCTCAGCTGGGCTGGGCAGCTTTTCACACACCATTGCTGAGTAACACAGTTAAAGAGAACACACTCGACTGGCACTTTCCACAAATAGGGTACAAAACAGGGCCTGAAATGTGTTTTAGTTTTTTTTAACAAATGGTCAGTGAAATGTGGTGCTTAATGTGGTGTCAACCTCAGGATGTAGATGTAAATATCACATGCTTTTTATATTTCACTGATAACTGATAACACTTTACAATAAGGTTTCGTTAACTTTAGTTAACTACATTAGATAGCATGAACTATCAAGCAATACTTCTACAGCATTTATTAATCTTAGTGGTCAAACTTTAGTTTAGGGTCCAATTCTCACTATTAGCTAACTATTAACTATGACATTTGCCTCAATAAACTCCTAATTACTGCTTATTAACGGTGTTGGGCACGTTACTTTAAAAAAGTAATTAGTTATAGTTACTAGTTACTTTTCACATATAGTAACTGAGTTAGTAACTGAATTACATCATTATAAAAATAACTATTGCGTTACTTTAAAAAAAAAAGTCAATTAACTTAGATGCCTCCAATATTAAATATGTCTAAAAATAAATTATTATTTGTTTAATGTTATGTTTTATCTTCATCTATTTGATTATGAAAAGTGAACAACATGAGTAAGATAGGATACATCATAAGATGCACAATATATCGGGAGACATGGAGTGGGTCAGACATGATTTTGACCACTTCATTAAGTTTTGTTTTGTAGAAAACCTTTCTTTAAAGTGAATTTCGTTTTGTAAAAATTGTATCTTAATTTTAATCAACGTTTCATCAACCAATTGCCTTGATTTAATAAATAAGAAGCAAATATAGTAGACAATATAATCATGGCGCCGGCGCGATCACTTGCACGTGAACTGGAATGTGTCTTATAGGCTAAATGAACCGAAACTCAGTGGCTGCTTGCCTCACAGACATGAGAAATATATCTATATATCTTGAAATGTCTACTTTTAAACAAAATAATTCAAAACGAAAAGAAATAGGCTACTCTCTGATTATGTAATCCGAATGAAATGTGTATTTTCTCTCTAAGCGTGTCCACGGAGATGATAAGAGTCAATGTCAACTTCATCTTTGCAGCCGACACCGATTCAGAAAACATTAGTTTCTTAATAAACAATTAAAATGTCTCCTTCATTCATAATCATTACTTTTGCCGGTTCTTTATGGCAAGCTTTATGCGTGCGCTTGAGTGATATATAGCCTATAGCCTATATTACGTAAACGCTCATTATTATGGTTTATTCTCTCCAGTATTTAAGAAATCAAATTAATATAAATGTGATTAGTCAACTAATGGCTTAAATGAACAACTACTAGTCCAACACACACACCAGAGAAAAAACTTTGCAGGTCCTATGGCTGAGAGAGAGACTACTCGGATGAAAACCGCTTCAGTAAGCTCAATTATAGTAACGCGGCATTTTTTTTTGTCAGTAACGGTAACGGCGTTGTAACGGGGGAAAAAGTAATTCGTTTGATTACTCGTTACTGAAAAAAGTAGTTAAAAGTGAGAATTGTTCCCTATGCTAAAGTGTTACCAATTTGTTTATATGAGGCTTAGAGCTCATATTTAGTCTAAATTAAGCTAGGTTTGCAAATATTGGTTTGCAGTTATTGATAAATTTACACTGCTGTTCAAAAGTTTGAGGTAAATAAGATTTTTTTTTTTTTTTTTTAATGTTATTGACAGAATTATCTTATGGTCACCAAGGCTGCATTGATTTGATTAAAACAACAGTAAAAACAACATAATATTGTGAACCCTAACTTAAAATAACTGTTTTTAAAATGTATTTTATTTCTGTAACGGCAAAGCAGAAGTTGTGCATAAGTTCAGTTGTGCTGCTTAATATTTTTGTGGAAACGTGATAATTTGTTAGGATTCTTTGATGAATAGCATATATTTGGAACAAAACTCTCTTGTAAAATTATAAATATCTTTAATATTTAAAAAATTACTACTGATCCCAAAACTTTGAACAGTAGTGTGCTTCAAATAAATGTAAGACAAGTATGGGATTGAAGATTTCTTTCTTATAATAACTTTGGTAACAGGGTTGAACGTTGACAAACAAAATTATGTCAGAATTGTGAGGTTTCTATGACTTCAATTACTGGATACAGTTGAAAAGATCTGTTGATGTTTGTGAGGTGAGAAAAAAAACAGTATTTTCATGGGAGGGTACACACATCTGAGGAGTTAAACACGCTAATATTCATGCTACTGTAGGTCATTTTTATGTTAAACAAGTTTATCTAACATATCTAGCAGTTCTCACTACTAAAAAACAAAGATTTAAACTGCTAAAAAGCTTTGAAAAGTTCCAACTCCTTTCCATTCACAAAAAAAAAAAAAACATGAAACACCTGCCAAGCAGGCCAAAATTGCACATTATTGCGAAGTATTTTGAGAATCACTCAATTACATGTTTAGGGAAACAACTGACATTTTACCAAAAGCGCTAATGGCAGTACCGGTTCACTCCGAGCACCTGTCACCACAGTAATTGCGAGGCGTGCCCGCGTCAATCATATTGCGCAGAAGGAGCCGTCTAATAACGGTCGGCTCTGTGTTTCCCCCCCATACAGCTGGTGAGATCACGGCAGGACGGGTGACGGCTGAGGAGGTGGACAACGCCAGTCAACTGTCTAGTGCTGACGTGGCTAACATCACTGGAGGTTGGGTATAATTAGGGGACTGTGTGTTGTACATTTCTAGAAAATATACTCTGAAATTCAGACATTTGGACAGTCCAAGATACAAGATCAAGAGGTTAAACCTATGTTATGTCATTGCATTCCCTCATTTGTTTTAGTCAAACATTATGCATTGATGTCACTTTCCCGCTGGAACACACGCCCTCAGCTGGACTGAGTGGCAAAAGAGCCTGCTGCCTGACTGGGTTTAATAGGGGAAACTGCAAAAACACGAGTAAAACAAGCGATTATCAGTTTAAACTAAAGGTTGGATTCGATATAGTGTTCCTTACAACTTACCAAAGATCCAGTAATCCATGGATATTGACATGCAGCCAGGAATCGTGTTTCCTGACATTTATGTGTGCCTGATTTCAACGCCGGGGAAATACATAAAGCAAATTTGCCTGTGAACGCTTTATATAAATACACTATATAGGTAGGTCCAGGTGATCACTTATATCAATGTTCAATATATCATCATATCGTGCAGCCCTAAAACTATTTTGTTTAAAAACATCCAATTATGCAGAATATGAGATGGTAAATATTTAATTGATAAGTTGTCAATACAATATATAGGGTATGATTTTACCTCGAAATTCAACATATTGAATTAGCAATCCATTCTCTTTTCAGTAGCTTACAGCAGTCTGTAAAAATACATCTCAGATTTCTAGTCAAATCTATTTTTACAGTCAATCTCAAAGCTTTTTCCCGTTTTTGGATGTTTTGTGTTTTATCAGGGCATTTTCGAGATGTTTTTTGAGCATCAAATCATCATATTAGAATGATTTCTGAAGTATCATGTGAGACTTCTTTCAAAAACATTAACAAAAAGACGTACTGACCTCACACTTTTTGAATGGTAGTGTTTTTCAGCGAGTGCCAGTGTTTGTAAAGGATACAGAGCACGGCTTGAGACACAGGAAGCCACTGGCTACAGATGGCACTGAGAAGCACTTTGGGGTCCGAGTGTTTTAGGTCACGAGGAAGGACTTTTACCCCCAGAGAGGTCACCATCTTCTCCACCTTTTCTTTGTCCCTGGAAATGTAAAAATAGTCAAGCAAGATAATAATTTATTAATTAAAAAGGGAAAACTGAAATAATTACATTGCAAAAGTATTTGTACCCTTAATTCAGTACTTAGTTGAAGCACCTTTATTTTTTTATTTTATTTTTTTATTTTTGTTTATGATGTGACAAGCTTTACACATCTGCATTTGGGGATTTTCTGCCACTCCTCTTCGTCTTTTTTTTTATGTGCACTGATGAATTATGCACAATTACACCGGGAACATGCATTTATAAAATAAACATACTTCATCTTGCCTCAATTTCATAACATTGCGCACTAACAAATGTTAGCACTGCTAAGGTTAATTTAATACCATCAGTGTTATTTTAGTATTTTTTACTATCATAGTATTTATTAATATTTTAAATCCACTTTTATTTTTATTTATAAAACGGTTAGTTCCTGTCCTTGATTCTAATTGGTCAACAGCTGTGTTTTATTCACAATAAAACAGGGCTATGACCGCTTCACCCGACCGTTCTGTGTATCACTACACAACACCCTTAGCAACAACTCTAAGCAACGTAAACCGTTTGTTCTCAGTTGATATTGTTCATTGAAGCTTACTGTATCATGTAGAAGAGTATTGTGAGAAAGAGATCGAGTGAGCGAGTTTATTACCTGCATTCAGATTTTGCATTTTCCTTCAGGTCAGTCCTATGTTCATAATAAAAAATCTGTTTAAATGTCCGATGTATTATCTTGTCCTTTTAACAGTTAAGGGGTTTTCCCGTGACTGACAGCGCTAGTCAAAGCATTTGTCAGTTGCGTCTTGTTCTGTGTTCACAACAATTCAGTCTTTTCATTGTAAAAGTCTTCGCTACTGACTGACACGCTCATAAAAGACAGTCTTTGCCGCCATCTAATGGCGTGAAAATGTAACT
Organism: Mylopharyngodon piceus; assembly: GCA_039654765.1. Taxonomy (NCBI): domain Eukaryota; kingdom Metazoa; phylum Chordata; class Actinopteri; order Cypriniformes; family Xenocyprididae; genus Mylopharyngodon; species Mylopharyngodon piceus. The sequence continues at coordinate 7,629,601 of CM077442.1, read as the reverse complement.
TCTGTTGCTGTTCACGGTCAAGGACTATTTTTTCCGGCGGAAGGATGCTTTTAGAAAAAGTTTACTTCATGAAAGTTGCATTGATACATATTTCTGGCTTTAATATTTGTATTGTGTGGTAACCATTTTATAAAAGCAATAAGGTACTCGAGGCTAGTGCTGTATTGTGAATAAGTCACGGCTGAAGGGGTTACCCCGCTTCGCGTCGTGCCTAACAACGCCCTTCAGCCGTGACTTATTCATGATACAGTACAGCCTCTCATACCTTATTGCTTACATATTTTAGTTTTCATTTGAATTTTAGTTAAGTTTTAGAAAAGTGTTTGTCTTTTTTTTTTTTTTTGCTTAGTTTTACTAATAATAATACCTCAATTTAAACTTATTTAAGCTAGTTACCAAGGTAAAGTTTTTTTAATATTTCTTCATTTTATTTTTTGTTTTTAAAGTTTAAGTTTTTCATCAAATATTTATATTTTAGTTTATTTCAGCTTTATTGCAATTAATGAAAACTATTTTTACTAATCTCAACTAATTTTTTAATTATATTGCATGTCGCAGCAGACTCATTTTCAGTGTGGACAGGTTAGACATTTATTGGTGTGAATTTCTCATATGTATAGATAAATCAGTTCATACAGAAAGTTACCTTCTAGTGACCACAGCGTCATACATACTCCAGATGTTATCCAGGACAAGCTGCACAAACAGAGGCTTCTTTCCTTTGGACTGTGAAGACAAAAAGAGTTGATGAGCGTGATGTCCATTAGGACAGTATATACAAAGAAAAAGAAAAGAGAATGCATACACTAACTAAGACATCGTGTAAGCGACCCAGGGACTGCACTGATTCATTAGTTGCCTTTTTTAAAGATTAGGACCCATAATAAAAAGTTTCTAATGTGACTAAATGAGGTCAAACTCAACTAACATCTGAGCTCAACTGAGTTTAAAGGCTTCAGTTAGGCTTGACTCTGTCAGTCCTGCAAATCAATGTTACCGTCTGGAGGTCACGTCGCCCTCCATAACCAACTCTCTCTGAATGACATCTGTCTGACAGACTGGAATAATGGCAGAGACTGATAAGTCTGGGCTGAAGACTGGGTTTCATCTGAGCATTGTCTAAATCGTCTGGTAAGTGCAGATAGATCTTCAGGGTTCATTATTCAGATCTTCGTCCTGCATTACTGTAAACATCTTCAACAAGAGTGTTCTTATTATCCAATGAACAAACTACAGTGTCCTCATTTTTTTTAAGGGCCAATGACAAATGAGCAAAATCTTTTCAAATCAAGTTTAAAACACACACACTCTATAAATTTGATCACTGCTCAGAAAAATAGATAGTATAGGAAAGAGGATCAAGAAGTTAATCCAACTTTTATACGTCAAACAGACTCATTTTTATCCCAAATAGTCTTATTAACTTGGGTTTTATGCTTTTGTTCTTCATTATGCTATGTCAGAGCTGTTATGCCTGAGAATCAACACACAACAGTGTATCTAAAGTACAAACGTTGTTATCGATGGTTAAACAGGTGCAAGAAAGGGCCAATCACATGTTGAATGGTAATCATGATATCAGTGGTCAGTGGTAGATTTTCTAACTTTAATCTTAATTTCCTTTAAAAAAAAAAAAAAAATATATATATATATATATATTCACAGAACAAATTTTGAGGATAAAAAGAAATTAATATGAAATCAATAATTTAGAAATAAATTAAGAAAATAAGAAATTAATACTTTTATTCAGAAAGGAAACATTAAAATGATCAAAAGTGGCAGTAAATACATTTGGATTTGTTTCAAATAAATGCTGTTCTTTTAAACATTCTATTCATCAAAGAATCCTGAAAAAAATATGGATCCCAGTTTCCAAAAAATATTAAGCAGCAAAAGTTTTCAACATTAATAATAACAAATGTTTTTTTTGTTGTTGTTGTTTTGTTTTTTATATATATAAAGTAAATCGGCATATTAGAATGATTTCTGAAGGATCATGTGACACTGAAGACTGGAGTAATGATGCTGAAAATTCAGCTTTGAGATATATATATATATATATATATATATAAAAAATGTTATTTTAGTTATTTAAGTTATTTTAAATTCTAATAATATTTTGCAATATTACTGTTTTACTGTACTTTAGATCAAATTGATGAGCATAAGACACTTCTATCAAAAACATTAAAAAAAAAAATGCCAAACACAACATTAACAGTAGTGTACTTTAAAAAAAAAAAAAAGTAACACTTTATTATACAGTGTCATTGTTACACGTTACATGCAGTTACTATAGTAATAACTATAAATTATGCATAATTACATGCAACTAACCCTAAACCAAACCAAACTCTAATCCTAACCCTATAGTAAGTACATGTAGTTACTTATTACTCAGCACTTAAATGTAAAATTACAGTGTAACAAAGACACCTTAAAATAAAGTGTAACCAAAAAAAATAATAATAATAATAAAATAATAAATAGCATTTCATTGCATTTTAATTCCGAAATCTAAAATAAGTCCAACATAGAAGTGTACAAGTCAAATCACTCTCTATATAATTATAATTTTTCATTTATTTATTTTTAAATAATAGATCCAAATAAAAAATGAGTGTCACATTATTGACCCTTAGTTATAACACTGTATCCAGGTCTGATATGTTCTGTTATATTATGATCATTTGTTCATGGGCGGTGAGAGGATGTTCCACAGTGTGTGTGTGTGTGTGTGTGTGTGTGTGTGTGTGTGTGTGTGTGACGTCCATTAGCATAACTGCAGCATATTTGAATGTCCTAAATGGCACTACAAACCCAGAGCATCTAATGGAGAGTCTCTTCTATCACATCACTCCTGTAGCTCTGTCAGCCCACTTCCAGAGATGGTCAAACCAAGTATGTACTGTAACAAACATTCTATATCGAAATGTTCAGCTTAAAGGGGTTAGTTCACCCAAAAATGAAAATTCTGTCATTCGCTCATCATCGAAACACAAATGGGGATCTTTTTAATGAAAAGAGCTTTCTGTCCCTCCATAGAGAGCTACACAACTGACACTTTCAAGGCCCAGAAAAGGCATCTTTTGTTTGTGCAAAAAAAAAACAAAAAACATATTTTGCCATTTTATTTACAAAATATTAATCTCGCAACGTCTGCTCTCACGTCAACACAGCACACGTCGTGGTGCTCTCATAAACACTTGTTGAAGATTACTATTTGTAAATAAAGTGGTAAATTATGTTTTTGCGCAAACAATGTAATCCTGTCGCTTCATAAAATTGAGGTTAAACCACTGGAGTCACATGGATTACTTTAATGATGTCTTTACTACCTTTCTGGAGCTTGAAAGTTTCAGTTGAGTAGCTGTCAATGATGAGACAGAGAGCTCTCAGATTTCATCAAAAATATCTTAATTTGTGTTCTGAAGATGAACGAAGGTCTTACGGGTGTGGAACGACATGAGGGTGAGTAATTAATGACAGTTTTCTTTTTTGGGTGAACTAACCTATGATGCACCACAACATAGACCTTTTATGAAAAAAATGTACATAAAAAATATCTTTTCCCAGGTGCAAAACAACCTGACCCTATTGCAAACCCCTACAAAAAAAACATTTATTTGGTAGTACCACAGCATAATGATGGGATAAATTGGTAATACCGTGTTATTATTTAATGTTTCAACAAATACCAATGTATTACCATGTTTATAAACCACGTTAAGGTGTATTATCTCACAGAAATGATTGTACCTGAGCTCCCTTCATGATTTTTTTAGCTTTGGCGTTGAGGTAGAAATCGCCCCACAGGGTCTTGAGCAGAACCCAGAAGCGGATGCCCATCTTCTGACTGTACATCTCAGCAAACTGATGGATCCTGTTACAGAAAATACAGTTCAGCATCATTATTTGCACTTGTCATTTGTTATTTTATTTCATCACATTCATTTGTATGAATGTAGTTCAAAGAAGTCTGTGATTTTAACAATATCTCTAATCTATGACAGCTGTAAGATCACTGCATAATTAACAAGTAACTAAATTTAACAGAATATTCACAGATAGACAGCTGCAATGTTAAACATCATACTGTTGTTGAGTCATATTTAATAAGATATCATTAGCATTCAACTTCAAAATCATATTTCTGTTGGAGTCGTGGAGCAGTGGTTAGCACACGTGCATGCAGACACGGTGCTCAAGTTCTGGTCTGTGGCGTAAGCTGAATAGAATTTAAAAATTATAGTTAAATAAAACATCACATGATCTAATAGATATACTAATACTAATAATATACTATATATCATACTTCAGCTGAACCCCTTTGACCTAAAATATTTACTTAAAGAACCCCATGAGATTTAAGTTGATATTTTGATAATTTAACACCTCTTTCACATGTGATGTTGGTTAATGGTCACATGATATGTAGATACCCAACTACAACAATGAGTACTTAAAGAGATTTTTAGACTTTTTAGGCAAAACGTCTGAGAAATCATAAATAAAATCACTAGTAATATGATTTAATTGCTTATTTTTGACCAGTTGGTGGCACTGTTACCAAATTAATGTTCTGTGGTCAGTGTGAGGTGACAATGACACGTATAAAGTTTGATGTCAATATGCCAAAGCGTTGCAGAGTTACAGCCTCAGAATCAGCTCGGCATCGTGCCGTCAAGTTTGTTGATGCGTTACTCAAGAACAGTTTGGTCAATCAAGCTTTTAGTAACTTTTTTCCGGCATTGTCTGAAGATGATCAATTTTGGTGAAAATCGGAACATCGGTCTAGGATGAGTTAAAAAAAAAGTAGGTTTTCAAAGAAATTCAAAATGGCAGACAGCCATTTTGACCAAATGTGTCATAATTGGTATCATTGTTCTCAGTATGACTCAAGGAATTTATCAAGACCAGTTTCCAATAGTCCAAATTAATCAAAAGCTATTGCATTTTTTGAAATTTCATTATAAATTTTGACCACAAGGTGGCACTGTGCCAAAACTTTTTGAGTACATTTAGGGCATGGTGCCATTTCCCAGTTTTGTAACAATACGCTAAAAATACAGCATTTTACAACAAAATTCGAAATGGCCAATGCCCAAAATAGCTGATATGGGTATCAATCGACTCGGTGTGCTGCACTGAATAAAAAGAGTTTTGGGCAAACTGTTCAGAAGTTATGAGCAAAAATAGCCATTTTTCTTAACTCCTGACCAGTAGGTGGCGCTGCAAGAGGCCTCAGGTCATGCTAATGATGATGCTAGTCTCAATATGCTAAAGTGTTGCAGAGATACAGCCTTGCATCCATTTTGACATGCTCTTTGTCAAATTTGTTTGGGCATTATTCAAGAACGATTTGGTTTGATCAAAAAGATTTGAATACATTTGGTTACACTTTATTTTAAGGTGACGTAGTTAAATTATGTTTCCTCAAGTAAGTACTGAGTAATATTAATTAACTACATGTACTTACTATAGAGTTACGGTTAAGGTTTGGTTTAGTTGCTTGTAATTATGCATAATTTACTGTTATTACTATAGTAAGTACATGTAGTAATGTGTAACTACATCACCTTAAAATAAAGTGTTACCATACATTTTTGCAAACATGGTCTGAAGAAGATGAGAGCTAATTTTGGTGAAAATTGAATAAACCATCTAGGATGAGTTTATAAAAAAAAAAAAAAAAAGTAGATTTTTCAGAAAATTCAAAATGGCGGAAAAATTTTCATGATGGAAAATGGCGTCATAGAGTGCAATCGAATTGTCTGTTTTTAATCCTTGCAGTTCAAAAGTAATTAGCATAAATGTAAGTTCAACTTCGTACAGTTGGTGGCGCTAGAGGGATTGAGTCTCCAAATATGACACACTGTCCTCTGTGTGCCAAATTTCAGCATTTTCCAGCAAACAATTTTATGGGCTGCCTCAGACTCAATAAAAAACAATAGGTTTGACCCATAATTAATAAACAAAATATATATATATATAAAGTGTCTGTTGATTTGACATCAATAAATGGAAAGGAAAAAAAAAATATGGATAAAATTTATATTAGTCTAAGTGCCTGCAGTGTATGTACAGCATCTTAAATCGTCTATCCAAGATGTGATTACATATTCATAAATAATTATGTATTTACATATATAACCTGAAGCTTAATTTATACTTCTACTAAAACTGTTTTAATCGCTGATTGAATTGGTTTAAATGTCCATGTGTGACTAAGTCAACTTTTTTTGTTCTACAAAAAAGCACACCAAGACTTTGGTGTTTCTCCATTTTGCATCAGTTCAGCACAACTTAACAAAATCAAAACAAGGCTTCCTCATGGTAACAATGGACTGAAACAAGCATTTCTATGCCATATGAAAACATAGCCTCTCTGAAAATTAATCTTAAAGAAAAATGAAATATGTATAGATCACTTTGGTATTAGCATGTCACGTTCCACTTTCAGTGTATGGAAAAGAGCAGCTCAGACACTGTGTCTAACAACATATGTTTTCTTTCACTAAACAACATAATACAGGGTTTGGAATGACATAAGGGTGGTTAAATGATTGATGACCAACTTTTTAGGTGACCTATTCATTTAATCTAATGCAAATTGGTACTTTACTCAAGTGTTTTTACAGTATAAAACGTGCTGAATGTGGTGCGAAAATGTCCTCATGCTCACCAGAGTGCTCTGTTCTGTTTTCTCAGCTTTTAGAAATGTCCACCTACACCAGTCGTATTAGTACTTTAGCACTTATTTCAAGTATCTAAAACCACAGTTATGTAACACCTCAAAAATGTGCACTCCATTAGAAGGGTGGGGAGTCCTGATGTTGAAATCTAGTGTGGTATTGCCATCTTGTGAGCCATCGTGAGTACTACAACCACTGCTGGGATGTAAAGGGTGAAAACCAACCATGTAAGCTGCTTTTAATAAAAGCATCAGACAAAATAATAAAAAAAAAAAACTGTGAAAGCACCCTTAGTTTCAGAAAGCGTAACACGTACCTGAAGCCCCAGCCGTCTATAGCGCTGGCAAATACCACATTTCCCCGGTCAGGACTGAAGTAGAGGTCAGAGTCATCGGTTTCCTCTAAACCGGCGCTCCAGTCGTACACCTGATCTCCGTTGTCGTTCTCTGCATAGCTGCTCGGAGCTTCTGCTTCTTTCTCCGCTCGCTCCTCCAGAACTTTAGAGGTGAATAACGTGCCTGTAACTGCGTTCACCTATAGAATAGGCAGAACCAAACAATTATAGTCTCACAAGTTTCATCTTTGTCCAGAAACATCACTCAGAGACACGTCATACCATAAAGGATCAAAATTTCTTTAATCTGTAGACTACTGAAAGTTATGTTTTCAAACTCAAAATATCCTAATCAGTCCAAAAACACCACCAAAAACACAGCTTTTTAAATGTTTTTTGAAAGGCTGCATTTGTTTGATAAAAATACAGTAAAAAAAATAATATGAAATGTTATTACAAATTACAATTATTAAATTTATTATTTATTAATTGTTATTCATTAAATATTGTTTATTAATTATTCAAATTGATTATATTTAAAATATAATTTATTCATGTGAACGCAAAACTGTCCATGATCCTTGAGAAATCATTCTAATATGCTGATTTGCTGCTCAAGGAACATTTCTGATTATTATCGATGTGTTAAAAACAATATTTTTGTGGAAACCATGATACATTCTTTTCCAGAATTATTTGATAAACAGAAAAACAGCATTCAAATTCAAATTCAAATTGTAAATAGAAATGTCTTTACTGCCACTTTTGATCAATTTAATGTGTCCTTGCTGAATAAACGTATCAGCAAAGTGTTTAAAAAAATCGTACTGACCCTAATACGGATGTTATATAAATTATAAAAATATATTTTTTAAAAAAACAAGACAGTATAGACAGTTTTCTACAGTATAAGCAGACCTTATATACAAAATAAAATGTCATAAAAGCATGACATGAATCCATATTTTCAATTGTGTGGCCATGTTTTGGAGCTCTGCCTCACCTGCTCTAGTATTTTCTGCAGGTGAGCGTACGCCTCCTGTGAAGTGAGTTTCAGCTCCACAATCAGCCGGTCAATTTTGTTGATGACAAGAACAGGACGAATATTCTCCAGCCAAGCTTGTCGTAAAACAACTTGTGTCTAAAGCAGAAAGGAACGAGATGTTGTTACAGAATGATGTGGGATAGAGCTCAAAGATCAGAGACATCAACTTCACAACACAACTATTGTTGACAATCAGATTCAAAATTCAAGAAATAAAAATGTAAAATCTATATCTATAATATAGATTTTTACTTTATCTAAAACGTGATCATTTTTGATGCCTTTCATGAACATCTGCTGTGATGATACAAACAAATCAGGAATCAGTGTTTTGAACAAAGAATCAATTTACTGAAAGGTAAACAAAGGACATGAATCATTCTCACCAATGCTGTTTTTGGTTCTGAATTTGTAATCAGAGATGCCATTAAAGGATTAGTTCACTTCAGAATGAAAATTTCCTGATAATTTACTCACCCCCATGTCATCAAAGATGTTCATGTCTTTCTTTCTTCAGTCGAAAAGAAATTAAGGTTTTTGAGGGAAACATTCCAGGATTTTTCTCCATATAGTGGACTTCACTGGGGTTTAATGGGTTGAAGGTCCAAATGTCAGTTTCAGTGCAGCTTCAAAGAGCTCTACACGATCCCAGACGAGGAATAAGGGTCTTATCTAGCGAAACGATTGGTCATTTCCTAAAAAAAATAAAATTTATATACTTTTTAACCACAAATGCTCGTCTTGCACTGCTCTGCGATGCAGCACGCATTACGTAATCACGTTGGAAAGGTCACGCGTGACGTAGGCGGAAGTACCGCGGTAGGGTACTCCTACTTCAAAATCGTCCGATATCGTTGTTTTACCTTTTTTTGAAAAGGGCGTTTGGCTTAATCTTTGCACGTTCGCTTTGTAGACGCTGGATCGGTACTTCCGCCTACGTCACGCGTGACCTTTCCAACGTGATTACGTAATACGCAGAGCAGTGCAAGACGAGCATTTGTGGTTAAAAAGTATATAATTTTTTTTTTTCTTTTAGAAAATGACCAATCATTTCGCTAGATAAGACTCTTATTCCTCGTCTGGGATCGTGTAGAGCTCTTTGAAGCTGCACTGAAACTGACATTTGGACCTTCAACCCGTTGAACCCCAGTGAAGTCCACTATATGGAGAAAAATCCTGGAATGTTTTCCTCAAAAACCTTAATTTCTTTTCGACTGAATAAAGAAAGACATGAACATCTTGGATGACATGGGGGTGAGTAAATTATCAGGAAATTTTCATTTAGAAGTGAACTAATCTTTTAAAACATCTCTATTTTTACATTAAAATTAATGACCAAATAAAACGTGTGTCATTTCTACGCACTTATACAGTGAAACCTGCCTGTGAAAACACACTCAAGTCATGGATGATACCTGCGGACACACTCCCTCCACGGCATCAACCACAACAATGGCCCCATCACACAGTCTGACGGCAGTGGACACCTCTGAGGAGAAGTCCACATGACCGGGAGAGTCGATCAGATTAATGAGGTAGTCAGTTCCTCCTGCAACGACAAAGACACAGTTCTTAACCATGAGTTACAGGCAGGGCCTAAAACTAACTTTATGTTAATGGCCGGTGACCTAAGAAAATTTACTGGCCATAAATATTTTTTACCAGCCATGAAACTGTTTTTGAAACACAATTTTCAGGTAGTCTACAGATATTTAATAAAGTAATCAAAGGTACAGTAACACTGCATAGTCTTCACTATATACATTAAACATAGATTAATCCTTATTAAAGTTACAAAAGTTATTCAGTCAAGAGCAGTGAGTGATTTTTCTTTGTCTTTTGTCGTTTGATTAACATTAAGGACACAGACAGCAGCAGGAATATTAGGCTGCTGTCACTTTAAGAGCTAATGCACGGATCCAATTTATTGATACATGTTTTCTTTCTCAACTGTTTACATTCACTTAAGACATGTTTACGAGGATACTTGCCAATACGGCCATTTTCAAGCATAAGAATACATGAAAGAGAGCTCAATTCAGTATTCACGCCGTGATGGCATTACCTGTTGCATAATGTAATGAAATAGCGCTCGACTTCATAGTGATTCCTCTGATCTGCTCATCCTCCCTGCTGTCCAGATATCTCAGCTACAGGAACAGACAGAAAACGGCATTTCAGATCACATCATTTCAAGCAAACCAATTATTTCCCACTGATTTTATGGGTAGCTAACAGTTACTGTTTGTTTGTTAGTCTAAAAAGTGACAAATGTTGACTACATGAAAAAAAAAAAATCAACATATATTGCAACACACTGTCAAATTCAGTCACTGATCTTTGACTTAAAATGAGTTAAAACTGCAAATTTTTGATGATTTGTGATATATATACACACACTACTATGATTATGGTATCTATTAATATGAATTTACGTTTATTTTTATATTTATAGTTTTCGTTTTCAGTTTAGTTTAGGATTTAGTAATTTAAAAGAACACTCCACTTTTTTTGAAAATAGGCTGATTTTCCAACTCCCCTAGAGCTAAACAGTTGAGTTTTACCGTTTTCGAATCCATTCAGCCGATCTCCGGGTCTGGCGGTACCACTTTTAGCATAGCTTAGCATAGTTCATTGAATCTGATTAGACCGTTAGCATCTCGCTCCAAAATGACCAAAGAGTTTCGATATTTTTTCTATTTAAAACTTGACTCTTCTGTAATTACATCGTGTACTAAGACCGACGGAAAATGAAAAGTTGCGATTTTCTAGGCCGATATGGCTAGGAACTATACTCTCATTCCGGCGTAATAATCAAGGAACTTTGCTGCCGTACCATGGGTGTAGCAGGCGCAATGATATTACGCAGCGCCTGTGACCCCCTGCTTGCACAGGGAGCGTGCCTTGCAACCATGGAGACATTTGTGAGAGACGCTGCGTAATATCATTGCTGCGAGATGCTAACGGTCTAATCAGATTCAATGAACTATGCTAAGCTATGCTAAAAGTGGTACCGCCAGACCCGGAGATCGGCTGAATGGATTCGAAAATGGTAAAACTCAACTGTTTAACTCTAGGGGAGTTGGAAAATGAGCCTATTTTCAAAAAAAAGTGGAGTGTTCCTTTAAGTACTTCAAATTCAACTTATTTATTTCTTATTTCTAATCTTCGTTCAAATTTGAATTTTTTCATCTAATATTAACACTTTATTTTACTTATACTTTATTTCAGTTAGGAATATTTAATGGTTTTAGTTAACAACAACAACACTGATGACAATATGTAGCTAAAAACGCATTGTCATTGTCATAGTTTTATTGTAATCATATTTGAATTTGAATTGTATTTTGAAAAACAAAATATGTAAAAAAAAAAAAAAAAAAAAAAAAAAAAGAGTATTAGTTATTGTGTAGCATGTAGTTATTGTGTAGTCTAATCACTGATAATTTTGCTTTAGGTCCACTTACCTTTCCTGCTAAACGACTGGATATAATACCATTACTCGCCACCAGACAGTCGGCTAATGTCGTCTTCCCTGCGGGCAACACACATTTACAAACACAAAGTTTTAAGTTACAACAAATATTTTATGTTAGACGCTTGACAATTAACAAAAACAAAGATCTGACACACATCAGCATACTTTACACTCACCATGATCTACATGAGCAAGAATACACAGATTTCTGATCTGTGTCGTTTTCTTCTGTAGTGCAATTATCTTCTCCAAACTTGTGTGACCCATTTTTGACTTTCTGTGAAGATGAAGATCACTTCATCATTAGTACAAATACATAAACAGTAAGGCCAAAAAACATTTGGACACTTGAAAATCTATGTCATTGCATTATATAACAAAATAGATGTTTATTCCTGGAATAAAAGTAAGATGTTCTAGAGATAATAATACTTCACTTTCATCAACTATTTTGAATTAATGTTGTTATAAATACATATAGAACTATGGTAAAGGGTCAAATGTAGTGGTTTAGACACAATATCACCTTCTGAATAGTTAAAAATGATCTTAAAGACCTGACAGCAGCATTAGATCATTCATTTAGAATAGTATGTCAATCAGTTGTATCAGTTGAAACTTAAAAACTTATTTTTGTTAAATGTTCTGTGTGTACTGACATTTAAATGCTTCTTGGTTTGACATTTTGTTACCTACAGCAATTTCCAAGTGTGTACAAAATAATTATCTCTATGGATATGGGTTTAAAGTCGATCAATTGGCAAAAGTCGTTCTTTAAAACCAAATCCGTGTGTGTGTGTTGGTGACAAATGGAAGATTTCAGCACATTATTTCTCATATTCACTCATTCAGAGACTTATTTGACACAAGCAGATGCAACTTTTCAAAACAACGTCTATTCAACTAAGACTAAAGACTGATATATAAACATATATAACAGCGCAGCACTTAAAAGCGAATACCAGTAAAAATGCTATGGATATTCAACGATCCATTTGCTGTATAAACTTTATCATCATCATCATCATAAGAAATGACAACAGATACTCACATGTTTCCTCCACTCCAGGAAGCGTAAATGTGCGTGCTGACCGTCGCAGGCGTCATACGTAACACGTTACGCTGTGTCGTCACCAGGACGCTGCAAACAGTAGTTGCCAGGGGAAACGAGACGCTTACACTTCAGCGTCAGGAAAGCAGCGAGAGGGTGAGTGAGGAAAAAATCAAACTTTTCCTCAATAAACCGACGAAAATGACACGGCTCTGTATCTGTAAGATGTGCAGCTGTGGGTAAGAGTATACTTGTTTATGTTGCTTTGTTTCTGTAGTAATTTTTGAAGCCCGAGAAGGTGTTTTGAATAATTGATGGGTAAATGGTAGAAGGAATATCAAGTAATGGAACAAACTAATGTTCAGTGACAGAAACTTTTTATTATTTTGTGTTTTCCATTTTAAATAATTGCATAATTATTAGGGAAATTATGAAGAAAATGTCAAGTATTTAATTGTTTTCTTTTTGAAGTATTGTAAAATGCAAGTCTTGGATACATTAGTAGTGCAAAGAGAATTATGGAGAAAGCAAGTGTGTGTGTGTGTGTGTGTGTGTGTGTGTAGGATTGAGGCTTTAGCAGAGTTAGTGACAGAGTTTGTTGTATAGCCTAGTTGTTGCCCTGGACTACACAAACATGTTCAGTAAAAGTACAGCAGGTACTGAGAAGAAGAATCTCATGGTGAAAGACATATTAATGAGTTTAGCATCAATTGTTTTTAAACAATGGCCCTTCAGCCTAATATGCTTCTCCATTGTCTTCAGCCGTCACCGCTGCACACACAATCCGACAGCACTTTACAAGAAAGCGAGTCAGACTAATGTGTTGTCGGAGTACTCAGAGAAGTATCCTGCGTATAAAGGTCACACCCGTCCCAAGAGCCTCAAGCCCCAACTGCAGTATAAAGCTCATCAGGACATGATGGACGGAACGACGACCTTCAGGTACATTCTGGCACTGAGATATTGCTTACACTTGAGTCACTAGGAAGTAGTTAAACAATTTGCATTAAAAATGAACTTACAGTAAGATGTTTACGTTGTCGATGTAAGGTGGAGAGAGGTTATGAAGAGGCAGTTGGTAAGACAGGCAGGCGGAAGAAGGGAATCAGGGTTTGTAGATACATAAAGCTGTGTATCATCAGCGTAACAGTGGAATTTAATACTGTTTTTGGCGAAAATATTACCAAGTGGGAGGAGAAATTAGGTAAATTAGGAACAATAGGGGACCTAGGACAGAACCTTGGGGGACACCACAGCTAACAGAAGTTTTAGTTGTACAAACTGTGTACGGTTTGAAAGGTATGAAGCGAACGAGGCATAAGGAATACCAGTGAAACTAATAGCAGATAAACGGTTCAACAGAATATTGTGTCAAAATCTGCACTCAAATCAAGAAAAACAAGAATAGATAAGGACCCGCCATCAGCAGCCATTAACAGATCATTAGTTACTCTCACTTTCCATACTATGCTTTGAATTTAATCATACAATTTAATAATTCATGGTTAGTCTTTACAGTTTTATTCATTAACAATTCATTGGATCTCCTTCTATAAGTTTCATATAACCTAAAACACCTTTCTGTTTTTCTGTTTTGTCAGGATGGACTATATCCCATATCCGGTCACCCGTCGCCCTGGGAGGCAGCAGGTCACGTACAAGCCCAAGTCTGGAGAGATTGACTTAGGAACGACCTATAAACAAGACTTCAACCCATATGACGTGGCACCATTTGTTCCTTCACGCCCTAAAGAGAGAGTACACACCAAGAATGCAAAACTGGACACCGTACCCACCTATAAAGGTAATGACACTTTAGGTCAATTAGGTCATGTGATGCTTTCTGAGCATACAGTTACTGGAGCATTTCTGAAGCAACCTCATCTATCTGCTGTTAAATCAACTGTATTTAAATGTAAATGTATTGATTTAGCCAAAACAGCATATTAGAAGAATGATTTCTGAAGGATCATGTGACTTCTTTTAAAGAACATTTTAAAAATTTGTAACACTTTACAATAAGGTCTTAGTTGTTAACATTAGTTAGTGTATTAACTAACATGAACTAACAATGAGCAATATATTTGTTACAGTATTTCTTAATCTTTGTTTATTAATGTTAGTCAATAAAACTCCAGCTGTTTGCTGTTTGTTCATGCTAGTTCACAGTGCATCAACTAATGTTAGCAAATACAACATTTGATTTTAATAATGTATTAGTAAATGCTGAAATTAACATTAACCAAGATTAATAAATGCTGTAAAATCATTGTTAATAGTTCATGTTAACCGTCTGGTCCTCTTTGGTCAAAAATGACAGAAAAAGTTTACGTTTTGAAATTTTAAATTTTTAATCAGACTTGGTGACTTTAGTCACATTAGCTATGTAAACACACACAAAAAATCATGGACATGATTCGGATGGTCGAAAAAATGACTGACATAGGAAATGAATGGGAAATACGAAAAAATATGAAAACTCAGAGAATCCTTTGGTGGGACAAACTACAATTCAGCCACTGTGAATTATTAATTGAATAAATGAATTATATATTTATTGAATTTTGATGTTATGTGTAACAAAATATCTTTCTCTGTGTTCAGGTTTGACTGTAGTAAAATTAATGCAAAAACTGACACTTCAAATAAACATTTAAAAACAAACAACAACAACAAAAAAAAAAAATCTAAACCTTGACAAAATGTCTTTGAGAATGTTTGAAGTATACATGAAGTATAAATGTTGAGAAGTATAAATCCATATCCACAACTTAATAAAAATAAGTATTTATGTCTAAAAACTACTAGAGAATTTATAAGCCACTTCATATAGAGCTATATAGGAATCTAGTGGTTACACCATGGCATTACAGATGTTTTTCTTTTTTTACTCCCACCAGATGGCACTAATCTACCTTCAAAAATTGGATTTTAAATGCCTTGTCTCTGTTTTAACATGGAATACTACTATAATTTAAAAAAAAATAATTAAAAAATATATTAGAAAATGGGGAAAAATAGCTAATAAAAATTGTATAAATATTGCAGAGTATCATAAAATTTTACCCTCAAAATTTTAAATAATAATCAAAAAATATTATTGAACAAAAATATATTACAGTGTTAAAAAAAAAAAAGAGTTACATTTCAAGGCTTTAGTCACTTTTGACCACAAAGAAGCCAAGTGTGACCCCTAAACGAAGAGGACCAGAGGGTTAACTAAAATAGTTAACTGATGAAACCTTAAAAGTGTTACCAAAAAATCTTACTGGCCCCAAACTTTTGAATGGTACTGTATCATAAAAGCCAAAAACATTTGCAGTACACAGTTAGACTAGTACTTGAGTGAAATGCAGAAAAAATTGAGTTATTATAGTAAGTGCCTTTGTTAAAAGTTTTGCATGATGTTTTTAAAGAGGATTTTCGTCAGTGGGAGATCAGCAGACGGGAATTAACTAAGCCTGATACAACCTATCAACCTCCTGCTGCAAAGTTTGGAAATTCCACAACTTTCCAAGATGATTTCATCCACCGAGGCCTTGTGCCACGCGAGAGCTACAAGCCCCCTAACATAGCCAAGCTATCCGATGCTCCTTTTGAAAACCTGACGAGTAACAAGCTCTCGTATGTGCCACACGCTCTGGAAGCCCGTTACTTTAAACCGCCAGAAGAGTACAAACCCAGCAATGTCCCTTTCCAGGACCTCACTACCCACCGACAGGACTACCAAGGCCTGCCGAGTCAGCTGCCCAAAAGCTGCAAGCCAGAGGCGGTCAAAGTGGGATCCAGCAAGCCCTTCCAGAGCAGCACGGAATTTCGTGACCATTTCCAGCAGTGGCCCGTCTCCCTCCGGCAGATGCAGAAATCGGTGGAGTACCAGAGTCCCACGGCACACATGGACTTGACAACCACCTCACAAACCGACTACATCAAGCACCAAATCCAACCCTTCGTTTCCGCCAAACCGTTCTCACTTCCCACAAAGTCTTCCAGGCCCTTCCAGGGCAACACCACCATGAGGGATGACTTCCAGCCGTGGGTGGTGCAACGTCAAAGCGTGATCCGGAAGCAAGAGGAAATCCAGCGAGCCAGTGGGAAAATGGAAGATCTGACCACCTTCAGGGCCCATTTCATCCAGCATGAAGCTCAGCCTAGTCTCAGCTTCAAGCCCCAAAATGCTCCACTGCGGACTGATGCCCCCCTACAGAACGAGACCATGTACCGCTCAGAGTTCACGCCCAAGAGGATCAGCATGTGTCCGGCCAGTTTCGAGTCTCCACCGGGGTTTGTTTTCGAAAACTGCGATGATCAAGGCCACCGTTTCTTCCGCAAGACGTCGTCCGCCGACAGGATCGAGACTCCGAAGGAAATGGTCTTGACAGCTTAAGAAAGTCATCATGTTATTTCTATAAAAGATGACACAAACTAGAATATGATCTCTCTAAATTACTGTAGTCCTATGGGGAATCGTCATGAATTATGATTTACTGATTATGCATATTTTACAATTGTAGCTAGTTTTTGATTTTCAATAGGATGAAACTGATATGATATAAACATGCAGTGCAATACTATAATATATTTATCTATATAAATCAGTTTTTCACATAAAATTATCAATATTCATATATACACCACCGTTTTACTATACTGTTTTTAAAAAATTAATACTTTTATTTTATAAGGATACATTAAATTGATCAAAAGTGACAGCAGAAATTTATAATGTTAAAAAATATTTATATTTGAAATAAACATGGTTCTTTTGAACTTTCTATTTATCAAAGAATGGGAAAAAAATCTAAAATATGAAGCAGTACAACTGTTTTCAACATTGAAAATATTAAGAAATAATTCTTGAGCAGCAAATCTGCATATTAAAAGGATTTCTGAAGGATCATGTGATCATGTGACAGTTATTTAAATGGTAATAATTTTCATAATATTACTGTTTTACTGTATTTTTGATCAAATCAATGCAGCCTTTTGAATGAACCACATAAAGCACGATTTAAACATTACACATTTGATTGTATAGGATAAAAAGGGATCAATAATTATAAAGATATATAAAGTGATTTGTAAAACTGTATTTTATTGTATTTGTATCACATAGACTGTTTGCTATATTGACGTGAATAGTACCAAAACTAGCGCTTCCTCAACAGATTCATGTAGCGATGCTTTCTCCACATTGCAATAAGAGTAAATTCATGGATAAACTCTGTGAGTGGCTTATGTACAACATTTGTTGATGTAATTAAAATACATGCATAAAGGCCAGTAGGAAACCGTTATATTAGAGATATGGAAAATCCACTTCAGGTGCTATAAGTACGTAGGTCTGTGTTGTGTTTAATCTTAAATATGGATAATAAAGACAAACTAAACCAAGATGTAAGAAAATAAAATCCAAACTTTCTACACTCAATGTACAATATTGCACTTAAAAACACATTATATACAAGACATATTTTACAATGCAGCACTTTGTTTGAACACAAAACGTACATCTAAAAGACGGCTGGAGAAATGTGACGTTTATGGCACATGCCATTTCAATCAGTCAACGGGTTTTCTGTCATACATTCTACACCCATATTAACACATTTTGTAATAATAAAGTCAACATGAAAACAAAATGAACCCTTTTTACTTTCTTAAAACATGCTACTGCTCTTATTGTGCACAATTTATCAGCATTTGCATGTCATTTCAAGCACTGAACGCTACAATGAGAATGTCTATTAAGTGCGCACATGTTCCCGCCCCTAGGGTCACGGCACAAAAATACAATTAAAACTTGATTTTGGAAAAATACTTTGTATTAATTTATCTATTAATGCAATACAGTGAGTGACAGCCGTCTGTGGTCTCCCAGTGGCTTACATTTTTCAAGTTCAACTTTGTTAAGATCTCTTGCAGGCAATTTGGATGCAGCATAGTAGACATAAGTAAAATACAAATTATTGGCAGTTTAGGGCCAGTTGTTCAAAAGTAATCTAATCAGATTTTGGCTATCGGGTTGGATCAAATCTTGAAAATGGGTTGTTCATAGGGAAAAAAAAGGATTCTGAAATCCGATTAGATCACAAAAATCCAGTCTTGGTTTTGATCTGGATAAAATCATCAGTTTGTGTTGTTCAAAACTTTTTAGTAAGACCTTTGATCCAAAAAATCTGGATTATACTGATCCCATCAAAAGGGTGGATTTTACAAACAAAAATGTAATAACTTTAAAACTGGTCGAAAAATATAACATTTTTATCATGTAATATACATACACACATTTTTTATTTTGTTCTTGACTAGTTTAACTGTTAAAGTAATAAATTAAAAGTAGACATTAGGCTCCACCTTTCGGTAACCTACTGTAAAGTAAAAAAGAGATTTTGGTGCAATTGACAGCTGTAAATATCAAACAAAAATACTATATTTGATTCAAAGTGGGGTTTTTTTTATCACTGTTTGTAAACTAAATTGGCACAATCATAAGACATGAACCAGTCAAAAGTTCTTTGCGAGTGAACGCAAAGTTTTTTGGGTGAATGCTACGAAAAACTTTTCTGAGAGAACGCAAAAGCATTGAAATGTTTGTTTTTTTCCCCCCCATCTCATATTCTTTCTATCATCATGTCCCTTTAGGGGCTCCGTAGAACACAAGTAATTCAGATTTGGTCATCTGAAAAAGTGTGTATCTTGATCAGGGTGATCCAATCCAATTTTGCTTTGAAAAACCAGCACAAAAGTAAGATCCTGGATAGCAAAACATGGGATTTCCAAATCCAGATCATTCTGATCCAGATTCAACTTTTTGAACAACTGGGCCTTAGTGATTAATTTACCTCAAAACAAAAGATAACATGTATGCCTTCATCTCCGAAAATGGCGCATGAGATATGCAGCCTTACAAGGACACAGCCTTCTGTTTGAGAAACAACCCACAAATCCCTTTTCCATCTTTAACTCCACCCCTCTGACCACCTGACTCCATTCACCATCCAATCAAGTCCTAATGGATTTAGCTGAAATGAAGCCCAGCCCTATATTTTTCTTTGAATATCCTATTTCACTCTGAAGTATCAAAGAAGTTAAAGAAGTAAAATGGGTTGCGACAATATTTCATGTTGACTTTAGGGTAGGACTCTGAAAATGTCTCTCTTAATACTCCCAAGTTGTTTACTACTGATATTATTAGTATCAGTGCATTATGTACACTCAAGATGCTTTCATTTTAATTTCCTTCACATTGGTGAATGGTCCAATAAGATTGTCCTCTCATATCCACAAGAAAAAATGCATGTCTCTTAAATTAACACACATACAATATCACTTTCAGGGCAAGATAAAATGAAATCTGCAAAGAGACAAGTTTCGAATCTCATCAAGTGATTTTCTCTTTGGACTTCTGATGATTGTGAAAAAGCATCCAGTGAAATGTAGTCCAGAAAACACACGTCTGCCACCAGTAGACATCTTTTAGTCCACACACTCCAGGTGTCCAAGGGTTTGTACGATTTAAACAATATTCTGTATTACGAGAGACAATCAGTGCGGTGACTGAAAAGGGCATCTGTTAGTTTGGCCTCTAGTGCGCACTAGGTGGCGCTAGTGTCCTGTGAGCAGGTCTGGCAGCAGCGTTGCCGGTACAGATCCACAGGGCAAAGCTTGAGACGTTTCACCACAGGACAGTAGTGGGTTCTGTCCGTACACTCGCCTAGAGAAACACACACAAAACAAAGGTTATTTAAACGACAAGGTTATTTATACTTCTCAAAAGCACAATTCACACATGAATCGGCAAATAATGCAAATGTAAACATTAAAACATAGACTAACCCAGACAAATAAACAGAAAACAGAAGTTAAACTAATCATATTGATAACATTTTAATACATTTTCCACAATAAACTGTTCTGAACATGCAGTCATTTTTGTTGTTAATGAGTCTTTTGTATGTCTTTAATAATATATTATTTTTATTAATTACTATTAATAAAAATTATTAATAACTATTACTAATTTTTAATAATTTATTTTCATTGAGGTGAAATATTTGAAGAATTTTGATTTACTGTTTACCCTACAGGGAGAACCTGTTTTCTAAAATAAGATGAAGTTCAGACTAAGATTAAGGCAAGACTAATTACCCCTTGGTTAAAGGCATAGTTCACCCAAAAATGAAAATTTGCTGTTAATTTACTCACGCCACCCAAGATGTAGGTGTCTTTTGTTCTTCAGTAGAACAGTAAAGAAGATTTTTAGCTGAAACCGTGGTCCTCTGTGATTCATATAATGGAAGTCAATGGGTGCCGTCACATTGAGATTCAAAAAAACATATACAGACAAAACAAAATTAAAGGATTAGTTCACTTTAAAACGAAAATTAGCCCAAGCTTTACTCACCCTCAAGCTATCCTAGGTGTATATGACTTTCTTCTTTCTGATGAACACAATCGGAGAAATATTAATAAATATCCTGACACATCCGAGCTTTATAATGGCAGTGAGCTGGATCAACAGTATGAGCTGAAGAAAGTGTCTCCATCCATCATAAGCGTACTCCACGCGGCTCCGGGGGGTTAATAAGGGCCTTCTGAAGTGAAGCAATGCATTTGTGTAAGAAAAATATCCATATTTAACAAGTTATGAAGTAAAATTTATGATGGATGGATGCACTTTCTTGAGCTTCAAACGTGTTGGTCCCGTTCACAGCCATTATAAAGCTTGGATGTGTCGGGATATTTATTTGGGGTCGGGATTAGCTTGGGGTAATTTTCATTTTAAAGTGAACTAATCCTTTAAGACCTCAATTTATCATCAGGAGCCACAGGTATTAATTTTGTTTTGTCTGTATATGTTTTTTTGAATCTCAATGTGACAGCACCCATTGACTTCCATTATATGAATCACAAAGGACCACGGTTTCAGCTAAAAATCTTCTTTACTGTTCTACTGAAGAACAAAAGACACCTACATCTTGGATGACCGTAAATTAACAGCAAATTTTCATTTTTGGGTCAACTATCCCTTTAACTGCTAGTTGGTCAAACTAGTTTTTAAGACCCAGTCTTAGAGTCCTCCTGTAGTCAATAATTTTATCCCTTAGAACTCATCTTTGGTCACCAAAATGACATATTTAAAAGTTTTTTTCATGTGAAAAAAAAATTTCTTCATGCCATAAAATAGCTTGAATGTAACTCTACACCCTTGCCTCATTAAGTATACGCGGATCAATGAATATGCAAATTAGCCCCGCCTCCACTCACTCACACCAGCTCAGAGATCCACTCGGTCAACTTACTGAGGTAAACGCTGCACAATGGTATCACTCTTTACAACATTGGACACATAACAGTAATTAATATGATTAGCCTTTTGTTTGACTATGTTATCAAACAGCTAATAATGTGTTGCTAATGTTACACAAACCATGTTCCCGTTCGCCATTCTCAGAGTCACACAGCTGATTCTAACAATCAGTATCCTTACAAACGCTTTAACAAATCAGAACGTCAGTGGAGAAAGGCATATAGTTCATCATAACATCGTAATATGCATCATACACCCGCCATATTGTTAAATCTACATGATTTTTCATATCAACAGAAAAATATACCGGGATAACCTTCTCTTGAGACTCCCCTGCTTCAGAGCTGTCATACTTAATGATATGCTAAAGCCCGCAGGCATGCTGACGTGATTGGTTACAAGGTAGTTTGTGAGGTCACAGACAACTGTCAAACAACTGTCTTTTTTTCACTGCAGTTTTAAATAGAAAATACTCAGCAATGGTGTTGACTTATGAATGTGCATATGGTTTGTCTTAAAGCATATTAAAAACACCACATAGACATATAAACAACATTAAAAACTTGATTTTCACCACAGGGGGTCTTTAACACAGTCAGGGGCGCATTAACTGGTTTGCAGAGTAGATGCTATATTTTCACTAGTATTATCAGTTGTTTTTAGTGATTTATTGTTTATTAAAAAGAGCGTGATATGATCCTGTTCACTGCGGTGTGTGAAGCAACATTACATGCTCAAAGTCTAGTGTGACTGTAGACTTTGAGCTACTCTAAATACAATATAAGTTCATTTATTGGTGTTATTTTATTAAATATTTCTGCACCCAGAACCAAGTTAGGTGACACAAAAAAAATATTTTTCATTAAGTTTCAGCACAGAGGAGTGAAGAACAAAAAGCAGATGTTTGGACAGACAGGATTCCTGAAATGACCGAGCTTAGAAGAAAAGAAAACCCCAGGAACAAGAGCGAGTTCTCTCGGGACGTTGTGTTAACTTGTAAAAAAAAAAATGGACAAATAGCAGGTCTTCAAGAGTGAAGGAACAAGCCAATATATTTCGCCCTCAGGTCGGTAATATTTTCCCTAATAAAACATGAACGCTCTAATGGTGTCAAACAAGGGCAAGCATCTTTCGAACTGTTCTGACACTCAGGCTGGTTTATAACAAGGGCTTTCAGAGCTAAAATTAAAAGACCCACTGCCACAGGAAGTGACGTTGCAGTGTTGCCAGGTAACAGGCCGCCGTTGCCAGCCGCAGTGCTGGTCGGGGAGAGATTTTTTGTTCTGCCGATGGACGCATTCCACTCGGCGGGACTGGAAGCCGCTGCCGCACGCCACGGTACACGTCCTCCACGGTAACACCTTCCAGTGCACGTCGCACATCTCGGATGAGCAGTTCCTCACGGATGACGGCCTGAGAGGTGTTTGGGAATCACACATTATATTCACAACACATTAAAAGAGCTTTGAATGTGAGAATAAGTGATGCTAAATATTCCACAACAAGTCTGGCACCTTTCTTTTGGGTCACATGTTTTGGACGTGGAGTTGCTGAAGTGTCTGCATGACACCGTTCTGCTCTGTGTGGCCACCGCAGGACCCAGACAACGACCCGTGCACTGTTGAACACATCACGTGACACGCATTAAAGTGGATAGAGTTTTAACAAATGCAGCTGCTCTGACACAAAACAGGTATAAACTAACATAAACCTGATTATGGGTATTTGACAATTGACATGAATTTTTATATGATTTTCATAAAGGCCCGTTCACACCAAGAACGATAACGATAAAGATATAGTTCTAAAAATCGTTCTAAATATAAAAGAATAGCACTGCCATAACGATAACGATATAGAGAAACGATCATTGGAATCACTTTAAGAACCAGCTGTTGAATGATAAAACACTGACACCCAATCAGAATCCACTCTAATTCAAGGACTCGCGTATTTAAAATGGCAGACGTTAATCGCCGAGGTCCAGAAAACACCACCGCTGTTTGACAAGTCAAACCCCCTTTTCAAGGATACTTTAAAGGAACACTCCACTTTTTTTTGAAAATAGGCTTATTTTCCAACTCCCCTAGAGTTAAACAGTTGAGTTTTACCGTTTTTGAATCCATTCAGCCGATCTCCGGGTCTGGCGGTACCACTTTTAGCATAGCTTAGCATAGTTCATTGAATCTGATTAGACCGTTAGCATCTCGCAGCAGGCGCAATGATATTACGCAGCGTCTCTCACAAATGTCTCCATGGTTGCAAGGCACGCTCCCTGTGCAAGCAGGGGGTCACAGGCGCTGCGTAATATCATTGCGCCTGCTGCACCCATGGTACGGCAGCAAAGTTCCTTGATTATTACGCCAGAATGAGAGTATAGTTCCTAGCCATATCGGCCTAGAAAACCGCAACTTTTCATTTTCCGTCGGTCTTAGTACACGATGCAACTACAGAAGAGTCAAGTTTTAAATAGGAAAAATATCGAAACTCTTTGGTCATTTTTGAGCGACATGCTAACGGTCTAATCAGATTCAATGAACTATGCTAAGCTATGCTAAAAGTGGTACCGCCAGACCCGGAGATCGGCTGAATGGATTCGAAAACGGTAAAACTCAACTGTTTAACTCTAGGGGAGTTGGAAAATGAGCCTATTTTCAAAAAAAGTGGATTGTTCCTTTAAAGAAAATGGATATATGGAAAACAATCGGTCATACCCTCGGAATAAATGGTGAGAAGTATTAACGATGAGATCATTAAGCCAGGCTAGCAAACAGTGTAACATAAAATTACCTCGGGTATCCAGAGCTAGTTTCGACAACATTGTCTTGCTTCCTTTGAAGTTGCAGTGAAAAAGACTTCGTCAGCTAAATTCACTGTTAGATTAGATCGATTACACTAGCTATTCACTCGAAACATAGCATGCTGAGGACATCTGCTGGTTAAAGCCATGTAAATGCAACAAGAACAGCAAAAACATGTTGTACACACTTTAAAACAGCAGCGCGTGAGCTTACAATAAACAGACCGTTATCATTCGTTGGTGTGGACGCAATAGGCCTGGGCGATAAAACGGTGTCGATATTTATCGACGGTACGTCTTAATCGATAACGATAGAAAAAATGTTCGATATAACTCTCGATATAGTTTCACTTAAATGACGCGCTACGAGTGACAGCAAACAAGTTGCTGTGGAGTTCAGTTGCGCAATCGCCACGTGAGATCAGAACACACAAACACATGAAAATGAGTGCTGTACCTGCCGGCAACGAGGAGATTGTGAATAAAAAAGGACATATCAGCTCGTCAGTGTGGCAGTTTCATGGTTTCCTTACGTCTTACAGTTGATCTACTTCAAAGTCTTGAGAGAGCAGTTGTCATGTCGGTATTAACAGCTGCACAAACAGTGTTTCAATCACACAGTATCTTTATTTCTGTGCTACAAATATTCAGGTTATCACAGAAGTACTGAGATAAAAGTTTATAGTTCAGATAAAACACTAATGTCTATGTTATCGATCAAAACAGAGCAAATCAGCTTTTGAAAAAAACTTGAACGCGCTGAAAACGACGCATACATCAATTACATTGTTTCACCACCAGGTGGCGACAAGTGACTGTTAAAAAAATGTATTTGACGTTGAATCTTCATTCAACAGATTCTTTGAAATACACTGATTCATCCAGTAATGAAACAAGAGTATTTATGAGCGTGTCATTGAATTATACATCAAAACTGATTTTTTTTAAAAAAAATAATTAATTCAAGTATATTTAAAATTTTAAAATAAACTGCAGCAATTAATATTTTGTCAGAACCTCTAGTAAATTACGTTATTTCGTTTAGTTGACATTCAGAATTGTGCTCTCGGTTTGAAACAAACAAAAAAGTTTCTCAATTCATCCAGAATTGTGCAGCTCTAAATTTCTTTAACACTTATTTATTTAATCTTCATATAAAATATAAAAAAGATTTGTTTACATTTTATTTTGCTTTGTTTTAAAAATTATTTATTGTTTGCCTTAATTAAAAATGCATTGGTTAAATTCAAACATTTTTTTTCTACTAAAATTTTCTCAATAATTATCGATGCCGCTCAATATGAAACATTATATTGTGATAATTTTTTTAGTTGTATCGCCCAGCCCTAGTTATCATTATAGTTATCATTCTTGGTGTGAATGGGCCTTAAGAGTGTATATTTTTTATTATAATATATTTATTATATATACATTTCTGTGTAATTCGCTGTGTATGTTGATGCAAGGGAGAGAGAAAGTTTATGGATAAGACTTTAATGCGCACTTCTTGCACTGTGTTTTATTAAGCTCTTACTGTGGTTTTCTGGAGTGAAAACGGACATTTCATCTTTTGTGTGAAGTACAATAAACATAATAAAACTCAGTAAAGGTTTGGCCAGGCTTGTACTAATAGTGGATAATAGTGACAGCATAAGTTATAATCGTAATTAAACTAAACTATACCTGTTTTATCTCCATGCAGCATATATTTTCTGGCTCTGCAGGCATTATTGTCCGAATACGGTTTGGACTGAACACTGTTTCTGACGTTATTAGTGCGCCCTGACTCCTGACACCGGAGAATGAGCTCTTGAAGCTCCGCCCTCTTAGGCCGGGAGCAGCAGCTTATTTGCATTTAAAGGGACACACACAAAAACGGCGTGTTTTTGCTCACCCCCAAAAACTGGCAATTTTAACATGATATAATAAATGATCTGTGGGGTATTTTGAGCTGAAACTTCACACACACATTCTGGGGACACCAGAGACTTATATTACATCTTGTGAAAGGGGCATAATAGGTCCCCTTTAACCCTCGTTCCCTGAAGGAGGAAAGGAGACGTTATGTTCCTCCTGCCACAACCCTGAACCACCCTGCTGAATGGCCGGGATGACGTCCTGAATCCTGAATGAGTGGATGCGAGCCGCCATCTTATATACCCGTATGTACGAGGGAGTGGCTTGGCATGCAAATTCCACTCGCCAATTCCATTGGCCGTTTTTATAAAACTGGGGTTTCCAAGTGAGTTCCCATTTGTCAGTCATTGGCATAATGTCTCCATTCCCTCCATCAGGAAACGAGGGTTATGACGTTCTACAGGATCATGTGACACTGAAGACTGGAGTAATGATGCTGAAAATTCAGCTTTGCATCACATGAATAAATTACATTTTTAAATATATTAAAATAGAAAACACTTATTTTAAATTATAATAATATTTCACAATATTACTGTATTTTTAATCAAATAAATGCAGCTGTGGTGAGCAGAAGAGACTTCTTTCAAAAACATTAAAAAATTTGTGGTGTAAAGGTTTAGCAATGAATCGACAGAATATTTCATAATTAAATAATTGCGTATATTGGTTAACCGAAATGGGTCAGTATCAATATATTAGAAAATCTGCTGTACTGGTTACCGGCTAATATCAAAATGACCAGATATTAAACTATTTTAGATCATTGTTCCACATTACAGAGGTTAAAATGAATATAAAAGTGTCAGTAAACGTACCTTCCCCCACGGGCCGGTGAACCACTCCACACAGGCGTGAGAGGTGCACTCTTGCCTTTCTTCAGGCCGAGGAGATCCTTCACACGCGGCGCTGGACAGAACCTTCATGCTCCCTGATGCCTCCACCTGCTGACAGGAGACCCGCCTCTCTCTGAAGCCCCGCCCACAGGAACTGGAGCATTTGGACCACACTGTTGACGCCCAGCTGACATATACAGAAAGAACATACAAAGTCAGAAGAGCTTCAAAATTGGTTACATTTTAATTATAATTTGCTATTTTGTCATTATAATTCCATATGGTGCTGCTAGTGCAACAGAAATCACACACTTCAGCTGTAAACAACATTATATATAATTATTACAGGATATGATTTATCTTCACACTGAAGTTTTACTTGACATTTAGCTAGCTGCATATTACCAATTTTCTTTGCACTCACACAGTTAAACACACACTAACAATCCTCAAACTTCTAGCTAACTCTGGATTTGTGCCATTCCAAACTGACAAGAATATATATCGCCATACATTTCAACAGCGTTCCTAACTGGCGATACGTATGGCTGGATATTTCTGGTTCTTGAAAAAGCACAGGTTGTACCCAAGTCACTGGGGAGCTCGGAGCCTCTGCGGGGCATTTGGGGTTGTGTTAGAGCGAGAGAAGCAGTAACAAAGACACGCTTTGTGAGAGGATCTCCCGCTGATGGCTCTGAACTGACGCTAAGCGCTTTTACAGAGCCATATGATTCATGTGCTGAGCCCAGACGCATGGCAATAATCAGATGATGTTTTTGGCATGGATGTATAGAAGTCAGAGAGCGTTTGTGTGCACTATCTATCCTGTGTTCTCCGTGAAACCCTGAAACCCCCAATCAATCAGTTCACGATATGAAACGTGGACTATGCTAATGAGTCAGACTCGGAATATTTTCGCTGCAAAAAAACTCCTGCTTGCTTTTATACCAAAGAGTGAGAGTATGTGCTAATAATATTTAGTTGAGAAAATTAATCGAAAATTGAGCTTTTTACTTTCTTAAATTAGTGTTATTTAAGGTAGTTTTATTAATATTTTGAATTAATTAAAAATATAAAAATAAAAGCTTTCATGTTAAAAGACAAATTTAGTTAAAGTTTAAAGTTCGTCAACTAATATTTGTATTTTATCTTATTTCCGCTTTACTTCAGTTAACAGAAATGTTTTTAATAGTTTTAGTTAACACTGTCCCTGGGCTTATTGTTCAAAAATGCTTTTCAAAAATGCTTTTTTTTCATGAAAAATGTCAATTAAATTATCAATATTAAATTGCAATTTGCTAATGTAACCATGGCCAAATGAAAATAAGAAAAAAATTAAATAAAAATAATAAGCAACTAGATCACATTATAGAAGTTAAATGTGTTTCAAATGCCATTTCACACTGTCTTTATGAAAAGTATGTTGAATAATTAAATTCTTCATTTTTGTCACCAAAATGAAGAAAAATGCCCCCCAAATTCCAAATAAGGGGGCAAAAAATGCCCCTGCACAATTAAACTAAATCTATTATGGCAGTTGCGAATAAAATTTAATGTGAAAATGAATGAAAAGTGTTGATTGTGACATTTAGATCTGCTCAGATTGTATGAAATTTATTTTTCTTTTTTGCATTATAACCAATCACGTGTTTCTGTTGAGCTTATGAACGCAACGGCCAATCAGGAGCACTTTAGTCATAAGGAACATTTTGCTCACTTTCTGTATAGAATTTATTCCCAGTTTGAATAACTGCTTTGATTTTTCATGCTACTAAAATAACCAATGTGAAATCTAGATTTTCTAATGCATAAAAAGCAATAAACTAATTCAAAAACGGTTCTTAGCTTGTTTTGTCTGCGTAGCCAGAATATAATGTGCCATTTCCCCAAACACAAAACATTTTTATGTATTATACTAATATACATTAATAATAATTATTACAATATCAAAAGCAATAATGGGGAACACATTTTCACTATTAACTATGACTTTTGCCTCAATAAACTCCTAATTTACTGCTTATTAATAGTTAGTAAGTTAGTTGTTAAGTTTAGGCATTGGGTAGGATTAAGGGATATAGAATATGATCATGAAGAATAAGGCATTAATATGTGCTTTATAAGTACTAATAAACAGCCAATATGCAAGCTAATAAGCAACTAGTTAAAAGTAGGAAATGTTCCCCATACTAAAGTGTTACCGCAATAATCAACAATAATGATTATACAATATCATCAAATAACATTACAGCCCTATACTGTAATGAGCGTTTTTTTTTTTTTTAATTTGTATACTTCATGTAGGCTATTTACATGAGGCAAATGTTATGTAAAGAGATGAATGCCACATTTGAGCAGTGCTAAACATGTAAATAAACATAAATGCCATGTCAGCTTCTGTTCCACCAAAGTTGTCTTTTGTTGATGTTGATCAAAACTTTGTAACAGTCTATAGTATTCTGATGGAAGTAAATGGTTAAATTTAAGGTACACTGTGTAACTTTTTTTGGCTTAAAAAGATCAAATTTTAAATAATGAGTCAATACTTCATCAATCCTTCTTCCAAAACGTGTTTTTGTCTCACCCTGATTTACTATGGTAAGACTGTTATAAGTGTTTATATTTTAGACCTGTCGGGGTGGTTTTTGCTGGAAGTTGCGTACATACGTAATCTCTCTCTCTTTAGCAAGAATATCAGTTATTTATACTGTATATGGGCCATTCTACAGAACTGGTTCAAAGTCAAAACGTTGGAAACATCTTGAAAAAAATGTCTTTTTCCACAAATTTTGTATGTATGCAAATTGTATAATATCCAAGGTACACATTTCTAGTAATTGTACAGTTAATTCTTACGGAGCCCCTAAAGGGACCTTTGCAAAAATAAAAAATATACAGAGTTTCGCGTGCGCACGAGAAACTATCGCGTTACAGTTTCCGGTTTGTGTATACTAAAACCTATTTCATTTGTGCTTCACTGCCTATGAAGAAAACAAGAGTATCCATGCACATGAATCAATATAGATCTATTTCAAAATTATGAAGAAAAATGTGAGTATGGATGAATTAATGATCTATTTGCTCAAAATTATGTAGAAAAAGAGAGTATGGATGAATTAATAATGATCTATTTGCTCAAAATTATAAAGAAAAAGAGAGTATGGATGCGCATGAATTAATAAAGATCTATTTGCTCAAAATTATGAAGAAAATGTGAGTATGGATGAATTAATAATGATCTATTTGCTCAAAATTATGAAGAAAATGCGAGTATGGATGTGCATGAATTAATAACGATCTATTTGCTGAAATGTGGCTTTCGTGGGGCAGTATATCACGGCCTTATGTCCGCTTTAAAGCATTCTCTGTGACGGCCGGGAAATCACGACATGAATGGGCTGATGGCTGTGTGCATTGTTCTTTTTGCCAAGTTAAAAAAAGGCTGATACAGTAAAAAGTGCTCAAAATGTGGCTTTCGTTAGGGCAGTGCGTCATATTTCAAGGACTTAACTTTGCGGCAATTAAGAAAATCATGCTGGGAAATGGGCTCAGTGTGCATTGTCATAATGCCACGTTTAATTGTTCATGAAAAAACATTGGTACAGTAAAAATGAAAAAAAATTGGACTTTGTTAGGGCAGTATAGGCTATAGGCCTACTATTTATATTATCCCATATAAAAATACTGGAACTGTAAAATATAGGCCTACTAAAATGTCGTATTTCACAAGATCAAACGCCCCTTTATTAAACCACTTTGTCGGATTTAACGCATCCTTACAGGTGGCAGAGAAATGCTTATTTTCTTCAATCAGTTCTAACAGCGCTCATTGCGAGCAGAGCCATAGACGTAAAGGACTTTAAGGGAGGCACATGTATAAAAAAAATTAAAACGAATAATTAGCTGGATTCATCCTAAATGAACTGGTCTAAGAAAGCCAAATTTTCAGCAAATACAGCTTTATTAATTCATGTGCATCCATACTGTAGCGTTCTTCATAGGCAGTGACGCACTAATGAAACAGGTTATAGTATACACAAACCGGAAATTGTCACATGAGCGCACGCGAAACTCTGTATATTTTTTATTTTTGCAAAGGTCCCTTTAGGGGCCCAGTAAATTCTCATATTGTATTTTCAGAAAGTTTAGGAATATTTTTCCTCTCCCCAAATGTGTCACTACCGAAACACAATAATAAATAATTTAATAAGAAGGGTTACATTGACCTATTAAGATCTACCTTGTAAATATATTTTTTGCTATTTTTTAAGAAAAAAGGTAAATCAATAACAACTATAATTTTAACAATATTATCAAGTGTAATTTATGAGATTTGTTGTATTTTGAATCCAATCTTTCTTTGTAAAAGGCATAAAATTTATCATACTGATTTCAAAGTGAAGGATTCATTAGTTTGATTATACACTGAACCAAACACTATAATAACATCTTAGTTGATAATTCATTATACTTTATTTTTGACAAAACATCTCATGTTTCGGTCGTGACTGCACATTTTCGGTAATGACAGTAATGTTTTGGAAGTGACCACATCACATTACACAATTTTAAATCACGTACTAAAACATATTAAAATACTAATGATTTGCATAACTGCACTAAAATTTAGTTTATTTCCCCATATAAATGATTATGTGTTCCCTTTTGTCACTACCAAAACAATGATGTCACTACCAAAACAGTCACGACCGAAACATGTGGTAAAGTTTTGGTTGTGACAATTTTAGATACTTTTGAGCCTAGCTCAAAGATGCTAATCAGCACATGGTTAGCTAGCACAGTTCTAAACAGCTGTACACACATAAAAACTACATTTTATGGAATAACACCCAAAAAAGTGCTTAATTGCAGAAAAAAATGTGTTTGGTAGTGACGTTCCTTAAAGTTACACACAGATTTTCAGACTTTTGAACACATTTAACTCAAAATGATGGACCTATCTACTCTGAAAGAGAGGCTATGAGAGGGAGGGACACAGGAATATTTCCTGATCAAAAATGTAGAAGTGTGTTAAAATCAGTCATACACTGTTTCTGTAGTGACATGAAAATGCGGGACACATTTTTTTAACAAAGTTTCATGATTTAAAAATAAAATATAAAATAAATATTTTTTTTAACTTTTTATTCTAAATGTTCTGATTTCTCTGCACTGTGTTAAAATGTTAAAAAATTCACAAGGACTTCTCTAGCCAGACCAGTGCACCGACAAAAAGAAGCTCTTGTACACTGACAGCTGATATCTGCTCTTCTCCAGCCCCATTGGACTCATACAGTTTGATTCATGTGCTTCGTTGAGCGTCTGCACAGCCCCTGAAAAGACTGATGCTGGGAAGGGGATGATAGATGGGCTGTTTGATGGAGAGAGGCACTTTGGCTGGGAATCAGAGGACCGGGGTGCTGCTCGCAGTCAAATGTATCACAGCTCACAGGATTGTGAAGGGTTCTGCTCTCTTTATATCGAAGTCTATGGAGAGATCCATCAGCAGACACTCATTTATCAAAGACAGAGCGACTGTCACTGTGTCGGACTTCTAAATCGCTAACGTTCAGAGATTTGGGGTAATTATACAGTACAATCAAGGCATTTCAGGGAGTTCAGAAGCAGTACTTACTGATATAGACAATAACTCCCTTTGGAGTGACTTTCTGCTTTGCTTTGCAGACCTTTTTCATCCTCAAACATCCCCCCTAAAGTGATACCACACGATCTCACAATCACCTCAGTTGCCATAATGACTTCATCAGAAATGAGCCATGTATGAAACCATTCTGCTCTACTAACATGCAGAGTGTGTCATGCCAAATGCTTCAGATTATTGAATACATTTATTTATTTACTTATGGAAGAATACCTGGGAGGGCAGTCCAGGATGTTGCACGGCCGTGGTTGACTGATCGGTTTGGGAAGGTGATGACAGACCGAATGAGGCATCTCCCTGCCCTCTGATGTCAGACATCGTACCTTCCTCATCTGAGTCCCTCTGTTGCCACAGGAAGCGCTGCATGAGCTCCACTCGCCCAAACGCCACTCAAACTCTAACACCCGAAAAGGACACAAAGAGAAGTATACGCACAATTAGTGATGATATTCAAATTCTAGGCAGATAATTATTTAAAACTGACTTTTAAAATAGATTTTTTTTCTTTTTGTTATTTATTTATTTAGGCAAAATAATGTATAGTATAATAATATAATATAATAGCATAGTAAATAGTATAAAATACTATAGAATTTTAATATTGACCATCTATTAATTACAAACACAATAATAAATAATTTAATAAGAAGGGTTACATTGACCTATTAAGATCTACCTTGTAAATATATTTTTTGCTATTTTTTAAGAATGTTTTCACAGGTAAAAAATTATCAAGTGTAATTTATGAGATTTGTTGTATTTTGAATCCAATCTTTCTTTGTAAAAGGCATAAAGTTTATCATACTGATTTCAAAGTGAAGGATTCATTAGTTTGATTATACATTGAACCAAACACTATAATAACATCTTAGTTGACAATTCATTATACTTTATTTTTGACAAAACATCTCATGTTTCGGTCGTGACTGCACATTTTCGGTAATGACAGTAATGTGTTAGTAGTGACCACATCACATTACACAATTTTAAATCACGTACTAAAACATATTAAAATACTAATGATTTGCATAACTGCACTAAAATTTATTTCCCCATATAAATGATTATGTGTTCCCTTTTGTCACTACCAAAACAATGATGTCACTACCAAAACAGTCACGACCGAAACATGTGGTAAAGTTTTGGTTGTGACAATTTTAGATACTTTTGAGCCTAGCTCAAAGATGCTAATCAGCACATGGTTAGCTAGCACAGATCTGAACAGCTGTACACACATAAAAACTACATTTTATGGAATAACACCCAAAAAAGTGCTTAATTGCAGAAAAAAAGGTGTTTGGTAGTGACGTTCCTTAAAGTTACACACAGATTTTCAGACTTTTGAACACATTTAACTCAAAATGATGGACCTATCTACTCTGAAAGAGAGGCTATGAGAGGGAGGGACACAGGAATATTTTCTGATTATAAATGTAGAAGTGTGTTAAAATCAGTCTCAGTCACTGGACTCAAACATACAATGTTTCTGTAGTGACATGAAAATGCGGGACAAATTTTTTTAACAAAGTTTCATGATTTAAAAATAAAATATAAAATAAATATTTTTTTTAACTTTTTATTCTAAATGTTTGTATGTTAGAATTTTAATATTGACCATCTATTAATTATCAATAATAAAATTCTAGATTATCTGGCCTAAATAAATTAAAAATAAATCACTAAAGGTCTTTGCACACTGAGTCAGAAATTTTCGCACGTTAAAGAATAAATACGACCTCATGTTGTGTTAATCACACCTCCGAAACTTTTGTCCGTCATAAAAAAAAAATTCAGATCAGGTTCAATTTTCTTGGTTTTTGCATCTGTAGCAAGCACTTTGAGAGGTGTTTTGACAATTCAGAGCCACCGTACAAGTGAACGCCAAAATCCAGAATAGCTTCTGATAAGTTGATCCACTTCGTCTCGCAGCACAAAGCACTGTATGACAAACAAAGTGTGGAATACATATATATTGGTGGTCTTCTTTTTAATATGTGGCTCCAGTATCGCTAGCGGAGCATCAAACTGAGCCACTGACATCCTGAAGTAAACTTTGAATCGCTCGGGATAATCCCACAGCTCCTTGATAAAGAGGTGGAACTCTCCTTCCTCTCTATGCAATCTCAGGATTGGATGGACCCAATATTTCCTCTGTCTTTTTCTCTTTTTTAAGAAGAGAGAGGACAACAAAATCATGCTCACTGCTTGAAGACTCCATTTTGTATTGTTTTGCGAATTTATTCACAACGGATTAAATAATACGCATTAGACTCAGCGTATTTTAAATGCTACATCACATAGCATTATAGGTCTAATTTTTGGCCTCAGTAAGATTTTTTTTTTTTTTTTTTTTGAAAGAAAATAATACTTTTATTCAGCAAGGATGCATAAAACTAATCAAAAATGACAGTTAATACAAACAAATGCAGTTCTTCCGAACTAATCATTAAAGAATATATTCATCAAAAATATGAAGCAGCACAATGGTTTTCAACACTGATAATAATCAGAAATGTTTCCTGAGTAGCAAATCAGCATATTAGGATCATGTGACACTGAAGACTGGAGTAATGATGCTGAAAATTCATTTTAAAATAAATTACATGTTAAAACATATTTAAAAAGAAACCAGTTATTTTAAATTGAAATAATATTTCACAATATTACTAATTTTGCTGTATTTTTGATCAAATAAATGTCTTGGCGAGCAAAAGAGACTAATTTTAAAAACATTAAAATATCTTCCCTATTGGTCGTTCACACGACAATTATGTATTAAAAACTGAGAACCTTATCTTTTGCATTTTTGAAAAGTTTTGCGTACAAACGTTGTCAAAATGATCCCAGTACACACGGATACGCGAAAACAGCTAAAAACGCTGTATTATGCTGCCAGGCCAGTAGTTGGCGATGTCACTTTATAAAGAAACACTACGCGCCATGATGTCACCATTTTCACAAATTCACGTTTTTGTAGTTTACACAGAGATGATAACAGTATTGTTTTCAAAAGTTTGCATTTTTGCATTTTCGGGCCCCCAAAACACTGTTGTCGTGTAAATGAATGGCCAAAATGCATGAAAAGTTTTCCATTTTTAGTTGAAAACGCTGTTGTGTAAAAGCGCCCAAATATAAAAATAGGAAAAATGAGCATGCACAAATAAATACTGTCCAATATATATCCAACATAAACAGATACCGATAAATAAAAAAAATAAAATTAAAAAAAAAAGCCTAATTTTGACCAATAACCGATATGGTACCAATTTATCATGCATCCCTAAAAACATGCAAACTCCAAACATGCAGCAATATGTTTACATGTTCAGTGAAGTTCAGTTTCAAAGGACGAAACAAGTACGGCATGAATCAATATCACAGCATCAGGCAAGTACTATCAGAGAAGAGGCACTATTACTCAAGTAGCTGCCAAATCGCCTGATTCAAAGTGAGAGGTTATAGAGA
The DNA here is from genome assembly GCA_039654765.1 of Mylopharyngodon piceus. Taxonomy (NCBI): domain Eukaryota; kingdom Metazoa; phylum Chordata; class Actinopteri; order Cypriniformes; family Xenocyprididae; genus Mylopharyngodon; species Mylopharyngodon piceus. The sequence goes on along the minus strand of CM077442.1, from coordinate 7,593,002 downwards.
CCATTTACAAGCCCTTAAAGGTTTCTAGGAATCTGGGCTTGAATACCCACACAATCATCTCTGCCTTTTAAAATTCCTGGCATTGTGCGTGAACTGAAAGGAAGACATGGAGCTTTAACAAGACACAAATGAGCTCTCCGAGTGGTTGGTTTTCTACGAGACAGAACTGAAGTACAATTCATGGCCAAGCCTTCAACACAACGCATAACAATTTTACTTCTGTCTATTCTGGGTGTTGAGTTTCATCGGAAGACTGCGGCTATTCATCATTCACACACTTTTATACGGGTACTTTTTGCTTCTTTTTTATTGTCACATTATACATTCAACAAAAAGACACACAAACCCAATCACAAACAACAACAAAATATATGAATTACAATTGCATAGTGTACATAGTTCTTAAATTCCTAACATAAAGCTCATTAAAACTAAACATATATATATATATATATATATATATATAAAGAATAATAGATTAATAGACAATAGATAATGATATTAGTGCAAGGAATCGTTAATACATTTTGAATCAATGATCTTTAATTCCTCATGATTTTTTATATTTACCCTCATTTATTTTTAATACTTGTGGTGTCATGTGTTGTTTGCTTTGCTTTTCTTTCTCTTCAACGACAGCTTTTTTTATAAAATTAGGACTTTTTTGTTTTAAGCTGAAAGCTTAGATGACATGAGCTTGTCACGATGAATTGTGGAATTGCTTCTTCTGTGAAGGATATATGCAATGACACTTGGTTAAAGAAGCTAGCTTAATATGAAAAGTTTTCAAATCAAGAGCATGCATCTGACACCTGAAAATGTTGTCTACACAGCTGCGCAGGTGACTCTTATTACCACTTGCACTACCGAGCTTGCTCCATTCCCACGGCTCTCAGCCCCACCCTGCTTGACACAACAGTCATTTGCTCAAGTGGTGCTCACTGCAGAGACAAATGATGTCCAGCTCCCCCTTTCTGGACATCATGGGTGGAGTTCAAACAAGTCCGGCTCCACCTCTGTGGATCAAATGGGTGGAGCTTGACCTAATTAAGTTTAGCGATAGGGTTAGCGTGTTGCTGGACCTTCAAGCTCCCACCATTGGCTCTACAATGAGCAGCCTCTCCATTTGTGTCATTCCTGAATAAATCAGCAGTTTTGAAAGAATCAGTTGAACGAATGATTCAGTGACTCAATCATTAAGACTTGCTGCCACCTACTGGTGGTTTTAGTTTCCTATTTAAAAGTAGGCCTATTATTTCATATTTCTGTATTCAGAATTGTATATTTAAAACATTAATCTCATAACATTAGGCTATTTATGTAATCGTCTTCACACAACCTTGTCCAGCACTTCAAAGCTCAAAAGTTTGAATATTATTCAATTTAAATGTTATTTTTAATGTGATGACCAAAAACATTTTTTGTTCATCTTTCAAAGATTGTCCCCATTTGTAAAACTAAAAAGTTTCACGATGTAAGAAAACTAACATTTGGTGAAAAACAAACACTTATTTAAAATATTTAAAGACATGAAATTACCACTATAACCAATAGATGGCAGCAGAGGAGAACTTATTGGCTCATTTCATTTAGCCGTTTCCACTCTTTAATATATATTCTTTTCACAAGTTTTGCTTTTGAATTTATTTTTAGAGATTATCAAATAATTTTTTTTTTTTTTTTTTTTGTCATTTTTGTCACTTTTTGTAATGAAGTGTGAAGTATATATTTGTAGGAAAGGTCAAATTCTCATGAAAAATGAAAACTTTCCTTCAAATTGCGAATGAAATTACACAGACAGTGAGTAAAAGCTGCTCTGTTTTCATTTATGTATTTTTGAAATGTTGGTTTACTTTGTAGATTTGAATTATGAATTAACACATACTGCACAGTATTGTGATACTTCAGCTGGTATAGTATCGTAAGATATGTTTATGGTATTGTGACAACCTTCCAAAACTAAAGAGAGCTCTGTTTCTCCTCACACATATTGTTTCTGTTCACACTAACCTTGTGGAAGCACATGAATCCAAGCTGTGAGATGCTGCTGGTTGTTGATCTGTGTTTGGCACTCGTAACGCCCATCAAATTTCCCTCCGTGCGTGTTCATCTCCAGAACTCGTCCACCCACCAGCATGCGGTAGCTCACGCCTGGACTCTGCTTCAGGGTCTGGTTCTGATGGGACCACTTGATGGGCTTCCTGTGACTGGGGACCACCGGACAACCTAAAGGGGTTATGGGTGAATTTTAAGAGGAAATGAACTTGACGTCTCCTGTCATTTGTAATTAGTTTTAAAAAGGCAAGCCATTTATTCACTAAAGTCTGCAAAACCTACTAAAAAGCATTTAAGACTCAATAAAAGTCTTATTGGAAATCTGAACTCACAAACACAAAGAAACAAGAATAAGAGCTACAAAAGCTGTGCAATTTGTCAAACACATACAGTAAACTCACTCTACTGTCCTAATTTGGCAACTATAATTTGTTTATGTCGTAGAAGGAAACATGTCTTCACTGGAAAATTATGACTTCTTAAGTTTTTAATTAGCATTTTTAGCAGTTATTCAGGTAAAATATCTTAAAATTCTTGAAATAAAATACATTTACTTTGTGAAACAAGTTAAAAATAAAAAATGAGAGAATCTGCCAGTGTAGTAAGAAAAACACATATTAAAGACATATTCTCTGAAAACAAGTCTTACACCATCATAAACAATAAAAAAATGGCAAATTATGAAGGTAATAGTGTTGTCACGATACTGGAATTTCCAACTTCGATACGATACCTCGAAAAATATTGATATTCCATACCATTTTTGATATGGGAAAACTGCCATATATACCGCCATACAGATCATTTGTTATGAACTACATTATTTTTTTGGTAATTTTGGGTAATTTAGTTGTAATAGCTTACACACAGCACTGGGAGGCTATATTTGAAACATTGAACTACATTTGGGTCAATGACATGACGGGTCATTTTTTGTCCAAAGGCCTTAATAATAATAAAAAACAAAGATATGACATCCAAAGTATGTAAGGTAGTACAGCTAGATCTCTTTTATTGAATCCAAAAGGTTTTAATTATATTCTGCTACATATAAATATATTTTAAAGAATTTGAAGTGTCAAAAGGTCATTCGGTTTAACCGTCCAAAGGCCGATACAGCCATTTCATTTGTGATTAAAATATCTTAAAATGTAATAAATGTATATATATCAACATAGTGCAAAATGGTATTAAAATTATGTGTAGAAGTTGTTGCTTTGTTATGAGAAAGAATGTTCAGAAAAATGAATTTCATTGATGTCATTCGGAGTAACCAATATAAAGGGACCAATATCGTCAATATCATGTGACAAGATGTGACATCATTCAGACACCTGCAAAGGACCACATGGTCATGAAGCAAAGTAACTAACTCTCTCTTAACTATGTGAAAAATTCATGTTTTCACTTGCTCATACGCATGTCCCGAAACAGGTCATTCGGTACAACCGCTATAAAACATGGAAAATGTTGTAATATTTCAAAAAATTGTACTAAATATAAAATGTTTGATTGTCCTTTTGCTAGCTAGCTAGATATCAGCCTGTTAGCACTGTTTGAAAATATCGTAATTCGGTACAACCAAAAGTGTCATTCGCTAAAACCGAAATTTTGGTTAAACCGAATGAATTTTTTGGTGACAAATTTTGTCCATCTTGTAAAAAATGACAAAAGCAGTGTTAACTGATTATAAAAACCACATAATCTCATTGTTAACACTTAATAAAACTTAATTATATCTCCATTATGTTTTTTTTATACTTTTAAAAACCTTATTCATCAATGACCCTTTTACAAAAAAAAAAAAAAAAAAAAAATACAAGTAAACGGTCAGTAATAAAATATGAGCAAATAAACAAATTGCAATGGACAGCACAAATAAATACAATAGAATAAAGAGACAAATGAAATAAACATGGCTTTAAGTTTTTCAGCTGGGTCTAACGGTAGTACTCAGACAAGAAATACTACAGAAATTAAAGTAATCAAATGTAAAACAACACTTTACTTCATTGTAAAATTGAAATACAGATTAATGCTTACAATTAAAGTTACAAAACTTATTCAGTCAAGAGCAGTGAGTGATTTTCTCTTTGTCTTTTGTTCTTTGATTAACATGACAGACAGCAGCAGGTTTATTAGGCTGCTGTCACTTTAAGAGCTAATGCACAGATCCAATATACTGTTACACAGCATGCGCTGTCTTTCTCAACTATTTACGTTCCAAAAATTTACTGTATTTACATGAATCCTCAGCAAGACAGGCATTTTGACATAATTTTGTATGTATTTGACCATTTAAGCGCAATAAGTCATGACAGAGTAATCAATTTGGTTCTTGCAATCTGTTTGAGAGGCGGCTTTATGAGAGTGCCCTTATATAGATCAGTGGTGCGCGCGCTTTTGATGCGAGCGCAAAACCTGTGGGAATTACTAAAGTTATGAGCAAAACGAGTGAGTGACAGGAGGCGGGTGTGTGTCAATTCGCCGTTGGAGAGAAAAAAAAAAATCAATAATGCGCAGCTGGCATCGGTGTATCGATACTGCAGAAAAGTAGTATTGGAACTGTTTCAGATATTTCAGTATTGATACATATCAAAATATTTTTGACAACAGTAGTAGGTAAGACTAATTGTATGGTGTTTAAATTCTAAAACAAGCTCATATCATTTAAACAGCATGAAAAGTGCCATACCTATCCTTAAGATATCTCCAGGTTTGACCGTGACACTGGTGCCGATCACAGAGGCCATCAGAACCCTCTTCCTGTTCATCTCCTTTGAAGGCTGGTGCTCAGATTCACCCAAAGATCCTCCTGCCATTAAGAGCATTGTGTCATCAAATACTTCACAATCAAATGCAATCAACCAAAGCATTCCTATAGGTAGATTTTTTTTTTGATGGTTGAACGACCTCAAGTAGTTGAATTATTATTCTTAAAGCATTTTTCCAATCAGCAGAGAGATTACGGCTGACTGTAACGGAGACAGAAATGACCTCAATTAATGAAATACTGAGGGAAGTTGTCATCTGAGTCCAAACAAGGCCTCGACCGCCTTCTGTCTGTGGCCTATAAGATCTCCAGAGATGAACGGCCTCTATAAAGAAGGGCATTTGTCTTCATTTTGCTGCGTAGATGGATTTTACCACCCCTGTAGGCTGTAGGTCTCAGGTTATTTCTCAACAAGACGCGCCAAACGATGCCAATATCAATATGCGACTCGCAAATCTCCCGCTGAGTTAGCTGACTTTGTCGGAAACGGAGCCAACCCACAAAGTGTGGTTCACTTAGCACCGAAGTGCTGTCGTGCAAGGATTTCCCTGTCACCCGGCGAAGTGTCGACTGACATATGGCTACTATGGGAATCGCTACTCACCCGCCACACGCAGCAGGCTGGAGGCCACCGATTTTCCAATGCTGTTGGCAGCCATGCAGGAGTAGGTGCCGTAGTCTTGCAGTGTGAGGTTTCTCAAGAGCAGAGATCCGTTCAGAAGGGGACTAGCGCTGGCGCCTAGCGGACCCTCCTTATGGTGCCAGCTCACTGTTGGCCGAGGCACACCTGTTCAGAGACAAACATCAAGTCACTCTCAATCAATCAATTCACGCTCAAGTCTGGAGCTGACACTAATCACCACTTTCTATGAGTAGGGCGCAATTTGGTGTCCCATTACTTTTTAAAGGACAAATTCTGTGTTGTCAGGAATGTTAGATATGTTACATAAACGATTATTTAACATAAAATTATCACAGCATGAAAAGAAAGTATTTTTAAACACATCAAATACTAAAATGGTGATTTTGGCCAGTCCTGTCTCATGGACTTTTTTTTACTGCAGCTAACAATTAAAACAGCTCATACTTTTTAATAATTTTAATTCAACTTATATTTTGTTTAAAAATTATATTTTTTATTAATTAATATGGTCACACTTTAGTTTAAGGTCCAATTCTCACTATTAACTACGACTTTTTCCTCAATAAACTCCTAATTACTGCTTATTATAGTTAGTAAGGTTGTTAAGTTTAGGTATTGGGTAGGATTAAGGGATGTAGAATATGATCATGCAGAATAAGGCATTCCTAGTAATATGCATGCTAATAAGCAACTAGTTAATAGTGAGAATTGGACCCTAAAGTGTTACCAATAATTTTAATTGAGCTGTGTCCTACATTTTGCACACGATCCTTTGTCTGCATTACCTTCCCCCATTACCAAATAAAATCGCAAAAATTATTACAAAAACTTTTTTAAAAATTCTGAAAGCCAAAAAAATCTCAATCTTTAGGGGCTTTCGCACCCTACTATTGGCTGAAGTACCCGGATTTTGCTGTGTTTGCACCGCAGGAACTAGGAACGATTTTAGTTCTAGGAACTCCTTTTGGGGGAACTAAATTAGCTGCTACTTCAGAGTAGAGTCTAAACCAGGGCTTGTCAACTGCGGCCCGTGGGCCAAATCCAGCCCGCCAATCATCTTCATCCGGCCCGCGGCACCCAAATCTCCCTCCTCCTCTTTTCCTGGCGGTGCGGCTAAATTTGGTTAGATACGTGGCCGCAGTGGCGCCTGCAGCTGTTACAGCTATATACGCACTGTTCGTACCATGCATGCTCCTCCAACTGACCTGAGAAACGTTTTCCGTGCGAATATTTCAGCAGTTATTATGTGTGTTCTGTATTTCTGTCGACTGAACCAGCGATACCAATCATTCGTGAATTAATCATTCTTTTGTCTCGATTCTTTCTTTTCCATGAATTAACCAAATGCGCTTGCATAACGATCTGAAACAATTTGGATTTGTTCAGACCGCTCTGTCACTGAATCATCTGTAGTTGTTTCTCGGTCAGTAACAACATATACAGAACAAATAGTGCAGTTTTCATGTGTTTCACTAGTTTACTTTGAACTATGCACCACGGCCCAGTGGATAACGGAACAAAAGCTTAAAGGAGCTGCGTTTATTCCCGGTCACCATTATTAAACAGCGTTGCAACATCTAAAGAGAAGCGTTTCAATTCGACACACACCTCTCTTTACAAACTACAAATCACTCGATGATTAAACTAGTTTTAAATCGGATGAAACAACATTCCCGACAAGACTGATGAGGAAAACAGGAGAAACATTGTGCCATGAATGAAGATAGAAGACTTTTAAATCCCCAAATCACCACCCTTACAAACATTTACCATGAATGAACTGTAGTAAATTACCATGGTTTGTGTAAATGTGGAATATTTATATTGAAAATTATGTTATAGCCATTTATGATGCAATATATTTATTAGGTGGGTAGGAGAACATATAATTCATGTCTTTGTTAAGGTGTAGTTTGTACCTGTGTTTAGGCGTTTTTATAGGCCTTTATACAATATCATAATATAATATCATTTGACAGTGGTAGTGAGTAGCCATGTATGGTTTTACCTGTGGTTACCAAGTCTCACTGTGAGAATATTTTCATTTAAGCCTAATAATTAATAAAATAATTTTTACCAATGAGACCCCCCCAGCCCACCTCAACTTTTTGATTTGATAATCCGGCCCTCGAATGAAACTTCTTGAAGAGCCCTGGTCTAAACCATAAGGGGCTTCCGCACCGAATAGTTCCCCGAGAACTAATTTCTCCCCTGGGCCATGTTCATGGTTGCATTCGCACCGGGAATAGGAACTCTGAAGCGGCCGACAGTGGCGTCTTTAAGCGCGGCATTTACAAACGCTAAAAACCGGTGGATGGAAGACGCCGTGATCGGAGCTGTGTTTGTTGTGTGTCGTGGGTTTCGTGATAACGGAGATGGAATGTAAACGCATAATTTACACGACTGAAAGAGCAAAAAGTGGGGCTAAGAGATGAAATCTCATATGACAACTTTCAGTATTACATATCATCGAGGCTGAGAAAAGAACAGCAGGTAAATGCCGTTACCCCTGTTTTCCATGTTCGTGAAGTAAATATGTTTACACGACTTTTTAAAAATGGCGGGTGTTTGACATGCGTTTGACCAATCAACTTGCACTTACGTCACTGATAGTTCCTATAGTGCTGGTTTAGACCCTACTCTGAAGTAGCAGCTAATTTAGTTCCCCCAAAAGGAGTTCCTATTTTCTGCGGTGCGAAAATCATGGCAAAATCCGGGTACATCAGCCAATAGTCCTAGGAACTATGAAAAGGTTCAAAAGCCCCTACTGACTGTAAAAAAACACTAGCACTATAGGAACTATCAGTGACGTGAGTGTACGTAGATTGGTCAAACGCCGGCACCCAGCATTTTTAAAAAGCCGTGTAGACATATTTACTTCATGAACATGGAAAACAGCGATAACGGCATTTGCCTGTTGTCTGCAGGGTTGTGTTCTTTTCTCCGCCTCGATACTGAAAGTTGTCATAGGAGATTTCGTCTCTTAGTCCCACTTTTTGCTCTTTCATTGCGTAGATTATGCGTTTACATTCCATCTCCGTTATCACAAAACCCACGACACACAACAAATACAGCTCCGATCACGGCATCCTCCATCCACCGGTTTTTAGCGTTTAGCTTAAAGACGCCGCTGTCGGCCGCTTCAGAGTTCCTATTCCCGGTGCGAATGCAACCAGGAACATGCCCGGGGGAGAAATTAGTTCTTGGGGAACTATCCTAGTGGCTAGTTCCTATATATATATATATATATATATGGGAAATATAACTATCTATATCCCAATATTTGGTCCTAACCGTATTATTATAAACAATAACAGCAACAACAACAACAATAATAATAACAAAATCAATAAATTATGTTTAAACAAACATTTTCCTTTGTATTATTTGGACCCATCCTTGTATTGCAAAAACATTAAAAAAAAAAATGTAATTATTAATAATTTTTTTTATTATTTATAATAATAACAGAATAATATAAACTAAGTCGTGCCAAAATTTGTTGCAAAAATGGCAATATTTAAATAAAATGAATATAAACTAAACAGTTCATATATTATTTAGTTTGGCCTCTTTAAGGTTCACTATATATAGTGGTTAACGTTTCAGACCCTGTACCCCATTAATGAAAAGTGCCAAACACACTGGTCTGGGAGCAGCTTTCCCAAAAACAAACCTAAACTCATGACAAATCACTCAACAAGATCCAGTATTCAGGGGCAACTGCTATCTTGCCCTCAAAAGACTCCTATGTCAACATCAAAGTTCAAGAATTATTCAAACCGCAGAAAATGTTGATTCAAAGAGCAGATCAACAAGAGGCCAGCAGATTGCCACAAATTACTTGTACAAATGGGCACAATGAATGCAAATTGCCTCCCTCCAACCAGTTCCCATGGGACACCCCGGGTGAAAATAATGAGCAGCACATGGATTGGAGTCTGAGTTTTATGGTCCCCCGTTCTGCCGAGTGGAGACATTAGTACTGACATACGGCCGTTAGTCTGAGAGCCAATGAATAGACACATGGAAAATAACATCGGAGGCCTTGAGGTGTGTGTGTGTGTGTGTGTGTGTGTGTGTGTGTGTGCATCAAGCGTACACGTGGGCATTGACATACTTTGGCACCAGTAAACAGTCAGGCATGCTTGCAAAGATGGCAGGAACTGATGTTGTTAATGTAGGTAGGATTAATAGTGGCCACTGTAGTGACCTCTGTGTTTTCTTGGAGAGGGAATTTCCACGGGGAGGAGAAACGTACACAGGAACAATAACTAGATGATTATGAAGAATGGAACATAAAAGAAGATATATCACATACAAAAAGTTTATCTCTAAGTGCTGACCGCCTACTGACTGCATACTTGTACAAACACATGCTCTGTTCCAACACACATTAGAAGAGATCCCGCACTATTTTCAAATCCAAATGACAAACATTTCTTTGGCTTTTGACCTGTTGTAGAGAGTTTAAAGGAGGTTCTTTGTTATTTTCACTATTCCTATAATTATTTATCAATTTTATCATTATTTTAATTAGTATCATATTGTTATTATTATCTTAGGTTTTGTATTTATTGTTGTAAAGCACATCAGTGAACTTGCGTTCTTTTTAATGGTGCTGTAGAAACACTATTAACATTGACAATAGCTGGCTATTTGAACTATATAAACAATTTGTAATAAAATAAAAAAAGATAAAATAATGTGTTTATTGCTAGACAATAATGTAATCAGAAAAATTAGATTTTTTTTCTTTCTGTTATTTTTTTCTTATATAAAAAATAACAGAAAAAAATAATGAAATAAAAATAATGTCATTATTTTATGTTTATTGCTAGAAATGAACATAATCGGAAAAAAAAAAGATTTTTCCCCAAATACCTTGCTGTGTTTATAAATATAACAATTTATAAATAAAAAACAAAACAAAAATAAATAAATATATATATATATATATATATATATTAAAAATAATTATAAAACTTGTTTGTTTAATGTTTATTGCTAGTCAATGTTCCATTTTTTTTCTGCTGTTAGCATTTTAACTATAAACAAAATAAAAAATAAAAACGCTCATATAATATTCAGTTTCACATTCTGAGGTTCACAATCAATATTATATATATATATATATATATATATACACACATAATATTGATTGTGAACCTCAGAATGTGAAATATATATGTGTGTGTGTGTATATATATATATATATATATACAGGTGCTGGTCATATAATTAGAATATCATCAAAAAGTTGATTTATTTCCCTAATTCCATTCAAAAAGTGAAACTTGTATATTATATTCATTCATTACACACAGACTGATATATTTCAAATGTTTATTTCTTTTAATTTTGATGATTATAACTGACAACTAAGGAAAATCCCAAATTCAGTATCTCAGAAAATTTGAATATTACTTAAGACCAATACAAAGAAAGGATTTTTAGAAATCTTGGCCAACTGAAAAGTATGAACATGAAAAGTATGAGCATGTACAGCACTCAATACTTAGTTGGGGCTCCTTTTGCCTGAATTACTGCAGCAATGCGGCGTGGCATGGAGTCGATCAGTCTGTGGCACTGCTCAGGTGTTATAAGAGCCCAGGTTGCTCTGATAGTGGCCTTCAGCTCTTCTGCATTGTTGGGTCTGGCATATCGCATCTTCCTCTTCACAATACCCCATAGATTTTCTATGGGGTTAAGGTCAGGCGAGTTTGCTGGCCAATTAAGAACAGGGATACCATGGTCCTTAAACCAGGTACTGGTAGCTTTGGCACTGTGTGCAGGTGCCAAGTCCTGTTGGAAAATGAAATCTGCATCTCCATAAAGTTGGTCAGCAGCAGGAAGCATGAAGTGCTCTAAAACTTCCTGGTATACGGCTGCATTGACCTTGAACCTCAGAAAACACAGTGGACCAACACCAGCAGATGACATGGCACCCCAAACCATCACTGACTGTGGAAACTTTACACTGGACCTCAAGCAACGTGGATTGTGTGCCTCTCCTCTCTTCCTCCAGACTCTGGGACTCTGATTTCCAAAGGAAATGCAAAATTTACTTTCATCAGAGAACATAACTTTGGACCACTCAGCAGCAGTCCAGTCCTTTTTGTCTTTAGCCCAGGCGAGACGCTTCTGACGCTGTCTGTTGTTCAAGAGTGGCTTGACACAAGGAATGCAACAGCTGAAACCCATGTCTTGCATACATCTGTGCGTAGTGGTTCTTGAAGCACTGACTCCAGCTGCAGTCCACTCTTTGTGAATCTCCCCCACATTTTTGAATGGGTTTTGTTTCACAATCCTCTCCAGGGTGCGGTTATCCCTATTGCTTGTACACTTTTTTCTACCACATCTTTTCCTTCCCTTCGCCTCTCTATTAATGTGCTTGGACACAGAGCTCTGTGAACAGCCAGCCTCTTTTGCAATGAACTTTTGTGTCTTGCCCTCCTTGTGCAAGGTGTCAATGGTCGTATTTTGGACAACTGTCAAGTCAGCAGTCTTCCCCATGATTGTGTAGCCTACAGAACTAGACTGAGAGACCATTTAAAGGCCTTTGCAGGTGTTTTGAGTTAATTAGCTGATTAGAGTGTGGCACCAGGTGTCTTCAATATTGAACCTTTTCACAATATTCTAATTTTCTGAGATACTGAATTTTGGATTTTCCTTAGTTGTCAGTTATAATCGTCAAAATTAAAAGAAATAAACATTTGAAATGTATCAGTCTATGTGTAATGAATGAATATAATATACAAGTTTCACTTTTTAAATGGAATTAGTGAAATAAATCAACTTTTTGATGATATTCTAATTATATGACCAGCACCTGTATATATATATATATACACACACACACACACACACACACATATACAGTCAAACCAAAATGTATTCAGACACTAACAATAACATAATCAGACCAAAAAAAAAACTTTTATGTTCCTTTTTTTCTGTTCTAATACCTGGCTGTGTTTAACTATATAAATATAATAATTAATTTTTAAATTAACAGAAAAAAAATAATGAAATAAAAAAATACAATAATGTGATTATTTAATGCTTATTGCTAGACAATAACAATCAGAAAAAAAAAAAAAAAATTATTCCAGTATCTTGCTGTGTTTAACTATATAAATAACAATTTATAAATAAACAATGAACAAAAAATAAATAAATACTAGATATAAATAAATGAAATAAACAAAATAATAAAATGTGATTGTTTAATGTTTATTGTTAGGCAATTAAAAATATCAGGATTTTTTTTTTTTTTTTCATTTTTTCTTCTATGCTGTTAGCATTTTAACTGTAAACAATATAAAATATTTTAAATATAAAATGATCAAAACATAAAACAGCTCGTATAATATTCAGTTTGGCTTTCCGAGGTTCACAATTAATATTTTCTCACCATTTGTTGAAAATAAAATAAAATGTGTTTATTTAATGTTTATTGCTAGACAATAACAGATCTTTTTATGTTCCATTTTTTTTCATGTGTTCCAATGATTATACACAAAATTATATTTCATTTAATACTGGAAATTATTAAAAATGTAGTGTAGAGTTATTTACAAAAAAAAAAAAAAAAAAAAAAAAAAAACAAGCTTAGCAACATGCTAATGTCGAACTACTGGAATATAATATCCAAATATTGTAATATTATCCATATATTGTAATTATTAGGAACAATAATAATGTAACTGCTTGTGTCAGCCTAAATGAATACATGAAGCTGTACATTACTGCCATATGGATATTACTTTGACACACTCATCTCTGACTGATAACAGAATACTCCCTAAATTTTAACAGTGAAACAATCATTAACAAGCTGCTTTGAAATAATGTCCTGTGAAAAGCGCTAAACAAATAAACTTGAATTGAATACTGGATAAACGTTCTCCTTGTATGATGCACAGGATTGCCACCTATGTAGAAAGTTCCAAAACCAGTCACTTTTGAAGTTATGTGCAAGCTGTCTATGTAGTCAGCTCACTAGGTTTATTAATGACCTGCGTGATAAGCAGACTGAAATACGCTCTGCAATTATGTAACCTGGATCAGACGGTTGTGGTACAGGGGTATGTATCCGGATGTGTGCTCCTCTAACAACACATCTCTCCACACCATCAGTTAAACCGCTCAATTACAGTATCTTCTTACATTGTTACCCATAATGCACTGCTCTGTGGCTGCCTATGCCGTCCTTTCCTGTCAAAGCCAACTGGACGCGTTCTTTAAATCCCGTTTATTCATCTCATGGAATCAGATGGTGATGAAAGCACGAGAGAACAGCTGACACTTGTGGCTTTCTGCTGCAGCGAGGCCATTGTTAAAAGCAGGTGTTCTTTGCATCAACCAAATCACCAGATGAACAGCTCTATATAATTGCAGCGGGGATTGAAGACAGACAGAGTGGCCTGAGAGAGGCCTTTATTTATATAAACTAGGGCTGGGTTTAAAAAAAAAAAAAAAAAAGATTTCTCAATATTAGATTCTCATTTTTATGAACTGATATTGATTATTAAATCAATATTTTGGTCTATGCTGTTTTCAGTTGATGAATGAACAAAACTTTGTACTGCGCCTCCCATCCAATTAATCACTATAAGCTTTGTGCTTTGCTACATTTCAAATTCAAATTCTGTCAGTTTTATTACGTAACTCAAACAATAAATATAGCTGCAAGCAGCAATTATTGGGGTTCAAGCACTTTAAGGCCTTTAAGCACATCCGTAAATAGATATTATGTTTTATTTAAGCATATAACCACCTAGACCATATATTGAAAATACCATTTATAGTCAATTCAGGCAATTTATCATAGGAAATATGTGGTTTCTACACCTTTTTAACAGTTATAGTGCCACCTATGGGCCGATCTCCATAAAAGTTTGCATGCTTCTTTAGAATCATGTGCCGCATATGCGCACGTAATGATGTGAAGTTACGAGTTTTCGTTTAGGCTTTTGGGTAGACTTGGCCAAGTCTATTTTCAAAATGACTCAACTATAGCTATCCAAAGGCCAAAGTTATTATTTTTTTTTTTTTTTGATAATTATTGACCTAGAGAGTCCCGAGAATTGTGCCACAGAGGTTGAGCCAAAAACAAAAAAAACTGACATAATCTCCAATATTTAATGAACGATTCGATGGACAGTGGCAGTCCTAGAGGCAAAGTTGCTCAGAATGAGGAGTTCTACTATGTGGTATGAATTTCGTGGGCGTGTGCAAAAAATTGCATGATCCACAATCCTTTGCGCATGTGATGCGTAAAATGAGGTGTCCCCCGGTGGCCAATTTATTTCAAATTTCTCACAGGCCTCTAGGGCCGTGAGTCAAACAGGCCCAGCGAGTTTTGTTCCGATTGGCCTCCGTTAACCTTGTCTAATAGGTGTTCAAAATTCATTGGCTGCCGGCGGTCGCTTTTTTCAAGATGCACGAATGTCCTCAAAGGCAGTCTTGACACCTTGGACAAAGACAACGCATGCCAATTTTCATGTCAGTCAGACTTAGGGTTGCGTAGTTATAGCCATTTTAAGTTTTTTCCATGTTATAGCGCCACCAAGTGGCCAGTTGCTGTGCCCTTTTTCACACGACCACAGACTGAGCTCTTACATAGGTGTGCTGAGTTTGGTGAAAATATCTTATTCTGTTCACGAGTTATAGCCATTTTTGTAAAAGTGGCTCCGCTCACTTCGTACGTTTTGGCGGCCTTTAGGGACTGTGAATTGAAATTTCAATTTTTTTTTTTTCAATGTATTTTTTTTTTTTTTATTATTGACATTCAGACTCCAGAGAATCTTACTGCACTGGTTTGGTTCCGATCGGGCCAAAAACCTAGGACTAGTTTGCAAAAGTGGGTTTTTCAAAAAATCCAAAATACCCCAAAATTTTGCCAGGGCAAGGGTAAAATCCGAGGCCTTTGTCTGAGAGGTTGTCTTGAGCCAAGGATTCCAACACTATAACACACTTTAGCATACGCCTCACGGTTTAGGAGTTATAAGCGATTTCGTACTTTTCACCGCTGTAGCGCCCCCGTCAGGCCGATCGGGTTGAGCTTTGGTGACGTTGTAGACAGTGTGAGTACTAACAGCCCTCAAAATTTCAAGTCTCTACGACTTTACTGTTTGGTCTGCCCGATCACTTTTAGGCGAGAATGCTGATCCTTGGATCCTTGCACCCCTTAATACCATTTTGGCGCTCTTTAATGTGGTGTGAACATCGCTGTTGTCGCCTCAGATCAAGCGAAGCACACGTTAACTGATCATCTCTTCTGCTTTACTACTATTTACAGCACAAAATAAACATGAACATCAGAAGGTATGTTGAAAGATACAGTACATCTTACTGAAATCCATATAATGCCTCATGTAATCGATCAATCAGTGTTTCAACTTTATTATTATAAAAACTTCCTTTTGTGTAATTTAAGTGTTTGTATACAAATCAGTTAATTTTACCTTCAATATTACAGTAATGTAGTATCAACTGACTCCTTGTATAGTTTACAGCAATAGTTGAGATTTTTTTTTCCTTGAGAAAATTTGTCAAGTACTGTACCTGATATATATATATATATATATAAGTAATTGATATCAAAAGCTTGTTAATCAAATCAAATCGTGAAATTTGTGTCAATACCCAGCCCTAATATAAGCAAGCAAATAAAAAGGAGGTGAAAGGGAGATAGTGTCCATTTTAGACTTATGAAATTTGAAACCCTAAAGGAGGCTGTTGATCTCGTGAGGTGAGGTGAGTCCAAAGAAACAGGCAGTCATTTTAGGACCGAAAAATACCAAACACTGGTCTTATTTTAAAGTATCATTCACCAAGACTTTAATTATATCTGAATGATATCCACTGAAATTCGCTAGACCACTCATTGCATAGGTAGAAATCTATAGACAGCTCTATAAAGCATATTTTAGTACAACAGACCAACAGGAGGCCTGTTTTTCAGTAGACTGCCTGTAGTAAATGATGCAGCACAGCATAAATCCCATAGAAGGGGCCCAGCATCCTGAAAGCCTGTTGACTTTACACATCATTTCTGTCCAATTAGTCGAATCTTTCACCAAAACCACATGGACAAGAGCTATTAAGCATAGGATATGCACTCATCAAACATGTTCACTTTTTCACGAGTGAAGTATTTTGTTAATTTAAAGCATCTACATTGAGGCTGCACTGGAGAATATATTAAGTTTATTAGAATATATAATTATAAAATATTTCTATATAATTTATCATCTTTGTTTACTTTAGAGTAATAAGAATATGCTTCATGTTTTTTATGACATATGATGATTTCTTAAAAGATGCAAAATATAATTTCCTATTTTTCTTCTGATTGTGAAATCATCCCTCACCTTTGACAGGGCACTCCAGGGTGAGGTTGGCACCTAAACGGGCACTGATAACACCTCCAACCACCACCTTCAGACTGGTACTCCTCAGATCTGACGTGTTTCTCTGTGAGGCAGCGATCGTGGGAGTTTCTGTTTGAAAAAAGACAACAGCTCACATTGCATATAAAACAGTCATTATAGAAACAGTCATTATAGAGAGCAACAGTGTGCAATGTCTCACCAGCCAACAGAACATGTGTTGTCTCTGAATCGGAGCCCAACTCGTTGGTGGCGGTGCACTTGTAGGTGCCCACATCACTGGCGCCGGGGCTGGAGATGTGTACCTCTCCACCGCTGTCCCATGATACCCTGGGGAGGGCAAGAGAGATGCGTTCAATCAGCTGCAGAGTTCAGGGAATACTGTCAAAGACACCTGAAGGGAAGATTTCAAAGTAACTAAAAAAAGTGTAACAGGGAAAGAGACCAGAGGCCTTTTTTAATGGATGTCAGTGGAGGAGAGGCTTCACTACACTGAATAAACTGCATTTGTGGGAAAAGCGCTTAATCATTTAAAGTGCCTCTATTATGCAATTTAAGAATAAAGGTTCCTAATTTAGTTTTGGAGGTCTCCTACAATAGGTTTACATGCATACAAGGTCAAAAAACACTTTCATTTTCTCATAATATACATTGCCGCATCAACTCTTTTCTCACAGTGTCTGAAACAGCTCAGATTTCTGTCATTTCGGCTGCATGAGATTCTCCAGTTTTGTTGTTGTTGAGTATCTGAAGCACGAGCTGTTAAAGCTCCGCCCTCTTCTGGAAAGGGGGTCATTTGCATTTAAAGGGACACACACAAAAAAAGGTGTATTTGTGCTCACAACCAAATAGGGGCAAATTTGACAAGCTATAATAAACGATCTGTGGGGTATTTTGAGCTGAAACTTCACAGACACATTCTGAGACTTACTTACACTGAATAAAAATGCTGTTTTATAAGAGAAGTCACAGAAAATACCAAAGGTCGGATTCAGTTTTTAGTTTTGAAGGTCTCCTACAATAGGTTATCCACACTTTCAATTTCTCATAATATACACTGCAGCATCAGCTCTTTTCTCACAGTGTCTGAAACATCTCAGTTAAGGATTTGTTCTCTCTAAACCCCTCCTTTCTGAGAGTCTAATCTTCTCTGATTGGTCAGATGGCCCAGTCTGTTGTGATTGGTCTACTGCTTACAGCACGTGTCAGAAACGAAATGTCCATGAATTTTAGCTCAGAATCTTCCTCAGCATTTGATGCACAGTGACACAAACAGTACCGACGGCGTCGTATAAAGTCGGTGAAGTGTTATATATTTGCGTCATTTTACACCGGACTGCTTCACAAACGAGGGTCACTTCAACGCTGGATTTGCACAAAAGATTAACATGACGGCACATGATAGTCGTTGAGTTGAATCAACTCCACAGCAACTACATAAATTGATCAATTTCTGTCATTTTGTCTGCGTGAGATTCTCCAGCTTTGTTGTTGTTGAGTATCTGAAGCACGAGCTGTTGAAGCTCCGCCCTCTTCTGGAAAGGGGGCCGGGAGCAGCAGCTCATTTGCATTTAAAGGGACACACACAAAAACGGCATGTTTTTGCTCACACCCAAATAGGGGCAAATTTGACAAGCTATAATAAATGATCTGTGGGGTATTTTGAGCTCAAACTTGACAGACACATTCTAAGACTTATTTACACTTAGAATTTACACTGTTTTATAAGAGAAGTCACAGAAAATACCAAAGGTAGGATTCAGTTTAAGGCTTCACATTTGGCAATTCATTTCTATGGTATCCGCAAACAGTGTGATTCGTAACTCTGACAGAAATTCAATGATGTCAAGGCAGTAATGTGATTCATTATCAAGTCACACATGCTCCAACTTGACCGTTACACCTTCCTCAAAGGTAGAGCTCAGTAATAAGACCATTTCTGATACCGTTTTATCGCATTTCTCTAACCCACAAATGTAGCATAACACAATTAGAGACTCACTTAAACCGGGTTGTATCTGGGTTAAAACAACGACTGGTTTCGATATATTACAGAAGTGAAACCACAGGAGCTCAATGCAGCACTCTGTGCCATTTCAATGAAAACACACACCACGATTGTGTCTTAATCAACAGTCACACCATCGGATCAGGTCGAGATCTGGTTCAATCTCTTATTTCCTGTATATCAATCACAAGTTTCCCTCGGGCTCTGCCACTCTTCTGTTTCTGGTTCGCTCTTCACGTGATCTCCTACAGCAATCAGGAATCCCAGAAGAGTCAATCACAGCGAGCGTGATGAACCCTCGGAGGTGTTTATATACCTGATTAAAGTGTTTATTGTGCAGACGCCTGCTCAGGGAGTTCATCTGACACTTGTGAGGTCTAGTGGGCCTCCCGAGCAAAAAGTTTTAAAATTCTTAGACTGATCCTATAACAGAATAACACCAAAGAAGGTATCAGCATAATATCTGGCTATGTTTTCAAAACTAGAACAAAAAGCAAAGCTGAATTTTCAGCATCATTACTCCAGTCTTCAGTGTCACATGATCCTTCAGAAAACATTCTCTAATATGCTGATTTGCTGCTCAAGAAACATTTATGTTTATTATCAATGTTGAAAACAGTTGTGCTGCTTCATATTTTCAGAATTCTTCATGAAAAGGATGTCTTTAAGGTATTTAATGTCACTTCTGATCAATTTAACGCTTCCATGCTGAATAAAAGTATTCATTTCTTTCGAAAAAGACACACACACACACACGTTTTAGTAAGGATGCTGCCTTATGAGCCAGTTGCCTATGAATACAGAACACAGCATGGAAGCTCTCTATGTTTTGGAGCAGAGACAGAGTGATTAAGAAAGTCAGGATCTGTTAGAAGCCTCCAGGGTGTAGTGAGCTCTCCGTTTGCTCCCACCCAAACCCACAAAGTGATGCCGGCACAAAATGTGCATTGTATCCCATCCAGCACACATCTCATGAAAGCCCACTCATTCAGACCCACTAATACAAACACACCAGCTGAGTCATGTCTGAAGTATCGAACTCATAGAAAAGATATCATCTAAAGTGTGATGGCACGTCTGGACCGACTCACAGGCACAAATGTGTGCGGAAAATCAACCTCGGGACAATGGCAGCATTGTTTCACAATCACAAACATTATCCTACACTTCACTTACATGCCACATTTAATGAAAAAATAATGATTACAAGACGTCTTTTGGGAGAAAATAATAAGAACTTGCATGCTTTTTTTTTCTTGTTTTACACAAACTTAATTTGAATGTAATTGAAGGCATATTGTCTGAAAACAAGTCTTACACAACTCTGTGGTTAGAGTAAATATATCTTTATTTATATCTAAATATATCTTTATATATTTTACTGGAAAACAAGACAAAAATACTGATTTAAAAGATATTTTGCAGTGTTCCTGTGTTAACATATTTTGGTAACACTTTATAATAAGCATACAGCTATAAAGTACTTACAAATCATTAACAAACTATTAGTTTATAGTTGTAGTCTCTACATTGTGTTCACTTGATACTAATGCAATTAATGTATAATAAATGTTGGTTTAAAGCACTTACTTAATGACATATTCCCATTTTCTGTGCCCTAATCTAAAGTGAGACTATTTACAGTTAATAAGTTGTTAACAAAACATAAAAAAACCCATTATCTAACTCTTTATATGTGGGCTGATTAAACAATAATAATTGTGTTAATTGCAGTGACAATGAATGAAGAACTCAGCCTATTAATAAATTAACAATGTAGAAACTACAATATATTAGCTCTGAATTAGCTATAAACTAATAGTTTGCAAATGATTTGTAAGTACTTTTGTAAATACTGCCAAACTGCCCATACTACTTCTGAAAAGGATGTCTACTTCATAAATTGTGTGAAAATTATGGAAATATATGGTTCAGATCACTCAAACCATATATAGGGAGGCGCCCTTATATGGTCAGTAATGGAGCTTGGATGTCATCTAGTGACAAAAGTTTGGTACTGCGTCCAAACAAAATCTTACTGAAAGCTCATTTTTTTGAGATATCAACCTAAAACACAACTTGTTCAGATTTTTGGCTTTGATTTTCTTACAGTTTTAGAGTAACATGTTTTGCAAATATATATAAAAAAATATATTATACTTAAACTTTATTTCACTTCTACAATAATCCAAATGTCTTCTTTAAAACAAGACCAACCTATATTCCAAAGCATTCTTGAATTACAACCATTTAAGTTTGGATAGTGCATTTTCATGTCTATGCGAAAAAAGGGGAGTGACAGTTAAGGAGTTAAAAAAAAAAAAAAATCTAATTTAACTCAATATTTTAATAAATATTGTAATAGTATGTAAATAATACTAAAATAACACTGCACAGAGCATATCAATACCAACACCCTTTAGGTTTATGTTTGGTTGCTAGGGTATTACTATATGGTTTGCTTGCTAGGATGTTCTGGGTGGTTTATTTACTAGTCAAAAGAATATACTCTATATAATCTAGATATGATTTGGGTGCCTTTTCACTTGTTTTACAGTGAAAACCATAAAGAGGACTGCTTAAAAACATAACAGCACATCTCTTCTCAACAAGCTGCATGATTCAAGGTATCATTCAAGTCTAGAGCACAACCATGGGGGTTCATAGTTTGATACTTTGTTCAAATCACTAACCCTACATACTGTATGAGCAATAGTAATAGCGATGCTTACCTTAGAATTACATGTTTCATCTATATATTAATCATACCATTACTACCTGGAGCAGAAACCGCACTGGTTCGAGTGTGATTTCCCGTTCACAGCTCTAGGAGTAAAGCAACCTTGTTAGGATCTGATTTAGAGAATCGCAGTGGTGCCAAGACACATCTGAATGAAAGAGCACGAAAGGGTGAGACTTCACACAGCTTTAGAGTCTGTGAACGTCAATCACCTCGGCTGTGTTTTGCTTCACATTTGGCCAAAAATAAGAAGCGCTGTGTAAGCGCCACAGCAGAGACGGCCCTGGGGCCATGAACGCCACAGGAGCTGCGAATGGGAGGAGAATGGAGACATACGGCATCACACAGAGCTGCTGTTTCTCCAGTGAGGTTGTCATTGTACAGGACACGATTCATCATTACTTCAGTCTTCAGTGTCACATGATCCTTCAGAAATCATTCTAATATACTCATTTGCTACTCAAGAAACATTTCTGATTATTATCAATTTTGAAAACTTTTGTGCTGCTTAATATTTTTGTGGAAATAATGCATTTTTTTCAGCATTCTTTGATGAATCGATCAAATCAGCATATTAGAATGATTTCTGAAGGATCATGTGACACTGAAGACTGGAGTAATGATGCTGAAAAGTCAGCTTTGATCACAGGTAGGGATGCACCGATACCATTTTTTAAGGACCGAGTACGAGTACTGATACTTTTTTCTGGTACTCATCGATACGGATGCCTATACGTTTATTAATTTCGATGTTGCAGTTTTCCAAGCACAACACAGTAAAACTAATGAATGTAGGAAAGCTTCTTTATTATTACTCTAATGAAAAAAGTAATAATTTTTATGTGCTTGTCACAAACTTAAAGAACAAAAATTTCACTGTGTCCAATAACCTTCAAAGGGCATAATTACCAATATATATAATTGTTGTTATATAAAAAGAAATTTACAAACAATACAACAAATACTATAGAGATACAAATTAAATAAACTTGTTTTTCAGATACAGTGGTCATTATTTACCATGTATACATTTAACATCTTTTGTTGTTTTATTAACATTAATGACAAATATAGGCTACGGTCCCTTTAAGACCGAATCCATGGATACTGACACATATCCTGTTTTCACCAAAATGTTTACGTCCACTTAAGCCATAACAAACTGTATTTACGTGAGATACTCCATACCATGGACATTTTGACAACTATGTGTGCATTTGACCATTCAGGCGCGAGGAGAACGGATCGCGCTGTCTGAGAGAACTGGGATCGCGCGCAAGAAAGAGAGAGAGCGTGCGCGACAGAGCGCTTCTGGTCTGTGTCATTCAGCGCGATTCCGCCTATCCCGCCTTCACTAATCGATAACGAATGATTGAAAGCATGCAGTTCGCAATGTGTCATCATTCATTTTGAAGTATTTCCACACCCCTGAGGCTGACATTGTTTCTGCTGCTGCCGCCGGTGTCTCTGTGCACGGAAAATTCTGTCAGTTACGTCACGTGAGGTATCGGTCTTTGGTATCGGGGGTATTTTTACGAGTACAAGTACATGAGCTTGGTATCGGTGCAATCCTAATCACAGGAATATATTACATTTTAAAATATATTCAAGGAGAAAACATTTAAATTGTAATAATGTTTCACAATATTACTGTTTTACTGTATTTTTGATCCAATAAATACAGCTGTGGTGAGCAGAAGAGACTTCTTTCAAAAAAAAAAATTACTGACCCCAAACTTTTGTTTTATATAATTGAAATAATACATATTAGGGGTGTAACGGTACATGTATTCATCCCGAACCGTCACTGTTCGTGCATACAGTCAGACGATGAATACAGTCAGTCACAGGCGATCCACACTCCAATCCAGAAGGGGGCGCAATGCAGTAATGCAACGCTGTTTGCTAACCGCCACAACAGGAAAAAGAGCAGAAGAAAAAGAGACGATCTATGCACCAACCCAAAACAAGAGTTCAGATGGCTGAGTGCTGTGACCGTGACAGTACACCCCCCTCCGGCAAAGCGCGCCCTAGAACCATAATGGAATAACAAAGGGAGGTCTGGAAGGGGTTTTGGAGATGGATGAGGAGATGGCAAAGTGATGGTGAGAGGCTGGAGTGACAGGATGGTGAAGGGATGATGACGAACTCCCTGAAGCGTAGATGAGGAGGAGCCGAGATGGTGTAGCGGTGACTGACGGCATCTGGGGGACAACCGATGGAGACTCGGCAGATGGATCCATAGGCGCAGACGGAGAGCCAAAGAACTCAAGCGACATCGCTGGCTCTGGAGATCTCGGCGATGCCGCGGCAACGAACTTCGGAGGCAGAGCCAGAGTACCCGATGGCTGAGGTGGAGCCAGTGTGATGGTGGACAGAGGCGACGCCAAGGGGAAGGAGGAGCCAACTGCAGCCATAGGGGTGGAGGGACAGAGCGCAGCAGATGGGCCGAAAGTCCATGGCGGAAGTGGTGTGACGACTGATCAAGGGGGAGCCGGCAGGACAAGGGAACCCGGTGGAGCCGCAAGTCCAAGGGGATCCGGTGGAGCCGAAGGTGGGAGGAGCCAAGGCGGAGCCGACAGGTCAACAGGCCGAGATGGAGCGAAGGGGTCCAAGGCCGGAGGTGTAGCCACAGGAACCTCTTGCACTGACGCTGCTGGTGGTAACACGACCTGCGGCTCGACTTCATAACTGGGCTTCCACGCAGACGGCGCAGGGCTGTCAACATCCGGCAACGGCAGGGCTGGAGGACTGGCTGAGCTTCACGGTGTCACCAAAGTTGACAGAGTAACAGTAAGAATAACACAGTTTATGCAGGTTAATGAAAAGAGGAGATTATGGTCCATACAGTCATTGATGCTGTCTGAAAACAGCGATGGTGAAGGTACCGGGTGGGATAGGGTGGGAGTTGATACTTCCTCGTTGAAGTTTATCAGCCAGTCCTCATCGTCCGTAGTCACTTCTCCCTTGTCAGCTGATGTTGTGGGCTCCCACCCCTGGTCAAACTCAGGTTGGAGTTCCACTTCCAGGGTGAGGGTCGGCTCTGTCCTCTTTCTCTCGGGCACTGGCTGACGCGTCGCGGTGGGTGGTAGCTCTCCATCTGCGGGGGGCTCACATTAGTACTCCGTGGTCGATGGAGGTAATTCAGGCTCTGGGTCTGGCTGTGTTCTGGACCGGGATGTGACGCTCTCCAGACACCGGATGATAGCTCTTCTCCAGTTCAGTCCAGTGGTGTCTGGGAGGTCCATGGGGTGTTGGTAATTCGTCCTGATCCAGAACAGTGAATTCAGGGTCTTGTCGTCGTAAAGGCAGGTGACAGCAAGATGACAAAAACACTCAGTAAAGTCCAAAAAGTTGTGGCTCCATAGGCCCAGTCTTCAAACTGAAAGTCCATGACTGTGACACGTTACACCCCTAAAATAAATAATAAAATGCTACCAAACTGTTACCTTCACAAATTGGCTGAACATCTTGACAGACAGATACACAAACAGTTTTTGTTTCTTCCCATCAATGGAAAAATACTGGCACGCTATAATTTGGAACAAATTCTGTATAACGAGACAGTTTTTAAAATATCCCCAATACCTGCAGTGAGAAAAGAATAACATGATCAAATTGTAAATATTACTCTGTAGGAGTGGAATGAATTCATTCTGGGTTGGCACTGGCTGGCATGAGTTGGCAGTGAGGTTTTGGAGTCAAGTGGCATTCTACAGCACTGCTTTGATGGCAGTAACGCAGTAGAGACCGCACAGAAACACGGCTGTCAACAAAAGAGTGGGAGGCAAATGATTTGGCAGCTCTGAGCAATACTGTGGTCAAAATAACTTGAGCATAATAAATAAATAAAGTATTATAGAAGGACTGTGCATGATCCAAAATAATAATAAGACAAAAATGGTTATAGCTGAAAACAAGATTTTTCCCCTGAGTTGAACTTCATATTTCTTAGGAAAAAAGTTATTCTTGCTTGCCAATTTGAGTTTAGATCAGTTCTGTCAAGGATCTAGAGATGACGTGGCATCAAAAATCATCAATAATCAATCAATTAATTTCATTCCAAGACCAATAAAATACAATCTCATCATGAATATGACACGCAACAGAAATTTAGCATAAAATCAAGCTGTCAAAGTCAACATCTGCAGGGTCATTCTACAAAACAGGTCCCATTTTTGTGTCTTCATATACAATACATGTGTAAAAAATATATATTTGTAACAATGATGTACTGATGTCATCTTTTTAACATAGATATTTTGCTAAACACATCACATTTGTCCCCAACTTTTCCTTGCTATTTTAGCAAGCATGCAGATTTTTTTACGAAAAAAAACCTATGATATAAACTACTTATTTCCGCCACAGATTCAAATCTCAATTTCACTGTATAACAGCTGTCTCCGAAAATGTCTAAACAAACTGTAAAATAGGCACAACAGGCACATGACAGTCGCCATAAAAGGAGAAATGGTCCTGGGGGAATATCGCACAGCTCTCAGCCAATCAGATTCGAGAACCAGAAAGAACAGTTGTATATAATATAATATAATATAATATAATATAATATAATATAATATAAACTGTTGGATATTTGTATAAATTTCAACAATAAATTCACTTTCTAAACAGTACAAGGCCCTGTTACCTTCACATATTATCCTGATGACACAATGCAATTAACATTTAAACAATTATTTATCTCCTAAAATGTCTAAAATCTCAAACATTTACTTTAAACCCACTTTAATAAACTGGAAAAGGCACCTGCACCCTACAGATCAAGTCAAAAGTGACCCCTGAAAGTTACAGCGCTTCAGTCTTTCAGTTTTGAAGCAAAGGTTGGGAGAAGAGGCCTGAACAATGTTTGCACAGCCATGTCTCTTTCAGGTCCCATAGCACACGCCAGGAAGAGGGGCAGACAATGTTTGGCGACTGTCTGGGCGGAGGCTATGTTAAGGCCGTGAGCTGGACAAAGCTGAGTTACTAAGTCAATGTTTTCAATGACGGTATTTAACAGTCAACAGTATAGAGTAGACGATTAGACCACAATGCGACCCTGGAGAGAAACTGAAAGAAGCACAGCCAGTATTTCTGACCCCAACAGACCGCATAACGTGAGATCTGGGGTGCTTTTGAGGTGAATATTTGAGTGGGTTTGTGATTAACAAGCTTTTGGAATATGCGGTTGCTCAATCAAGATCAGTCACGGCTGGACTCAGAGGTACACAGGGAGGCTTGTTTTCTATAAAGAGAGAAAAAATTGCTTTTTGGTGTTAAAGCTGAACTCTGCTCATTTTCAGCATCATGTTCGCTGGACTAAAAGAGCTGTCGGTGATAATAACAGAAAGAAAAAGTAAAGTCATGTGAATTCCAGAAGTTTTGTAATCAGACACTATGCTGGTGTGTTATAATAAAAATGGCAATGCTATTCGAATGCAGGCACAAAATGCCAAATTTAAAAACTGATAACTGCACTTCAGATCAACACAAAAGGAGATATTTTGAAGAATAAACAGCTGTCAACACATATTAAGGTTCTTCAAAGAAAAAAGGATGGACCAATCTAGAAATTCTGGATAATGCGATCAATCTTGTTATTGTTAATTAAAACTAAAACTAGTAAATAAAAATAAAATAAATTAAAATATAAATATTAGACAAAAAACTTAAACTTTTTTTTAATTTCAGTTAGTTGCCAAAGCAACATTTCTAATGTTTATTTTAAGTTGAAGTACTATAATTACTAAAACTGAAATAAAAATCAATTAAAGCTAAATATTAAAAAATTAAATGCACAAAATTACAACTAAAAAATGAAATGAAAACTGAAAGTAAAAAAAAAAATAAATAAAACTTAAATCTAATTATTAATAAACACTATAATAGCATATAAATTATAGTAAAATAACACTAATAAGACAATAATAAAAACGGTTAAATTGAGTTATATACCAGCTTTAACTCAACAATCATAAAGCACACTTCAAGAGACAACCTTTAAAGGGTTAAATATTCAAAATAATCTTTCACTATCCTTTTAAGTTAGAGCTATATGACAACAAAATGGCAGATATCTTGAATATTGGCCAATAAATATCTAATATTGGCAGGTGAATTAAAAATATTAACGATAATGTCTGAGTCCGGTAACTCAAACGGTAGAGCAATGCGCTACAACGTCATGGGTTTTATTCCCAGTGTAAGTCACTTAAAAGCATCTGCAAAATGCGTACATGTAAATATAAACCAATATAGTACCAGTACAGTATGTTGTGCATCCCTTTTCATAAACAATCATTTTGTGTTGCATGTAAAAATAACAGGTTTGGAATGACATGTGGATTTAAAAAAGACAACAATCAAAACCTCTCAGCTCTCCACAAACTGTAACCTAAAAAGAAAGAAAATGCAGAAAGAAAGAAAGAGAAATAGAGAAACAGCAACATTGAAGCGTCTTTACCTGTCGCTGTTCTGTAGTGGAGCTCCATCTTTGCTCCAGGAGAGGTTTGGAGGTGGTAATCCCTGAGCGGGACACACCAGCGTGAGGCTGTGGGTAGCATTGGTTAGGTAAGCGTTCCTGCCCACATGGATCCTGAGATCCCTCTGGAAGTTCATGGCAGATCCGTGATGCCTTTGACGAACGATTACCGCTAGACTGCCTCTTTTTGACCCCATTTCCCCAGTAAATTCTGAAGTGTTTGGCGTCTTATCTAAATGATTGTCCATCGTAGTGCCTTCCTCTGTAGGCGGTCCTTGCCCTGCGGCAGCCAAATCCTCAATTAGTTTGTCAATCAGGTGCGACGCCATTTCATCCGACACATCCCCGCTCTCTGCCAGCAGACTGATGTTCTTCACAAGCTCCTCGAACTGTGCAGGTTCAAGGACAAAGGCTCCTGTGTGGCTCCTGGCCCCTGAAGCCAAAGCATAGTTCCCCAAAGCAAGAGTATCCCAGAGCTCCTTAGGCTGGCCGTGATCGTCTCGGTAGAACTCGTTTTTTTGCACCCAGCTTGGGTGAGATTTTGGAGCCTTCTTTCCTGGTGGAAACCCCTCATGGCACTTTGAACCAGCGTAACCTCCTTCTTTGTTGAAGTACGGATGAAAGTTCCTACTTCTTTCTTTCCCCAAACCCTTTCCTTCAGGCTGTTCCAGGAGTCTGTTATTGTATCCGATCAGCTTCAGGGTGAAGGTGTCTGAATCTTGATTGGCCCAGCAACGGTACACTCCAATATCTCCAGCTTCCAGGTTGTAGATCCTCAAAGCCCCAGACTTGGTGATGCTCAGACGTTTGGAACTAGTCAGTTCACTCCCATCCTTCTCCCAGCGGATCTGAGCTTTGGGGAAATGCCGCACGGGACACTTGATAATGACGGCGGTCTTGGGAAGAAGGTAGGCTCGTCCTCCAATGGTAAAACTAAGCCGTTTTTCTTGTCGGGTCTGGATGTAGATGCGTTTCAGGCCAATGACCTGAGGGCAACGTTTTCTGGAGTGAATGTGCTCTGTGGAAAGAGAAACGGAAGAAGTTTAGGCAGTTCAAACAAAGGTTAGGGCTAATTACTTTAGTTTCGCGTGAGGTTATGAACGCTTTTAAAATCCCCAAATAATCTCTGCAGTTCAGACTCTTGATTTCAAGCCCAATGAAGTCAAATCACATGGGACAGAAGGACTTTGGAAAGTTTAGGTGAAAAAACACAAGGGCACAATGTGAATATACGTTCTCAAGAGAATGAAAACGTGCTTTTGGACCGTCCCTTACCGAGGGACCTTATCAAGATATACAAACCAATAAACCAAATTCAGTTTGAACCTAAAGCTAAAAAAAAAAAAAAATCAAACCATAGAATTAGGCTAAAATCAGAAAGCATTTCAAAGAAGTTTCATATGATCATAATATACAGTATGTTCACTTAGAGTTATTGTATATGACCATGGAGAGTTCATTGGTTCATGGGTATCATGAGAACAATGATAACATGCTAAGTGATATATACTGATCCCTGCTATTTATTTGAGAAATTTGAGATGGAACTCAAGTAGGATTGTGTTGTTACTACAGCTCAAAACATCAGGGGGTCCTGAAATCTTTTTATGAAATTTCCCTTGTGTTGGTATCCGAATGTATGGAGACCATAGTGAGAGCAAGATCAAACAGAGGTCAGCTCTAAGTTAAATTACAGGCACAATTTACACTAAATTTACAAGAATACATTCAGGCGTAATGGGGTTACACACTGGGTAAACTGCAGGTGAGGGATGGTTGAAGTATAGAGTATCTTACTGCTGCAGGAGCTCATACGGCAGCTCCTGATCAGAGGAGGAAGAGGGAGGTCACTGCAGGACGACCTGTCCAGAGTGACCAGCTGACCGGAGGCCGTCTGTCTCCTACAGACAGGTTCCCTCCGCTGGACGCCTTTACCACACGTCACAGAGCACTGCAAACACACATGGACAAATACATATATTAAAAAAAAAAAAAAAAAAAAAAAAAAACTCTCTTAAAGGAATAGTTCACAGAAAAATAGAAAATTAATCCTGGTGTAAAACTATAGAGGTAACTATATTAGCATCCACACCAATGCACAGTAACTTTCTGTTTATTATAAGCACACATAGTTATGTTGTCTGTTATGTTATGTGCAAAAAAAATACTAAAATGTATTTGAAATACATTTATTTTGTGCTAAGTATACTACAAATAATGGGCCTTAATAATAATAAAAAACAAAGATATGACATCCAAAGTATGTAAGGTACTTTGGATGTACCTTACATACTTTACATACTTACATACAACTAGATCTCTTTTATTGAATCCAAAAGGTTTTAATTATATTTTGCTACATATAACGGTATTTTAAAGATTTTGAAGTGTCAAAAGGTCATTTGGTTTAACCGTCCAAAGGCCAATACAGCCATTTCATTTGTGATTAAAATATCTTAAAATGTAATAAATGTATATATTTTTTATTCTGGCATGATTTTATAACATCATATATCAACATAGTGCAAAATGGTATTAAAATTATGTGTAGAAGTTGTTGCTTTGTTATGAGAAAGATTGTCCAGAAAAATTAATTTCATTGATGTCATTCGGAGTAACCAATATAAAGGGACTAATATCGTCAATATCATGTGACAAGATGTGACATCATTCAGACACCTGCAAAGGACCACATGGTCGTGAAACAAAGTAATTAACTCTCTCTTAACTATTTGAAAAATTCATGTTTTCACTTGCTCATACACATGTCCTGAAACGTCAGGTCATTCGGTACAACCGCTATAAAACATGGAAAATGCTGTAATATTTTAAAAACTTGTACTAAATATAAAATGTTTGATTGTCCTCTTGATAGCTAGCTAGATATGAGCCTGTTAGTATTGTTTGAAAATATCGTCATTCGGTATAACCAAAAGTGTCATTCGGTTAAACCGAATGACTATTTGGTGACAAATTTTGTCCATCTTGTAAAAAATGACAAAAGCAGTGTTAACTGATTATAAAAACCACATAATCTCATTAACACTTAATAAAACTTCAAAATTAATTGTATTTCCATTATGTTTTTTTTACACTTTTAAAAACCATATTTGTCAATGACCCATTTACATATTTATGTGTTTAATAAAAATGCCCTACAATTGTACTCTTGTACTTAAACTGGTATACTTACAGTCTGCTTAATTGGAACAACTAATTTTCTACTTAATGCATTTTAATTGTGCAGAAGTAGTGCTGAGGTCCAACTAAACATATACTGAAGTTTATTTGATTGCGCTAAAGTGGAACTACTGCAAGTATGCTTTAGCTACACTTTAAATATCTTGCATTTAAAGACTGATATTATACAGAGATCAAACAATCCTTATTAATAGTGATAATAAAACACTTTTTAGGCATAATATTAAGAAATGTGCATTGTGCAATAAAGAAATACTCCAAAAAAAGTTTAATTGTAATTTTATATCAGTAAGTCTTACGTGTTATGTCAATAAATGTTAAAGGATTTGAAGTATACTTAGTATGAAATAAATGTATTTTAAATAGATTTTGGTATAGTTGTTTTTTTTTTTTGTTTTTTTTTACTAGGGGTGAAAGGGCCTTATCATCTTCAGAATTGTCATTTTTGAATAACTAAAAATTTTTTACCCACTTCTGCATTTCACGGGTTGGAACAGCATTCACTCTTCTACTGCTTTTAAATGAATCTAAATATACAGTACCGTTCAAAAGTTTGCATCTAAATGTTTTTGAAAGAAGTCTTATGCTCACCAAATGTTTATTAAAATGCAGTAAAAACAGTAATAATGTGAAATATTATAACATAAAATAACTGTTTTTTATTTTATTATATTTATGAATGTAATTTATTCTTGTGATGGCAAAGCATCACTACTCCAGTCTTCAGTATCACATGATCCTTCAGAAATCATTCTAATATGATGATTTGCTGCTCAAAAAACATTTCTGATTATTATCAATGTTGAAAACGGTTGTGCTGCTTCATATTTTTGTTGAAACCGTGATACTTTTTTTTCTTTGATCAATAGAAAGTTCAGAAGAACAGCATTTATTTGAAATAGAAATCTTTTGTCACAATATAAACGTCTTTACTGTCAGTTTTTGTAAATTTAATGCATGCTCGCTACATAAGTTTTTTTTTTTTTTTTTTTTTTAACAGAATCTTGGAGGCCGATAGCCTCGTGGGCAGCGCACCAACATATAGTGCTCTTGCGCTTTGGGCGACCCGAGTTCGAGTCCTGGCTCGCAGACTTTTCCCGATCACATCCCCCTTTCTCTCTCCAACCTCGCTTCCTGTTCACTCTGTACTATCCTATCATAATAAAGGCAAAAATCGCCAAAAATAAATCTTTAGAAGAAAAAAAAAAAAGGAATCTTAGTTAGAAACACACCTTGGACCACTCTCCACCTTCCAGACGAGGCAGCAGACAGTCAGGGTTGGTGCAGGTCCTGTGGACGTCGGGTTTGGTTCCAGCACACTCCTCGTCTCTCAACCTGCGGTAGCTTCCAGTAGCTAGTCTCTGTCTACAGTAAACCTTACGCCACTGCGTACCTCTGTCGCACGAATGAGAGCACTGACCCGGAGACGAAACAAACACCAACAGAAACACAAACAAATCAACATCAGTCCTTCCCACATCACAGAGAGCACAGCATGTGAGCGAACACAATCACAAAACAAGGGCGTAGAATTTGGTAGGGATGCTAGGGACATGTCCCTACAATATCCAGTGACTACTGAATTGTCCCTAGCAATAATTCTGATCAAACAACAAAAATATATTTATATGCAACCACAGATGGGCGCATCTGAAATGGGTCATACCATTGACATTACCTGAGAAGTCAAAGTAAATACATTTGCGCTCTTTCAAGGACATGCATTTAATGCATGAATGGAAATAAAAGGTAAGTGTTTATCATTTCAGCTGTTGTTGAAGTTTACCCTCTTTAACTTTAACTTCATGTTGTTAAAATGAATGTACGAAGCAAACTGTGTTAAATTATACAACACTGAAATAAGAGTGTGTGCTTTATCTGTCAAAAAGATGGCATTTGTGTTCTTTACTTTAGCAACAATAGACTCTTGGTCTTGCTTTCTCCAATATATAGTGCGGTTAAGCGTCAGGTGACCCGAGATTGAGCTCCGGTTTGAGGACCTTTCCCGATCCCGTCCTCCTCTCTCTCCCAAAATAAAATAAAATAAAACAAAAATAAAAATTAAAGTTATGTACTACAGCATCATTAAGAGAGCTCTGACCCCCGAAAAAATGTATAATTCGCACCCAGCCTGTAAATACTTTACATACAATCATGTATGTACTGATGTGAGTTAATTCTCCTTGTCATCATTACAGAATTATACTTGAAGTCAATAAAACCTAAAAACCTTAATGTCAATCCCTGAATAACACTTTTTTTTTCCAGTTATGACTGTATGTTTGTTTAGATATTTTATAATAAAGTACAGAAAGCTAAACTGTAATTGGACTTGGTTTCATAATCAAGAATATGTTATGAGTTATGAGTGAGTTCCTACCTATATCTATAAATAAAGGCTTTAGATGAAATGAAAATGCAGTTAAAAAATGCAAAAAAAAATTGTCCCCACCAATGTCAAAATCAAACCTAACACTTGATGTGCAGATGTGTTTACAGTAGAAAAGCCAAATAAAGATGCAAAGTCAGCAATAAAAATGATTTAACATCATGTTCCATAACCAAATATTCTCAAAAACATATGCTCAATGAGAATAACATGTCCTTCAAAGTGTTTATGTGACTGTCTGGCACTTTCTGCTATTTAGACAGTCTCTCCCTTTTAATCTCATTGCGGTCTAGGAGAAACCATTAAGATATTACAGAGATTTCTTAGACTACATTCACACTGTCAGTCCAAATCTGATTATTTGTGTATCTGATTGGAAACTGATCTAAATGACTGACTGTCCACACTGTGTATCAAAACTGCTCAGATTTGTGTGTCCTGTGGCACACTTTTGTATTCCAGATTATCTGCGGAGGGGTTTGAAAAATTACAATATGACAATAATGTGTAACCGCAAAACTGGACTACTATGTCTAAAGAAGCAGTGGGAGAAATGCAGAGCTGTCAGACTGAAACAGATTTCCAGAAACTAGATTTGAACAGGATTTTAAACTACATATGAATGTAGCTTGAAATGGAGAGCTTGTGAGTGTTTGCCATTCACACTTGCTAAAAATAATCAGATTCAAAACGGATATGCACAAAAATCGGTCTTTAGTAATTTTTATCTACAAACACCGGGGTCACTAACCTGTTGCCACTCCTCAGCCTCCCAGGATGGTGGACACGCCACCTGGTTGCAGGCCTGCAGCTCTGGAGGTCTCGTCTCCACACAGTCTTTGCTGGATGCCAGTTCAGTGCGGTTTCCTGCCACAGACCTCACGCAGGACACGCTGCGCGTCTGTAGCCCCACACCACATGACACCGAACACTGGTTCCACACGCTCACCTCCCATCTGAAGAAAACACACGGCTTACACACTATTTGCATTCACAAACCATGTTTGATGAAAGATTATACAGACAAACATTTTCAGATAAACATGCACAGATGAATCATGCACAAGAAGACCAAGAACATGCATTACAAAAGTAAATAGGGTGCATTTTCATTCCTTCATTTAATACAAAAAGCCAAAAATATTCCTTACCACAATAAGCTATACGTTTATGATTTAGCAGAATATTATTGTATGGATTTTGTACGGTAATGCAAAACATTGCCATTGTCTTTGAACTTGGCATTGGCATTCCATGACAATCAAGATCGGAAAGATCCATATGAAGGCGATCATATGGCTTAAACGCTAGGCATTTCAAATTTAAACAATACAGTCCATATAATCTGAGATAACAATCAAGCGTTTGTCCATAAACGTATGAACTATTGTAATATTCTGAGCCGAGGTACATAAAAAGCCACATGAAAGATATCAGCTCCAGTAAAGTCATTTATTCCATAATACCCTGCTCTAAAAAGCCAGCTGTCCTGCTTTTGTTGGCAAATGGTCAGTTAACAGGAAATCACATTATTTTCATCACATGTCCTTATTTTCAGAGCGGCCTGACAACCTACTAAGATTAAATCTGAATTTGGTCTTTAAACATAATCTAGGCCAGCGGGTTCAATTTTAGCTCCTTGTTAAGGAGCTGGATGAATCATAAGGTTTTTTTATTCCACACTTGCTTTTGCACGCAACATCTTTCCTTGACAAACACATTTGGAGTTGAAAGGATTAATTAGTGGCGTTTGCTAAGGCAAGCATCACTGTTATTATTGTGCATACTTACGGTTAATGCGAGTTGTGCTATTACTTTTTTTAAATGATCAGACTTGCGTCTGGCAGTCTTGTGAACAGATTTTCGCCTGGCAGACAATAAAAAGGTTAAAAAAAGAGCCATAGACTTAACTGAAGTAAAGGCCTGAGCTACATCTAGAGATCAGAATATCATAGAGATTTGTGGATAGACACATTTAGCACCTTACCAATCAATAACAGAACTTAGATTATCAGTAAATAACATCTTTAATTACAGTCTGTTCCTCACACAAAGCTATCGTATGACATTAGAAAAATTTGAATATCACACATGAGTCATATGGACTACTTTTTTGTGTGGTTTTTAGACCTTGCAAGTAACAAGTACAAGTAGCGTGATTTACATAATCGGATTGCTTTTAACTAGTAAAGTAACGTATTACTTTTAAATTTACAACAAAATATCCAGGCTTGGGAGGGTTACTTCATAAAAAAAAATATTCAGTAACGTAATCCAAGTACCACAATATGAAAGTAATGTAATCTGATTACTTTTGGATTACTTCAAGGTTTGGATTACTTATATATATATATATATATAAAGAAAGAAAAATTTGGGGGGAATCAACTTAAACTATAAATAAATTGCATTTTTAGATTTAATTTTAATTATTTCTTCTCGATTTCTACAAGTTTTTAAATGTTACATGTTCCATACTTTTGAATGGGTCTCAACAATAAAAATATTGTACAAATCTAATTATCTATTGTAATATTATTATCATTGTTGTTGTTTAGAGCTTAAAAATATAAAAGTGACATAAACTGAACAAGCTCAGATCAAACATTTCTGTTTATGTTTGTTCTGCTTTAATTTTAATGTTTAGCATTTTGGTTACTTTTAAAACCTATTAAAACTAATCATGTCTCATTTCCACAACTTGGGAATACACAGCCCTGAACATATATATGTAAAGGGCTATTCAGACATCTAGTGGCTACAGTATGGTATTACAGATTATTTTTTAGTCCTTTGATAAAGTAAGTGTTTTCGTAGCTGGAAGGCAGAGTTTGCACTGTACAACCATGTTGTTTTCATTTTCTTCTTTGAAAACAAAATAGCATCGAAATTTCCATGAATTGAAAGCGTTTTTCCCCGCGGGCAGCATCGTTTCAACTAGCAGCAGTGATTCAATCTGCGTCTGAGGAGATTGTAGACGGGTGTTATTTGCGCACGCACCAGCGGGTGGCTCACGTGAGTCATCACTGGCAACAGAACCAGGAAATAC
This sequence comes from Mylopharyngodon piceus, assembly GCA_039654765.1. Lineage (NCBI taxonomy): Eukaryota > Metazoa > Chordata > Actinopteri > Cypriniformes > Xenocyprididae > Mylopharyngodon > Mylopharyngodon piceus. The sequence goes on along the minus strand of CM077442.1, from coordinate 7,556,261 downwards.
TGTGTAATCGAGCAGCGCTTAATATGTGTTATGGCAAAATAATGATTTATTTAGTTTTAAATGAAATGACTGTAATCCTGATAGTATCCCCCCTTTGTTCAAAATGTAACTGTAATCTGATTACTACGTTTTTTGACGTAACTGTAACGAATTACAGTTACTGGATTTTTGTATCCTGATTACGTAACGCCGTTACATGTATTCCGTTACTCCCCAACCCTGAAAATATCTGAGTTACTTTTTCAAGTAAGTAACAGTTTCTTTGTTTTCCCATTTACTGACTGACAGCTCTCCTGTTCCCATTTTGTTGTTTTTTTTATTAAAAAAAGAAGCAAGCAAAAAAAGTAAACACAAAAGTAATGCTGGGTACACATCACAAGATAATCAGACTGATTTTGGGCCGATTTCTCCCCTTCGGACAATCCTAGGTAATGTCCCGATTATCTTGATGGTTCTACAGATTATCTTGTCAGATTTTCCTGTGGTGTGAGGTGTGTTAAGAGTGACTGAATCTGCTCGGAAGAATGTCGGAGCCGCCCTGATCGCGAATTCAACATGTTGAATATTTACGATCAGAAATCCTGATGTGTGGGGGGAACCCCGAGGACAAACGCGCGCACGCTCTGAAGATTATCACGTGAAACGAAACAATATCCAATCAGAAAGCGAGCTGACAGAAGACAGAAGCATAACAAACGCAGTCATGGCGCAGCACAAAGTAAAGACCATGTTCCCGCCGTCTCCACGACTTCATCCAAACCCTTTTCTTTTTTTTCTGTGAATTTTCTGTTAAAATCATTCCAAACACTATCATCGCAATTTCTTGCTGCCTATCGTCCGCCATGTTTATTCTGAAGTCTCGAGAGATTTTGCGAGATTTCCCGTGTTCACAGTCGGGACTCTGGTTGAAAATCTGTTCGTGTGTGGTGTGCTGTCTTTGTCACATCACAGCACACCACACACTATAGGAGCAAAATGGTTAAATCTAGGATTTTTTTTACATTTTGAAAATCTTATAAGATTTTAAAAATCTTTTAGTGTGTACCCAGCATAATGTAACACATTACTTTCCATAAAAAGTAACTAACGCAATTAGTTACTTTTTAGGGAGTAACGGATTACTTTTAAAGTTAACTTTCCCCAACACTGTTTGTCACTAAGAATGTATACAAAAAAAGAAATAAATTGGAAATTTCTTCTTTTATGTGTTCCATAGAAAAAATATAACAGCATACAGGTTTGCAACTGAGAGTAGATAATGACAGATTGCTCATTTTTTGATAAACTACTAATTTAAGTGGAGGTAGTGACTCTACAATATTTTTTCCCCTTTCATCATTATAATAATCATTCATAAAGCACTGTTTATTTGTTCACCATTTAGCTCACAGCCATGTGTAAAATACACTACGGTTCAAAGTTTGGGGTCAGTATTTTTTTATTTTTTAAATAAGTTAATACTCTTACTCAGCAAGGATCCATTAAATTGATCAAAAGTGAAAAAGACTTTTATATTGTTACACAAATATATAAATGCAGTTTCTTATATGGTTTCCACAAAGTATTAAGCAGCACAACTGTTTTCAACATTGATGATGATAATAATAAATGTTTCTTGAGCAGTAAATCATCATATTAGAATGATTTCTGAAGGATCATGTGACACTGAAGACTGGAGTAATGATGCTGAAAATTCAGCTTTGACATCAAAAATATATTAAAATAGAAAACAGTTATTTTAAATAATATTGCAGTTTTACAATATTTTTGATCAAATAAATGCAGCCTTGGTGAGCAGAAGAGACTTCTTTCAAAAGCATTTAAATAATCTTACAGACTTTCATGCTTTTGACCCAAGATTGAATTTTCACATGGGTAAAAGATCCTAGCAAAAAAGTACCACAGTACTTTCATAAGGGGAGAAATTAGCTTATCGCAATTTGCAACAAATACATTTTTCCATAGTGATTTCTTTCAGACCGTACCTCGGAGGACATGGTTGAGGGTTACAGATGCGAAGCAAGGAAGGCTGAACTTTGGAGCCATTGCAGAGTGTGTCATCAACAATTTCCTGTTTCAAAGTGCTCACACACCTGACAACAGCCATCTGTTTGCCTGCAACACAACACAGTGAGGAACAAGGGTTTTGGCAGGGGAGCATTTCAAATCTGTATGTTTTTGTAGCCCAGGCTGATCACTATCTGCTCTCTTAGCAATTTTAGATTTCATGCCGATTTCATTTCATCTGGAAAGCTGGACATGTAAAAATCTAAATCAGTTCTTTAGCTGTAAGAAATTGTTATGTGCATTAAAGATATTTGGGCAGTAAACACATTAGAGAGCTACATTTTCTCTAATGGGATTCATGGAGACTCACCAACAGCACATGATGCAGAACAGGGAGTGAAGCCCATGTATTCCCAAGCATAATCATGCTGATCAGGGATCTGCTGGGGCCTCAGGGGCTGCCACGATGAGTCTGGAGATGCTAAACAGGGGCCTGAATCACAGGTCCTTTGTAAGGGAGGCTTGTCCTGGTCACACTCTTCATCAGGAAGTTCGACTTCAGCTTGAGTGAAAGACAGCAGCACTTTACATTTCACCTGACGCCTTTGAACTCCCAGACCACAAGACACACTGCAGGCCGACCACGGACCCGGGATGAACCTGCACACGCACACACAAAAAACACATTATGATTCTGAGCATGAATTAAAGATATGTAACTTTCACAACCAGTTTACCAGTTGTTGTTATGCTATTGTATTGTCCTCACTGAAAACTTGATTGGTAAAGTCCTTTTTCAATAAATCAGTCAAAACAATTTGGCGAATCAGGCTGAATCAAATCAAACCCTTTTATGGCAAGTCAGTGAAAGACTGAAATCTCCAAAACTGTTGCTCAATGTTACGTTTAAATGCAGTAACATGTTTCTGACAACAGTATAATAAATTATATATATAGTGCATAATTTAAAGAGGACCTATTATTTCCCTTTTCACAAGATGTGATATAAGTCTCTGGTGTCTGTGTCTGTGAAGTTTCAGCTCAAAATACCCCACAGATCATTTATTATAGCTTGTCAAATTTGACCCTATTTGGGTGTGAGCAAAAACACGGTTTTTGTGTGTGTCCCTTTAAATGCAAATGAGCTGCTGCTCCCGGCCCCCTTTCCAAAAGAGGGCGGAGCTTTAACAGCTCAACAACAACAAAGCTGGAGAATCTCACGCAGCCAAAATGAGGATTGTCAGTAACGGTGTTCAGCCTTACATTGTTCAAACCGGAGTCGGACACTGATGGAGAGACTCAGGAAGAAGTTACAACTTTTAGAATGAAACTGGACGTTTCTGAACGGTTAGTGGATAAATTTATGTAGTTGCTGTGGAGTTGATTCAACGACTATCATGTGCCGTCATGTTAATCTTTTGTGTAAATCCAGTGTTGAATTGATCCTCGTTTGTGAAGCAGTCTGGCGTAAAACGATATATAACACTTTACCGACTTCCTTCGGCACATTTCCTTCCAGCTCGTTTAGGGCGGGGTCTATGCTAATAGGGCAGATCGTCACCAATCATGGGCGGGGCTTACGTAAGAGTAGGGGGAAATCTGGAACCGCTTGTTTGGAGAGACTGTTTATGATTTATGGGGATTAAAAAAAGGAGTGGGTGGATTTTTACCATTATAGGCCGGTTGTTTACACACACTGCGGACACACATCTGTGTTCAAACACCTTATAAAAGTGAATTTTGCATAATAGTTCTCCTTTAAGATAGCTATGTTTCACTAATTCTGATTGCTTTGTTGCAAAAGTAAAGACTGATAAACTTGAAACACTCTAATCCTTTCTAACAATAAACCCAAGTACTATAATAGCTATAATAACAATGAAAACAAATGTGATTTCAAAATAATAGCAAGTTATACTGATAAATATAGCATTAACATGGACCAAAAGACTTTGATATTTAAGAGTCAACCACACTTAAAATAAACGTGATCATAAAAAATAGATGTGGCAGAGTCTCCTAATGAACCACAGAATGATTTTTCCATATTTCTGGCAAGTGGAAAAATTACCCTTTTGGAAAATATTGTCTGAAATTCATAGCTCGCGTGATCTGTGTGTAATTGGATTCAGGAATACAAGTGCAACATGTTTTTTACCACCAATGCATTAAACCCGAGGACTGAGATGAACATGCTGCGCAGACTCATGCCTTTGTATACACTTCTTCCTGCTGTCATTAAATGCAGCTAAAAGACAAATGAAACACTAGTGCAGCTCATATCTGTAAAAGTATTTAAGTATTGTGGAAATGCGTTTGCCTGGAGTGGGTGTCAAAGCACACCTCACGCCGCCCACTGTCTAAACACTTTCCAGGCTTAAGGAATTAAAGTTTATGAGATCTGTAATTCCACATAAGCCCCAAACATGTCATGTTTGGACTAATGTAGGGGTGTCATTCAGGGAATTTTATGATGTCAGAACACCTCATGTGATTGAGAAAACAGGCTTGTGTTTTTTCAGGGTGATGAGAGTTAGTGAGTGCACATGCACAAGTGTATACAGCACATTTCATGCATTTTCGGTAGTGCTTTTAAAATGTCTGCTATAACATCCCTTGCGGCAATGCTGAAAACGCAACACATACTCATGTTGCTTTATGAATTGTGTTCTGACACTTTGAATGAAACAGCACATTAAATCAAACTTGCGTAGGTAGTAAAAAAATGTCACTGTAATTAAATACAACTATGTTTAGAAATTAGAATGAGTCACGGTGAATCATTCAAAATGAGAAAAGTTATATAAAAAGTTGAGATGACTGGAGGAAAGTTTTGTTTAAACCTCAACGCTTGGTACATGAAACACAACTAGGGTCATTAAAGGGTTAGTTCGCCAAAAAATGAAAAATATGTCATTAATTACTCACTTTCATGTCGTTCCACACCCATAAGACCTTCGTTCATCTTCAGAACACAAATTAAGATATTTTTGATAAAATCCGATGGCTCAGTGAGGCCTGCATCGCCAGCAATAACACTCCCTTTTTCAATGCCCAGAAAGCTACTAAAAACATATTTAAAACAGTTCATGTGACTACAGTGGTTCAACCTTAATATTATAAAGCGACGAGAATACTTTATGTGTGCCAAAAATAACAAAATAGCGACTTTATTCAACAATATCTAGTGATGGGCGATTTCAGAACACTGCTTCATGAAGCTTCGAAGATTTACGAATCATTTGTTTCGAATCAGTGGTTCAGAGCGCCAAAATCACATGATTTCAGTAAACAAGGCTTCGTTATGTAATAAGTGTTTTCAAACTTAAATAGTTCACGTGACTTTGGCAGTTTGATACGTGCTCCGAACCACTGAATCGAAACAAAAGATTCGTAAAGCTTCGAAGCTTCATGCAGCAACGTCATTGCACCTTTTGAGGTCCAGAAAGGTAGTAAAGACATCGTTAAAATTGTCCATGTGACTACAGTGGTTCTGTTATGAAGCGACGAGAATACTTTTTGTGTGCAAAAACAAAACAAAAATAACGACAATTTCATTATTACATATTAAATATTACTTCTTGCATTCTTATTCAGGTGATTCAGGTATTATTCAGGAAGCTAGCATGTCAACATTTTTACTAAGATGCTCATCAATATTTCCTTACAATGTTGCTCCACCATGATAGTAGATGAACTGAAAGAGAAAAATGACTATAGAAAAAGAGCGTTTACACTTACGCTCGCTAAAGTGCCCCTTGCGCCCCTGCGATCTCAGAATTCAGGCCAGCTGATAATACCTAGAATATCAAAATCAACCGCAGGCGGTAGATCCTTCTCCTATTTGGCACCTAAACTCTGGAACAATCTTCCTAGCATTGTTCGGGAAGCAGACACACTCTGTCAGTTTAAATCTAGACTAAAAACGCATTTCTTTAACCTGGCATACACATAACACATTACCAATTTATATTTTCAAATCCGTTAAAGGATTATTAGGCTGCATAAATTAGGTCAGCCGGAACCGGGAACACTTCCTATAACACCTGATGTACTCGTTACATCAGAAGAAGAATGGCATCTACGCTAATATTAGTCTTTCTGGTTATCCCGAGGTTCACCGTAGTCAACCGGATCCGGGCCGTATCCAGGTGAGACCAAGGACCTGCGCCTTGACACGACCACAACGCAGCCCTGAAGTATCAGCAGAGACTGAGTCAACTAGATCATCCACTGTGAGGGCCTCATCGACACGACAGCCACGACACAGTTCCTCAACAACCGTCCATCCCGGCGTGATGAATACGATCCTCAATTGGATGGAACTGGAATAAATACTTTGAATGTTGCGATCCTATTGGACTTACGATGGCAACCTGAATCGTAACAAAGCACTGTTGGCCAGAGGAGAACTGGCCCCCCGACTAAGCCTGGTTTCTCCCAAGGTTTTTTTCTCCATTTAAACACCTATTTGCCACTTGTCTGCCACCTGATGTCACCTGATGGAGTTTGGGTTCCTTGCCGCTGTCGCCTTTGGCTTGCTTAGTTGGGGACACTTGACATTTGACTTGACATTTGATATTCAACAGTGCTTTGATCTACCTGCACTGACACTATTCTTTAAGAGCTGCTGTGCAGCCAAATAATGTACCAGTTATCAATGTAAAGCTGCTTTGACACAATCTACATTGTAAAAAGCGCTATATAAATAAAGGTGACTTGACTTGACTTGACCTTGGCAACACTAAGAAATGCAACTCATGTTCATTCTGACATTTTGGAATGCAATGAAATTGAGCTTTCGTAGTTACAAGTGTTGCCCTTCATGTTATTACAGTATGTTTTGTGCCTGTTTCCCTAGGAAGAAGTATGTGATCATATGTGGGTGCGTCTATGAGAGCGTGTATATCAGTGAACAACACTCAGGAGGGTTCTAATCTCAGGATTAAAGTTCAGGAAGACAACAGTCCTTCCTCAGTGGGTCTCCTCCACTTTTATCAAAGCAGGGATAAGATGTGGCGTGAGACTCCTCAACTACATCCAACCCACAAAATCCACCCACCCAAATCACAGAGGCAAGCGTCCAGCCGTGAATTCCACAGCAAAGTGGACTGGGGTCACTTTGAGATAGGGACGAGTACTGAACCCTGGTGCACGCCACCTTAGATCACCCTAAATTTAGTTACTCGATTGACGGAGCAGAACGCAAAAGAAGTGCTGCTATCAGTGAGTGATATACACCGCTCAAGGGTGTAATTCAAGAAGGGTTTGCAGACAAACGGTAGATCTTAACCACCCCTCCTCCCCCCAAATGCATGCATATGAACTGAAGCATTTGTCAATGGCTCTTCTGTAAACTCTTAAACACTTTCACCCCTCATTCTTCTTGTTTTATGAGTCTCTGTGATAGATGCCTTTGGTAGACCGCAGAGAGCAGTGGCTGTGTGGATGCTGGCAGCCCACAGTTTGCGGCTTTCAGTGGGGGTAGCGGGGGTCCATCAAGCTCCCCTGCCAACTATTAACAGGGGTATCATTTCAGAGACGGGGAGGGGGGGAAACTCTAATAATACCACAACAGGGGGCGGGAATGGCCCGTGGGGCCTTGTTGAAGTAATGAAAGGAAACTGGACACATAGAGGTCAGAACGCAAACACCCTAACTCTGGTTTCAGTGGCCGTTTTATTCAGATGAAGAACCAGCTAATGAAGCCTGCTTCTTGTCCAGTTCTGGTTGAATGGAGCTGGGTAAAACAAATTTTTACTGACGCTGTGTAAAAAGAACAATCCCAGCCTGAGGTCACCAGAAATCCTGAGTAACAGGTGAAAGGATTCATCTCTACAGGTCGAGAATACTTCAGAATAAAAAAAAAATACATGACTGTACTGAGTTGCAATGCACAGAATGTGGCGAGACTGTCTTGGGATACCTGAGGATTCACGGTTCAGTGGATTATTGGTTATAAAAGAGAAAAGACTGATTTATATGTTTATTCAGACACTTGTAGCTAGGCCCAGACGGAATCTGCAGACTTTTTCCGCATTTTCTGTACTGATTCTCTGGAAAGATCTGCAGAATTATGCACAATGGGTTTAAATAAGGTAAAATGTGTTAAACTGAACTTAAAGTTTACTATTATGCTATATATAGTTTTCAATAACTGAAAGCAAAATCAACTTAACCAAAACAGCAAAATAAACATCTTTATGAATGATGAACATTCAAATTGTGTGTAATTTACAGAACTATTCCATGTGAGCTTGCTTTTAACTGACTAAATGCTAAGGATGAAGCCAGTACTGAATCCTGGGAGTCAATGTCTGTTGAATAAACTCACCCAAAGATATTATACAGGTTTAGCTTACAACAAATCAGAAAAGAGGTCATGTTTATTTACATGACATCATGACATCTTAAGACCACATCGAGTCACATGAGCTAAAAATACTGGTGGTGGTGAGTGAAAAGTAGGGCTGGGCAATATAGCTAAAATATTCAATCTTTCAGCCTTTTGATGAGGTTCAAAATATATTTTGATATTTATGTACTTGATCTGAAATTAAAGATTTTTTTTAATCAATAAGCAGAATAATCATTAGATGAATAAACAAACCAACTCCAACACTTTTTTGCTTAAAGAGTTAGTTCACCCAAAAATGAAATTTCTGTCATTAATTACTCGCCCTCATGTCGTTCCACACCTGTAAGACCTTCGCTCATCTTCAGAACACAAATTAAGATATTTTTGATGAAATCCGATGGCTCAGTGAGGCCTCCATTGACAGCAAGATAATTAACACTTTCAATGCCCAGAAAGCTACTAAAGACATATTTAAAAGAGTCCATGTGACTACAGTGGTTCAACCGTAATGTTATGAAGCAACGAGAATACTTTCGTGCGCCAAAAAAACAAAATAACGACTTTATTCAACAATATCTAGTCATGGGCGATTTCAAAACACTGCTTCATGAAGCTTCGAAGCTTTACGAATCTTTTGTTTCGAATCAGTGGTTCGGATCGCGTATCAAACTGCTAAAGTCACGTGAACTATTGAAATTTCGAAACACTTATGACGTAACGAAGCCTCATTTACTGAAATCACAAATCACTGATTCGAAACAAAAGATTCGAAGCAGTGTTTTGAAATCGCCCATCACTAAATATTGTTGAAAAGTCGTTATTTTGTTTTTTTTGGTGCACAAAAAGTATTCTCATCGCTTCATAGCATTACGGTTGAACCACTGTAGTCACATGAACTGTTTTAAATATGTCTTTAGTAGCTTTCTGGGCATCTGAAAGTGTTAATTATCTTGCTGTCAATGGAGGCCTCACTGAGCCATCGGATTTAATCAAAAATATCTTAATTTGTGTTCTGAAGATGAACGAAGGTCTTACGGGTGTGGAACGACATGAGGGTGAGTAATTAATTACATAATTTTAATTTTTGGGTGAACTAACCCTTTAAAGACCTATAGAGGAACTTAAAGACCTTTAGGAAATACAGCACTGTTCAAAAGTTTGGGGTCAAGATTTTTTAATTAATACCTTTATTCAGCAATGTATTTCACAATACTACTTTTTTTTTTTTTTTTACTGTTTTTAATCAAATAAATGCAACCTTGGTGATCATTCTTACAAATACATGTGTAAGTTGCTTATTTTTAAACAGAACTGAAATTAATTAAATGAAATGAGTTTGTTTCACTCATATAATAATGAAAGTTCATTGTACTTAACAGAAAAAAAGTTGTGTGAACTCAAAATTTCATTGTAGTAAGCTGAACTTAATATGATTGAGTTAAGTTGCAGCAGATTTCTAATTCCCAGCATGCTCTGCGTCAGACTCTATAAATAAATGTTGAAATTAAGTGTTATTTTGTGTGTTTTTTGCACAAGATTAACATAGGGAGACATAAGTTAGTGTTTAATATTGTGTTATGTTGGGGTTTACAGGGGGTTCTGTTATGTTAGTTTTGTAGGGTTACCATTGTGGTGAAGAGCAGAGCCTGTGGTTAGGTTGAGGATGGGCTGCAAAACTTTTAAGACCATACATACTGTATGTTGTTTGATTATATACATGCAAATATATAATGACAGTCTCTTTGATTGTTATAATAGCAAGTGTTATTTGCCATCTAACATTTAACCATGATCTGAATGTGATGTTTAGTCAGTTACGCTTTTTTTGTAAGTTGAATATGGAAGGTGGTCTGGCGGAAGCTAGATATTTTACTTTATAAGATGTTAAATATGGATATTTTTCTTACACAAATGCATCACTTCGCTTCAGAAGGACTTTATTAACCCTCCAGAGCTGTGTGGAGTATGTTTATGATGGATGGATGCACTTTCTTGAGCTTCATACTCATTGATCCCGTTCACTGCCGTTATAAAGTTCGGATGCATCAGATTATTTATTAATATAACTCCAATTGTGTTCATCAGAAAGAAGAAAGTCATATACACCTAAGGATGGCTTGAGGGTGAGTAAAGCTTGGGGTAATTTTCATTTTAAAGTGAACTAATCCTTTAAATGTTTCCTCAATTTTTTTGAGTATTCTGAACAATAGAGTTTTACAGTGTATTGTCAAACCAGTGCAAATATACTGTGAATCCCCCAGTCCTAGACAAAGGCAGTAATACAGTGTTAGTGACCATTTGATGTACAGTGTAACATCATAAAAACAACTCACGTTGGGTATTCCAAGGCTACTTTGGTTTCTTCCAGCTCTTGAGCCTGTTTTAACCAGGGCAGCTTGGCTTCAACAGGTTGGCTCTCTGGGAAAGCAACAAACAAAAACATTAAAACTAGTAAGCATGTATCAAACAGAGCATTTAGACTCATACATAACCGTAATCTGTTGACAAACATGGACATTACCAAGTCTGGTCTTAGTAAAAACACAAAAGATAACCTATAAGAAGGCCAGCTCATAATAGTATGAGTTTCCATACTGATCTGAGCTGGTTTATGTTTGTTACCAGCAAAACATGCTGTTTAAGCTAGTTAAAAAGTCAGATGGGAACACTAGCACACCAGCATCCATTACACAACATAAGCTGCTCTTTTTCACAGGGAATGTGACACTAGACAAACACTGAATGTAAGCTCAAATTTTAAGTTTTTGAGGTTCATAACAGTAAAAAGTGGTGCTTGGATACTAATCAGAGGTGATTAGTTGAGGGTGGTGTGGAATAAATATCAAAGATCTGGGCTGGTAACCAAAAGGTTACAGGTTCAAACCCTGTAAGTGGTGATCCACAAACTATCACCCATTGTACTCTTGAGCAAGACGCACAACCTCAGGTTACTCCGAGGAGGATTGTCCCTGTATTAAGTGTTCTGTAAACTGTTTTGGATGAAAGTGTCAGATAAAAGATGAAGAAAAGATAAAGTAAGCCAAGTCAGTGTAAGATCAGTGCCGAGGGACACTCAAATTTCACCAGAAACCTTTCCTGCCATGAACATCTGTAAGACCATCACTGGGTCATGTGTCTTACTGAAGGTTACAGAGCCAGTTTGAACCCGGCTGCTCCTCCTACAGCCCCCAACCCAAACACAGCTAATAAAGCTCAACATAAATCTCCATGTGACAACCAAATATTTATGCAAGCAGCCATTTATTGATCTGGAACTGGATTATCACAGCTGTTGGTGACTGTGGGATAGCAGTAAAGAACATGCCGAGGGCTCAAGGTTTGGCTCTTCGGTCGGGGTTTCTGGGTTTCTCTGATGGCAGACATCCTCCCAATTGGCGTGCGGGAAGGTCTAGATGAAATAGCAGGCAATGGAGCCTCTGTCATTTCAACCCACTGAGTTTTTACAAGCATGTCAGGCTCGACTTAAGCGTGGAATTGATTGATATGAAGCGAATTATTGGTGGAAAAAAAGCATACAGATGTTTGTGATTAAGGTTTCTTGAATTTTGGCATTGTTGCGTAGCTGATATTACATTTAAAGGAATACGCTACCGTTCAAAAGGTATGATTTTTTTACAAGACGTCTCTTGCTCACCAAGGCTACATTTATTTATTCAAAAATATAGTAAAACAGTAATAATGTGAAATATTATTCAGTGTCATATGATCCTTCAGAAATCATTTTAAGAAAAGAGCAGCAAATCAGCATATTAATGAACAAAGTTCAAAAGAACAGCATTTATTTCAAATAGAAACCTTTTATAACATTATCAATGTCTTTACTGTCACTTTTGAGCAATTTAATGTGTCCTTGCTGAATATAAGCATTAATAAAAAATAAAAACGTACTGACTCCAATCATTAGTTCAGTGAAACACAAAAAGGAGAATTCTGAATAATCTTCAAGCTGCTCTCTAGATTTGAAACGACATGATGGTGAACTATTTTTGGGTGAATTATTCCTTCAATGAAAATTTGGAGGATTTAAGCAAAGCTTGTAAATGTAAAACACGTGTGAGGAGGAAAGTGTTAGACGTCTAGATGACAAACACCTCCTGTTATGTGGCAAAATCGTGCCTGAACTCACATGTCTTCTGTCTCGAATAAGG
>CM077442.1:7491227-7538727 GCA_039654765.1 Mylopharyngodon piceus | reverse complement strand
AGCTCAACACAGTAAGTCTCGTTTTCTTGATTTACCGCAAGTACCATGTTTTACCATGTCTAATATCGATCTAGCTTACTGCAGTGTGCAACAAGTGTCTCATATACCCCTTTTCCACCAAGGCAGTTTGAGTGCTGGTCCAGAGCCAGAGCCTAGTTTCAAATCAGTTCTTTGTCTTTCAACACTGTCTAATAGCAGCCCGATTGTAATCTCCGTCTATATACAAATTACGGCGAGCCGTGTTTGGATGCCGATGTAGGTTCGCAAAGCCATGAGCATCAATAGTAGCGAAACGTCCGCCATTGTTGATGGAAGGCTTGTTCGAGATGCATCGGAGCAGCGCGGACCGATCGGCGGGGGAGCGTTTGTTGAGCATACGACTCCTTGTGCTTTTGGATCGTTCTTACGGTGCTTTGATGTCATGCGCCGATCGCTCTGCGAGAAGCCGATGCATCTCGAACAAGCTTGGTGTGTTTAGCGCTGCCGCGCTAGCTTTGCTGTGAAATATGAGATGTATACAGTGACGTAAGACCTGGCTCTGTGCTGGCTCTCTAGCCCGTGGAAAGGCAAACTGGTTCTTAGAAGGCTCGTCAGTTGAACCAACTCCGAACTGGCACTAGCACTAGCTCTGAACTAGCACCCGGTTCGTGCTGGTGGAAAAGGGGTAATAGTAGCCGCCGAGCGAACGCAGAGTAGAATTATAACAACTTTCAACACACTAATGTATCTAATATGATAAACAGCGCTGTGTTACTCCACATACGCAAGACCGAAAGAAGCGGAAGCGCTTGTTTGTGGCATAATAAAAGTTCCACTGCTCTGGAGACGTGTGTCGCGATCGTCTCTCATTAGCAATCGCTCCAGCGGCCTCATTCCGCTCCAGCCACAGCTCATCCATGACTATGATTTCTGCCCGAGTCCCATCCGATTCTCTCCACCGGCTGTAGACGTGAAGACAACAACTCCCATGATTCCGCAAAATCAAGGCGTCATCAAGCTATGCCTTTGTTTTGAATAAACGACCTCTAGTGGTGAAAACTACATAATGTGCCTTTAAAATGATTTGAGCTTTAGCTTTTAATATAAGCTAAAATTGCAAAAAATCTAGAAGTTGTATATTGTCAGAGTAGTTTAGAACTGCTGTATGAGAACATTATGTTGTTAGCTTAGCAACATGCTAACATCAAATCTAGTTGGAATGATTTAAAGGAACACTCCACTTTTTTTGAAAATAGGCTCATTTTCCAACTCCCCTAGAGTTAAACAGTTGAGTTTTACCGTTTTCGAATCCATTCAGCCGATCTCCGGGTCTGGCGGTACCACTTTTAGCATAGCTTAGCATAGTTCATTGAATCTGATTAGACCGTTAGCATCTCGCTCAAAAATGACCAAAGAGTTTCGATATTTTTCCTATTTAAAACTTGACTCTTCTGTAGTTAAATCGTGTACTAAGACCGACGAAAAATGAAACGTTGCGATTTTCTAGGCTGATATGGCTAGGAACAATACTCTCACCCGGTGTAATAATCAAGGAACTTTGCTGCCGTACCATGGGTGCAGCAGGCGCAATGATATTACGCAGCGCCTGTGACCCCCTGCTTGCACAGGGAGCGTGCCTTGCAACCATGGAGACATTTGTGAGAGACGCTGCGTAATATCATTGCGCCTGCTGCACCCATGGTACGGCAGCAAAGTTCCTTGATTATTACGCCGGAATGAGAGTATAGTTCCTAGCCATATCAGCCTAGAAAATCGCAACGTTTCATTTTCTGTCGGCCTTAGTACACGATGTAACTACAGAAGAGTCAAGTTTTAAATAGGAAAAATATCGAAACTCTTTGGTCATTTTTGAGCGAGATGCTAACGGTCTAATCAGATTCAATGAACTATGCTAAGCTATGCTAAAAGTGGTACCGCCAGACAAGGAGATCGGCTGAATGGATTCGAAAACGGTAAAACTCAACTGTTTAACTCTAGGGGAGTTGGAAAATGAGCCTATTTTCAAAAAAAGTGGAGTGTTCCTTTAAATCATTCCAACTAGATTTGATGTTAGCATGTTGCTAAGCACATGTGCTTCATGTGCAGTTCTTGCCTATGTAGAATGTTTCTCTAGAATGTATTTCTATTAGGATGCTGACTTAGAAGGCAGGTGCCTATGGGGGCTTTCGCACCGGAGGAACGGTTTCAACTATTAGCGGAAGTACTCACTTTTTTGGCGTGTTCGCACCACAGGAACTGGGAACGATTTTATTTATAGGAACGACTATTGGGGGGACTTAATTAGCTCCTACTTCAGAGTAGGGTCTAGCCCAGCTCAATAGGAACTACCAGTGACGTAAGTGTATGTTTATTGGCCGAATGCATGCAAAACACGGCACCTGTCATTTTTAAAAAGCTTTATATTAGCTTTATATAAAAACTATATATTTACTCCACAAACATAAAAACAGTGATAAATGGACCAACGCCGAGGTCCAGGAACTTCTCAACCTTTACTCTGAGGAGGAAATCCGACGCGACTTTGAAGGGTAAAGTCGAAACATGATTTTGTATTTCTGCTCCTCTAGTGACATTGGGCTTCAACCACATGTCAAAATAAAAGTTCTGCACAACAACCAGAGCTGCGGATGTAAGTGATGGTTTACGTTACTTCAGAATTCCTACTGGCGGTACAAATGCAACCAGGAAAATGGCCCAAGGGGAAAATTTAGTTCTCGGGGAACTGGCCTGGTGGCTAGTTCCTATAACTACCCGGTGCGAAAGCCCCTTATGTAGGGAATAGACAGCAGTAGCTCACTTAATTGTGGATCTCTTTAAAAGATGTAATTTTTGTTGTTTCTACCTCGTGGTTTGTGGCAGGCGACGGGGACCAGGCAGTCTTCTTTGATATGGGGTTTGAGGTGGGGACTGCAGCCGCCAGCATGTTGCCCACTGTGATCCACACACAGCACAACCCTGTACCGCAGACCTGGGCCGCAGGTAACCGTGCACTGGATAGTACAAATACAAAAACACAAACACATACATGGGGCAGTCCAGATGTGCTGATATGTGATCATATTACATATATTGTGAAAACACTATACAAATTAATTTGAACTGAATCTGTCCATTTACACCAGGAGTGAAGTGAAAAGCACATGCAAAATACAGGGGTTGGACAATGAAACTGAAAAACTGGCCATTATAGTGTTGGAGGTTTCACGCCTATATATGTGCGGCCTAGTGGCCAATCTTCACTGATTTTATATATTTCATCAGTAAGAGCCGAGTGTGAAGGTTGAATTAGCAGAGCAATAGTACAGCTGTACATAAAATATTGCAATCCACACAACATAATTGAGTTCAAAAGAGGACAAATTGTTGGTGCGCGTCTCGCTGGCTCATCTGTGACCAGAACAGCAAGTCTTTGTGGTGTATCGAGAGTGATGGTATCCAGGGTAATGTTGGCATACCAACATGTAGAATGAACCACATCCGACCGGAGTAAATGTCGACGCAAGAGGAAGCTGTCTGAAAGGGATGTCCAGGTACTGACTCACATAAAACCACAGCTGCCCAACTCACTGCTGATTTAAATGTGCACCTCGACTCTCCTGTTTCGTCTGGAGCTCCACAGAGTCAATATTGATAGTCGGGCTGCTACAGCCAAACCTTTGGTCACTCGTGCCAATTCCAAATGTTAGTTTCAATGGTGCCAACAGTGCAAATCTAGGGCTGTGGACAATGTGAAACTTGTATTGTTCTCTGATGTGTCCACCTTCACTGTCTTTCCCACATCTGTGGGAGAAGAACCAAAGAGGCTCAACACTCGGACTGTGAAGCACAGCGATGGTTTGGGCTGCAATATGATTGCGTTCCCTACTGTGCTTGATGGACGCGTCACTATCAAGGACTACTGAACCATTCTGGAGGACCATGAGCACCTGATTGTTCAAACATTGTACCCTGAAGATGGGGTTGTGTATCACCAATACACACAGCACGACTTGTGACAGAACGGTTTGATGAACATGAAAGTGAAGTTGAACATCTCCCATGACCTCCACAGTCACCATATCTGAATATTTTTGAGCAACTTTGGGGTATTTTGGAGGAGCGAGTCAGAAAACATCTTCCTCCACCAGCATCACGTAGTGACCTGTTCTAGAAGAGGAACGGCTCAGAATCCCTCTGGCCACTGTGAAGGACTTGCATGTGATTCCCAAGATGAATTGATGCTGTATTGGCCACAAAAGGAGGCCCTACTCCATACTAATAAATTATTGTGGTCTAAAACCAGGTGTTTCAGTTTCATTGTCCAGCCCCTGTATGTGACAATGAAAGATTGGGGTTGGTAAGAATTTTAAATGTCGAAATAAGTCTCTCATGCTCAACAATTCTGCATTTATTTGATGAAAAACACATTAAAAACAGTGATATTGTGAAATAGTATTACAATGTAACTACTGTTTTCTATTGTAATATATTTTAAAAGCATTTATAGAAATAGGAATCTTTTGTAAAATTATAAATGTCTTTACTGCTACTTTTGATTGATTTAATGCATCCTCGCTGAATACAATTATTAATTCCTTTTAAAAAATATTTACTGACCCCAAACGTTTATATAGATGTATATTGCATACAGTGGAGAACGTAAAATATCTCTGTTCCAAAAGAAAAAATCTTCCAAATTATTTAAAAGAAAAAACTGCCTATGAACAGTATTTTAAAGAGGACCTATTATACCCTTTTGCAGTCTTGATGTTGTTTTTAGGGTCTATTAGAATAGGTTTTCATGCTTGAATGTTCAAAAAACATTATTTTTCACATATTCTCCATTGTTGCAGCACCTCTTTTCCCAGTCTGTCAGTAACACTCTGTTTAGTTCCTGTCTCTATGAAGCCCCTCCTTCTGGAAAGCGCAGTGTGCTCTGATTGGTCGGCTGGACCAGTGTGTTGTGATTGGTCAAGTGCTTCGAGCGTGTTTGGGAAATGTCCCACCCCTTACCATAACCACGTGTTTCAACACACTACTAACTAACTCATCCAGGCCCCATACCTTTATCTGAGTATGCCTTGGGCAGGTATTATTTAAAAGAGGAATACTGTGACGTGTTCGTTCGCGGCAGAAAACTCAAGACTACAAAGGAGTTCAGAAACCGTGACACTGATATACAGAATAACTCCCACTGGAGAGATGTTTTGCTTTGTAACTTTTCAGAGCTTTTTCATGCTCAAACATCAACTAAAATAACTTGGTAAAAAAAGTTGAAAATGTAAACACCATAATAGGTCCTCTTTAAATCAGTGGTTTCATTTGGGTTAGGACGCAGAAACGGCACACTAGGTTGTAGAACAGAGCTACAGATGGTCAGTGGTGATCAGAAATGGAAGAAGAGGTCAATAAAAGGTCACTCACCTGAGACCACTCCATGGCCATCCACTGTGGACACTCAAACGTGTTGCAGCTCTGTTTGCTGAATGGCCTTGGGGAGTGTGTGCACTTCCACTCCTCTACCAGCACGATCTGACCGTGAACGTCCTCCTCTACACACACCACGCTCCTCTCCTGAGAGCCCCCTCCACACGACACTGAACACGACGTCCACGGGTTCTGCTCCCACCTGCATCAGTATTATACAATAATATATATTGGCATTAGTTAGGGGTGTGCTGAGATCTCGTGCCATGAGATCTCGCAAGATTAAAATGTGACGAGATTTCTCGTCGAGGTGAAAAGCTGTCTTGCGATATTGCCATGATGGGAGTGTGAGGGTGACATTAGGATAGAATATGCCACCTTTATGCTTACTTTATGCCCACCACGGCACTGCCTCCACTGTTGTTTTGCTTTTTAAAGAAAAACAAAAAAACATTTAATTTAGTTGGATAACGGTCACTTCAATTCCATCCAGCTCATCCAACACGAACTGCAGTCGTACGTAGTGCAGCAGGAATCAGAGTTCACTGATCACATGACGAGAGTAAGTGACGAGATGACTTACAAGACCATGGCGGAGAATTCATTGCACAACCAAGCTTAAGTGTGTGATAAATGTCTTATCTTGTAGAATGCGTGCTCAGCGCCACCGCTCCCTATTCACAGAGTATGCGTGGTCGCGAAATCGAAAGAGAAAGTAAAACGCGAGTGCGTATTCAAATGCGATTTCAATGCATTTTGAAAGCAGCTCCCTGATGCATGCAAATATCTTCCAATATGAAAGCTATCTTAGGCTGGGCTGTGTAGTTGTAACCATCTCTCAGCTCTGTATCATGCTGGAAGAAAAATTTGGTCTCTATTTGCACTTTGAATATTGAAAGAGTACGTTGATTATGGTTGCACTTATTGTTTGCACTTAATAAGACTAAGTGAAAACTTACTTATTTTCATTTATATTATTTTTAGTTCTATGATCGATTTGTGGAAAGGAGCTCAGTTAGGAGGTCAAAAGTTGTAGAAGCTCATAAATCATGTACAGTAAGGTCTGAAGAGACTTTACTGTACATGATTTATATGAAATCATACAGGAGAGAAGCCAGTCAGTTGAGTTTGTGGCAAAACCTTTTACAGTGCTTGAGTATTGTTGTCTTTTACTGCATATGATAATTCACACTCAGAAAGTAGAACTGAAATGACATTCATTAGAAGATGATTAGTTAAAACAGTTCAAATGCACCTGCAGACTATTTTTTTAGTCATGTGTTTTGTCACTGAGGATTTCTTAAAAATACTGTGTAAAAATCTCGTCACACCCCTTGTATTAGTAGATAAGTACTAACTTAGTAGATGAGCAGTAACTTTATGTTATGAAATGTTGTAATGTGATAACTGTTGGAGACAAAGTGTCAACAATGTTCAATGTGATCAAAAATACAGTAAAAACTGTATTTTTGTGAAATATTATTACAGTTTAAAATAACTGTTTTCCATTTTATTATATTTTAAAATGCAATTAATTTCTGTGATCAAAGCTGAATTTTCAGCATCATTACTCCAGTCTTCAGTGTCACATGATCCTTCAGAAATCATTCTAATATCATGATTTGATGCTCAAGAAACATTTCTGATTATTATCATTGTTTTATTATCAATAAAACAGTGGCTTACTATTCTTGTGGAAACCATGAATTTTTTTAGGATTCTTTGATAAATAGAAAATGTAAAAGAACAGCATTTATGGTCCCACTTTATATTAGGTGGCCAACATTTAAATTAATCATTTGATACAATGCACAATGTGTACATAAATGTGTTTACATTGTATTTATATTTTAAAAAATACCTGCATGTAATAACATCTTTAATTAATGTCTGTAATTACATTTATAATTACACTGTTGACCCATCCTTTACACCTTGACCCACCCCTAAACCTACCCATACCACCAAACCTGTCCCTAACCTTACCCGTATCCACTTCAATAGCAGCAAAATTGTTTTGCAATACAATAAGTACACAGTAGTTAAGGCCACCTAATATAAAGTGGAACCGCATTTATTTAAAATAGAAATCTTTCATAACATTATAAATGTATTTACTGTCACTTTTAAACAATTTAATGGGTTTAAAATATAAATTTCTCAAAAAAGTCTTACTGACTCAAAACCTTTAAAGTAAAGTATTCAAACAACACAAAGCATATATTACTTTTAAATATAAAACTTTAAACCATTTCAGGACTTAGAGGCGTTTTAAGCTTTCAGACATGTTAAATTAACATTCAAAGTTTGTCTTGATGAATGATGTTAAATTCTGTAATTTAAAATCAGCTGACATCACTGAGAGAAGCGAGTATCAAGATCTTAAAGTGAGCAGTAAGTGTTCTGTGATATACGTGCTGTACACAGTAAATAACTTCATACCGTGGTAGAGGCTGGAAATGGTCGTAGGGCATCACTTCCTTGAAGCCATCACTACAGAGAAACACACACCATTAGCCCTTCAAGTCATTATCCACACTATAATGAGTTCAAGCACAGGAAGTCTAATGCACAGCTACTCTCTGGTTTATAGAGATTCATTCTTCACTCATTGTGTTTTGTCATGGAGGGTGTGTTGCAGAGATCGATAAGACAGAACCAGCCTTTCAAGGCAGGGATCCATGTTGCACTCCTTGAGTTTGGGTGTAGGTTTGGTGTTCTCTGGGAAGCTGTGGCACAGGTGCTCCGCAACAGATTTGTTGTATCGAATGTCCATGCAATCAGCCGAATTGAGCTGATAACCTTCAGGGGCGAGACAAAGCAACATTAGCTATGTTTTATGACAATTACACACTGTATAGTCAACATTTTAAGTAGTATACATGATAATGCATGAATACACTACCGGTCAAAAGTTTGGAAAAATTACTATATGTTATATAGGCAAATGTTTCCAAATTTTCAAGATCTGAGGTGAATTAGCCTATCCATTGTTGCTTTCAGTATGTCTACAAAGGTCACGAAAAATGATATTAAATTAAGCACCTAATCAGCACCTGAGATTATCATTGTCATACTTTGTATGTTGTTCCAGTCGCAAAGACACAGAAATAGAAACTGTTTGTTTAAAACTCTGATTAACATGTAAAATATACATTTTCTAGCGTGTTGCGTCTGGTTAGGACACGGTGTAGGCTTAGGGTTGTTTCAGAATTTGCATTGACTTTGTTTTGTTGTTAAGTCTGTGCATGTCCGTGGACTCTCCATTCTCCATAGTACGGTGGATTTTTGTCCACATTTTGTTTAGATATAATATGATTACTTGGGAATGTCGTTGCTGTATGGCCAGAAGGAATCATGCCATACCCTAGGTTTTTGTGAAACGCCGCCACCGCGTTTGAGACTTCTTCGCCAGCATAATTCCCACGCAAAGTTTGCACACTGCTTGTGTGATATCCACTGGCTCGCCTTTATGGTTTAAAATGGAAATTTTTGAATATCGTGACGTGGTATTTTTCTTTATAACCAGTTGCTCGCAAAATGATTATTTTGTGAATAATTTGCTGATGCAGGTACAAAAAGTCTTGATTTTTTTTTCTTGAGAGTCAGATTTCGCACATGTTCATATGGTACATTATAATTTTGTGATGCCTAAATACATTTATCGCTTTTATAATTGTTGATTTTAGTTTTTAGTGTTTTATTTTCAATTTATTTAGACAAAAAAGGGTAGAACTATAATTATTTTCAGATTATTCTCCTATCAATATCATACAGAACTGAAATTATCCCAAATTTTAAAGCATCGTGGAGTAGGTGTGCTGAACGTGTATTTTTGGTGTATTCAAACCATTCAAATTACTGTGAATTATTGAAAATGGCCACCTCTAATCAAGAGGAACAATCTATAACACTCACCCCCTCCACAGGTGACGGAGCAAGGGAAAAAGTCAGTTTCCCTCCACTGGTAGCGAATGGGCTGGTAGAACATAAACTGCATCACTGTGTCTTTAGGGCCAGCATACTTCACCTGAGGAGAACCGAAATTCACTTATAATGTGCCTGATCATTTACTTTTAATAGTCACATTCATAATCACAAAAAGAGATAAAATACATTCGTTTTAAAAAAAACAAATGATTTTGACATGTATAATGAGCAGGAAATTTCCTCAAGGGGACACAGTCCAACTCATGATTTCCATATGAAACGCAGCATGCATCATCTGCCACTGAATATCCTCTAGTCTTGATTTCTGGAGCTGTGATGATTAGTTAAATACTGTTTGCATGCTGCTGCAATTAACCAGAGCAATGAGTCATGTTCAATTACTGTAAAGCCGTGGTGTAAAGACTAATCATGACTCTTCAGGTCGTGAGATGAGAAAGCCTAGCATGATTGCAATCATATTGTTCTGTGTTTACAGTTTCACATGGAGAGTAAACACTGATTCTCTCTGCTGCTTTAAAATCATCACAAAGCTTCAAACTGAGTTTGCATGAAACTTTCATTGCTATTCGACACATCAAAAACCCTAAAATCCAACAGGATCATGATGGGACAACAGTTCATGTTCGTGAGAATGATACGATTTTCCCATATTAAAATAATTTAAAGAGCAATTTAATATACCTATTGTACATTAAATTGAAATGTATCATATATGATATATACACAAGTTTGCTATATATAATAAATCTATATATTTGTATATTAATTTATATATGTATATCCACACACCCATCCTTTTCCTTCACCACACACCCATCATTCATTCATTCATTCATTCATTCATTCATTCATTCATTCAACAGTTCTTTCTGGTTTTCGAATTGGCTGAGAGGTCTTTCCAGCCATAAGATTTTCAACCAGTATCGCACAGGAACCTTTCAATGTTTGAGCATTCTCACAGCGAGTGTCGTGGTGGACGAGCAAACCCACCATATCTTTATAGATGCTACTGTTATTTTGTAATGGAATGTAGTTTTAAGAGTTTTTTAGGTGAGAATATAGTTGTTCAGATCTCAGATATGCAATTTGTATGTAAACATTTAGCGCCTATTTGAAAATTTGTTTAGACGCTTTCGGAAATGCAAGCTCCAGGCTGTCAGTGAGCATTCAGCGCTCATGTACCCGCAGAGAACAGCTTTATCTTGGCAAGTGCTTCGGGAAATTGCCGCTGGCTCTTATGTAGATAGTGTTTAAACATGAGGTATAATTCGTTTTGGGTATATCAAACGGGCAATCTTTGGTCTTATTAATCTATTACTTGCTCCAGAGCTAATAGATTTGGCTTAAGTGCTATATTAAGATTTATAACTTAATATTTACATTGAAGTTAAACCCTGCACTAACTAGAGCGCTGCTTTTGTACGTTTGACTGAACTGTTTGCTTGTGTTTATTTCCTATTTTACTTCCTATACTGTTATAATGGCTATTGCTGTTAATTTAAATATTATTTTTCAATAAATAATACTTTAAATAAATAACATGCCATATTTTTTGGTATTGAGAAAGAGTCCGTTAGTGATTTCGACTTCAGTGAAAGTTACATTAATACGCCATTAGATGGCGGCAAAGACTGTCTTTATGAGTGAGTGAGTCAGTCGCAAAGACTTTTATATTGAAATGGACTGAAACAAGGAAACAAGGACGTTGTTTTTACTTTAAACAACATCTTACGAGATGCAACTGACAAATGCATTGACTAGTGCTGTCATGGGAAATCCTCTTAAATGTTAAAAGGACAAAGACAAAGATATCGCTTTCCTCAGCGGACATTCAAACTGATTTTGTGATTATGAATATAAGATTGACCTGAAGAATATCAGCTAGATGCAGGTAATACACTCGCTCAGGCGATCTCTCTCTCATAATACTCTACAAAATACAATAATCTTCAGTGAAGCGACTCAACGTTCCTTCGTTACTAGTTCTAAAGTGACGTTTCAGAATTAGTAACAGAGGCTTGGGCTCAACTGTTAAACTGTCAACTTGAGATCTGAATCTGTGGTGGAAGGAAGTAGTTCCAAAAGAGGGTTTTTAAAGACACTCCGTTGTTGTTCTTATTTCTTTACTACTCGTGTGATATTGCTCATATATATGATTATATATACACACACACACACACACACACACACTATATATATATAACTCATAAAAACATAATAAAAATAAAAACTGCTCTCAAATCTGTCCTGAAAGGCAGCGTTGTGAGTATAACAGCAATAAAACAGACCATCCACTTTTACTGAATGTTCCGCATCACATCTCCTTTTGTACGTTATGGAAAAAAAGAAAATAATGCAGGATGGAACAAGTAAATGATAATAGAAGTTTCATTTTTGTGAAACTTTACCTATAAAATCTTAAGGGGTACTTCAAGTAGATTTCTCATATAAATAAGGTCGGAAACTACAACACTAAAAGAAAATATCTATCCATCGAAAGGCCACATCTCTGGCTAAGAGTTTCTGCTGCTTTCTAGTACCACTTGCAGATAGATGTACTGTACAGTTTTCATTACCCACCTTAATTGTGAAGTCTGCAGAGAGCGGTCCGTAGCAGCGGACGGTTTGTCTTTCTGCTCCTCTCTGGTACTCCACCGTGTTGTTACTCAGAGTGTGAGAGCCTGAAGAGCTGAACACGACCTCTTCTCTCCGGCTGTTTGGTGCATTGGCTTCAATCACTGAAAAAGGACATTTCAGGTTCTATGAGTGATTTGGGGGGATTACCACAGATAAAATAGTGACAGATATCAAGACACCACACCTGTCTCGGTGGCAGCGCTAGAGTCTGTAAACAGCAAAACCGGTCAGTGGAGCGCTTTACACTTTTTTTTCTAAACAGCAACACTGTCTACCTGTCAATCACTCATGTTGGGGTTGGCTGACACGCTTTTGAAGGGTTGGGATTTAGATTGATGTGTGGCTGAAATCACTTGCTGCTCTTTTAAACACTAAAATTTCACATAATCTATGAACATCTTATTTTTAATTAATGAAGTTACACAAATGACCTTAATAGTGAAATTTGGGTCTTTTTGGCAATTTTTATTTTTGATTTGAATAATGTATTAGTAAATGTCTGACAGACAGACAGATGATAGATAGATAGATAGATAGATAGATAGATAGATAGATAGATAGATAGATAGACTCCCACATTAAATGTTTCAAGACATAAAATGTCAGATCGCTGTTCATTGTTAAAAATATTCAATGTGATCTTGACAATTTCAAACATAAATAAATGTCTTTCCGTTGTTTGTACATTGATACACTGCTTTGGGAATAATTGCAGATCTTTCATGTAAATAGAGCAACAGAACAACATGTGTTAGCGGTGAGGGAAAATCAAACAACTGGTCAAAGCGGCTAGAAAGCGTCTGGCAGCAGCTGAATATAATTACGCCTTCTTCTCAAAACAGCTTACAAAGAGATTCAGTTCCCACATTCTGCTCATGTGGACAGCTAAAAATTAGCAATTAACATTTATTTGCTCAATCAAATGGATTGATGATTTTTCTGTGATGTTAGAAAAGCTGTGTTAAGTACTTTTAACAATTATTGGCACATCATAAAAGACCCATCATATCTACAACATATCAACGCACAAATCTATAAGGCCAAGTTCATTAACCTGGCTGTTAGATATTGGATTACAGCAATGAGAAATGTTTCTTGAGCAGCAAATCATCATATTAGAATGATTTCTGAAGGATCATGGAGTAATGATGCTGAAAATTCAGCTTTGATCACAGGAATAAATTACATTTTTAAATTTATTAAAATAGAAAACAATTATTTTAAATTGTAATAATATTTCACAATATTACTGTTTTTACTGTATTTTTGATTAAATAAAAGCAGCCTTGGTGAGCAGAAGAGACTTCTTTCAAAAATTGTAATGTTCCAAACTTTTGACAGGTACTGCATACATCTTTTTCTTCTTTATATTTCTAGTCTTTTAAGGTATTATCTGTATTTTCGCATTCATTATGTGAGCTTTGGGAAAGAGTAATCTTCAGGTCACTCAAACCCCATTTTTGAAACATCTGACAAGTCAAACACCCACTAAATGCCCCGTAGTTCTTGATGGAGATCTAGTTTGCAACCAAAAAGGAGTAATGGACAGGTTATAGGGTTTAGATATCAGTGTGTGTAGTTTGAAACGTGGTTTTCAACAGAACGGAAGTGTGTATTTGTGTGAGTGTGGGTCCATCGGATGTGGAACGGTACTTTGGGATTGGACTTCAGCATACTCCGCGTGTCCGTTATGGAAGTCTGCTAGATTACTGGCTCTGTCTCCATCGTACTGGGCTCTCAGCCACCACAAATTAGCCTGCATGAACACTTCATTCTTCTGCTCTATCCTAAAGTTCCCTCAGACCTCTTAGCATTTGCCAGTCCCACTCAGGTAATAGGAAATCTCTCTCTTTTTTTTTTTTTTTTGCGTCTTTTTTTGCTTTCAGGCTAGATAGAAATATAAAATCCATATGCATTCCCACACTGTGCTACTACACCAGGCGACTGTGTCAAATACAGTTTGGCCGTGTCACTGTGGAGGCATTGTGAAGTTCAGACTATATTGCAGATGTTGGAAGAGCTCTTTGGAAATACCTCTGATGACCTGTGACGACTTTCTGAGAGAGGCAAAGATGTTACAAATGGATTAAAATGCCCAAATGTAAAAAAAGAAAAGAAAAAAAGGGAAAAATATTAACTATAACAAATGAAAGCGTGAGAGGTCAGACTTTCATCTAAGGTTTGATTTTGCGCAAGTATGCAGTGAAAGTTATCTCGGTAACACTTTATTTTAGGGTCTTTTAACTGTTTATTATCATGCATATTACTATGATATTGGCTGTTTATTACTACTTATAAAGCACATATTAATGCCTTATTCTGCATGACCATATTCTACATTCTTAATCCTACCCAATACCTAAACTTAACAACTACCTTACTAACTATTAATAAGCAGTAAATTAGGAGTTAATTGAGGGAAAAGTCGTAGTTAATAGTTTATGTGTTCCCTATACTAAAGTGTTACCGTTATCCCATATAATTACAATAATTTCTAATATAATATATATAATAAGAACTGCTCAAATGTGGATAAATCTCACAAAGCCTTTCAAATACACATTTGGGTGATATTTCACCCCAAAATAAACAAAAGTAAATACATAAAAATTGCATGAAAAATATAATTGCATTGGCATAAAAATTAATCCCACTCCTTTATGTAACAATCTGGTCTGCAGCACACACGACGAAACGGAATAGAAACTCTAGTATTTATTTAATATTTATAAAACGGTTAGTTCCTGTCCTTGATTCTGATTGGTCAATAGCTGTGTTTTATTCATGATAAAACACGGCTATGACCGCTTCACCCAACGGTTCTGTGTATCACTACACAACACCTTTAGCAACCACTCTTAGCAACGTAAACTGTTTGTTCTCAATTGGTTTTGTTCATTGAAGCTTACTGTATTATGTAGAAGAGTATTGTGAGAAAGAGATTTTATTATCTGCATTCAGATTTAGCATTTTCTTCAGGTCAGTCCTATGTTCATAACAAAAAATCTGTTTAAATGTCCGATGTATTATCTTGTCCTTTTAACAGTTAAGGGGTTTTCCCGTGACTGACAGCGCTAGTCAAAGCATTTGTCAGTTGCGTCTTGTTTCGTTTTCAAAACAGTTCAGTCTTTTCAATATAAAAGTCTTCGCTACTGACTGACACACTCATAAAGACAGTCTTTGCTGCCATCTAATGGCGTGAAAATGTAACTTCTGTTGCCGTTCACGGTCAGGGACTATTTTTTCCGGCGGAAGGAAGGCTTTTAGAAAAGTTTACTTCATGAAAGTTGCATTGATACATATTTCTGGCTTTAATATTTGTATTGTGTGGTAATCGTTTTATAAAAGCAAAAAGGTACTCGAGGCTAGTGCTGTATCGTGAATAAGTCATGGCTGAAGACTCCGCTTCGCGTCGTGCCTAACAACGCCCTTCAGCTGTGACTTATTCACGATACAGCACAGCCTCTCGTACCTTATTGCTTACTCATAACACTCAGGAACACACATGGACATGTAGGAGAAATCGCAAACCAACTAAACACATACGAGAACCGACAAGGGACTGAACATAACAGGGAATTTAAATACAAAACGAACATAATGACTGACAGGTGATAATTATATGTAACCACAGAAACAATCGTATGAAATACGATTTGTCATTTGAGAGATTCCTAATAGTGTTAACTTTCAGATTTCAGAAATTCTCTCTGGAACAAAAACTGGAGAGTGTGGAAAAATTAGCAACTCCTTGACAACTGAATGTCATCTTGCTAACTCTCAAAACACTATGAGACACTATTATAATTACAGGCCTCGGTCCTGTGGCAGAAAGCTGGATTAATTCATTAAAGAATGTTGATTCTCCAACGAAAATCCTCTTTGGCCTTTGACTAGTGTTAAATGGCTTCTAATCGCCAGATTAAGTCGAGACTTCATCCATGATAGTTTTATGTCAAGTCAAGGATTAGACCCAGAAGCTGTGAAACACCACAGATCTTTGTATAAAGTTAACATGTACAATCTCACCAATCATGTCTGGTCCCTTGGCTGTGATTCGGAGGCCTCTGCTACCCATCGGCACTTCTATCACCGTCTTCATGGCTGCAGAAGAAGAATCACAAACCAAAACACATAATTCAGTGACTGCATCCTAGCATGAGATGTGTTCTTTCTGATAAGATGATTTTAGCTGCAGTTTAAAAAATAAAACAGAACATCTCATTTGCACTCACACTTTATAAAAACAAAAATTAGATTAAAAATGCAAAACAACTGCATTTATTTCCTATATGACACTCACTAATGTCAACATGCAAAGCCATCCAAAGTTGCGAATTTAACTTATGCACGGAATTGGAATATCGCATAAAAGTTTGTGAATAAAGCACAATTTCCATCCAATGTGTTCAGGAGAAAAAAATAGTCATTTCCTGGGAAAATGATGCAAAATATCTGTAATAAAAATGGAAGTTGCTGCAAACTTGCGGCTCAATAAACACTGTCATATTATCTTGCGTTCAGAGGCGGATGCCTGGTGTTTAGGAACGCAATCATGTGAGACTGTTCTGCGAGGTATTCATACCAAACCATTTTGATGACAGGCTTTGGCTCAGGCAATTTCAGAATGACCAGACCAACATTTGAGATGGTGTGTGATTGGTTATCCAGAAGATGTTATTGGTTATCCAATCACATCCTCTGTTGAGGCAAAGTCATGCGAGTTTATCAGATAAAAATTATCTGCCTCAGTTGAGTGCATTTTTAGAATTTATGAGCATCTCGGCATTTCCATCCAGCGTTTTTTTTACATAATAAAACAAAATTTTAGTGTTGAATGACATACATTATCCAGTAAGTGCAGTATGTAGTGCTTCACTCCAAACACAGATCCGAAATACAGCATCCCTCACAGGTCACGTCAGTATCCATTGTGCACATAAATACAGTCATTACATTTGAGAGTAAATTAATTGCAAACACACAGACACTGCAACTCTGACACGCTTAATGTGTTCGACCTCTCTCCATAAAAAATATTTGTGGCTTCCCAGTGTACTGCGGAAAAAAGAAAACCCACCAATTTCCAGCTCAGTAAACAGAAAACCACAATAGAGAGCAGCCTGAGTGCTTTCAGTTATGGTTGGACAGAGAGTGTTCTGTAAAAGCAAGCGTAACGGGGGTAATGGAGAGAATGGGGTGGAATACAGGAAATCTATCCAGTTACTCATCTCTACTACTTTTTTATTCTTTATTTAGATTTCTTATACAAAGAGACTTATTACAGGGATAATCCCCTGGAGCAAAGTGAAAATTCTGTCATTATTTACCCCAGTCATGTTTTTCCAAACCTGTGGTAGAACAAAAAGGGAGAATTTTTGAAGGACCTTCAGGGATATATATATATTTTGGAAATGGTTTGGAACAACATAAGAATGAGTAAATAATGAAAGAATTTTCTCTTTTTTGTGTGAATTTTCCCTGCAAGCGTCTTACACAAGGGGAAAAATGGTGAATCATGATCGTTCCTTGTCAGGAAATCTTAAATTATGAACATGCATGATTAAATATTTTATATACATATATATACAGTGCTCAGCGTAAATGAGTACACCCCCTTTGAAAAGTAACATTTTAAACAATATCTCAATGAACACAAAAACAATTTCCAAAACGCTGACAAGACTAAGTTTTATATAACATCTGTTTAACTTTTAACATGAAAGTAAGGTTAATAATATAACTTAGAGAACAAAATTTTCAGTTTTACTCAAATTACGGTGATGCAAAAATGAGTACACCCCACTGAAAGTCTCTGGAGCAAAGCTAAATTTTAGACTACAAATGTCTCATTTAACAAGAATTCAACCACAGGTGAGTCTAATTATTCATTACACAGGTGTCCAGCAGACAGCTGACTATAAAAGGGTGTTAAAACCCCTTCCCATTTCATGCTGTCAGCAATGGCACCACATGGAAGAGAAATGTCACAAGACCTGAGAAAGAAAATAATTTCTTTACACCAGAAAGGTGAAGATCAGCAAAGCTTTACTTATCAGTCAGAATACTGTAGCAAAAGTGGTACAATAATTTAAAAAAGATGAAATTGCAACAATCTCACAGAGACGTCCAGGTCGTCCACGGAAGTTAACACCTCGACAGGAGCGTCTTCTGATGAGAAGGGTTGAAGAAAATCAGTTCACTGCAGTTTTCTAAAGAAGTAGAAAGCCAAACTGGGGTGACTATTTCCCGTGACACAATACAGCGTACACTGAAGAGGAATGGCATGCATGGGTGCCGTCCACGAAAGAAGCCTCTCCTAAAGCCCAGGAACAAAAAAGCCCGCTTAGAGTTTGCCAGGGCCCATGCTGACAAAGATGAAGACTACTGGGACTCTATGCTCTGGAGTGATGAGACCAATATAAATGTTTTTGGAACTGATGGCTTCAAAACTGTATGGCGTCGCAAAGGTGAGGAATACAAAGAAAAATGCATGGTGCCTACAGTGAAACATGGTGGTGGCAGTGTCCTTATGTGGGGCTGCATGAGTGCTGCTGGTGTCGAGGAGCTGCATTTCATTGATGGCATCATGAATTCACAGATGTACTGAAAGAGAAGATGCTACCATCACTCTGTGCCCTTGGTCGTTGCGCACTTTTCCAGCATGACAATGATCCTAAACGCATTTCTGAAGAAGAACAGGGTGAAAGTGATTCAGTGGCTCCTGATCTGAACCCAATCGAACACCTATGGGGAATTCTGAAGAGACAAGTTGAGCATCACTCTCCATCCAGCATCCAGTCTCTAAAAGAGGTCATTCTTGAAGAATGGAAAGATAGATGTTGCAAAATGTCGCCAACGTGTTCATTCCATGCCTAGAAGACTTGGTGCTGTCATTAAAAATCATGGAGGCCATACAAAGTACTAGATGTAGTAGTTTTTGTTGTGGGGTGTACTCATTTTTGCATCACCCTAATTTGAGTAAAACTGAAAAATGTGTAATCTAAGTTATATTATTAACCTTACTTTCATGTTATAAGTTAAACAGATGTTATATTAAACTTAGTCTTGACAACATTTTGGAAATTGTTTTTGTGTTCAATGAGAAATTGTTTAATATATATAACAATCTAAATCCAAAGACTGAAATAAGCAAAAATTGTGATATTATAATGAAATATTATTATAATATTGACTTTAAAAAATTATGACTGTCACTCAGTTTTGGCGTCATTTCCACCACGATCAAAAATGTTTATCATTTTATCAATACTTAGTTCACTTGGTTACCAAAGAGCATGTTTGATATAAAATATGAGACATTATAAAAATATGCAAATAGTTTGAAAATATTATATAGTATTTACAATACATAAAATCCAGTTTCACAATGGACACAATAATATCTTAATTTCAATAAGGAATTTTCAGTTAATACATGCTACTGTATGGCTAAATTCATAACATACTATAAAATTATCCACAACAAGGCAAAGGAATCAGCCATTTTTTTCCCAAAAACTGTAAAAAGGTAATATTGTGAAATATTTTTACAATTTAAAATAAATGTATTCTATTTTAATATATTTTAAAATGTAATTTATTCCTGTGATCAAAGCTGAATTTTCAGCATCATTACTCCAGTCCTCAGTGTCACATGATCCTTCAGAAATCATCCTGATTTGATGCCTAAGATTTTTTTTATTTTATTTATTTTTATTTATTTATTGCTGCTCTCTCTCTCTATATATATATATATATATATATATTTTTTTTTTTTTTTTTTTTTCAAATAATGACAGAATTTTCATGATTTTTTCCTTCAAGTGACAAAATGGTGAATCATTCCTTATGAGGAAATCTTAAAATATGAACATACATGATAAAAAATATGAATAATTACCTATAAATACAAATTCTTAACATGCTAGCTATGAAATTAGCCAAAATAAGGTAGAGGAATCAGCCATTTTCTAAAAATGTTAAAAATGGCATTTCCATCACTGTCATTTGCACCACAGAAAGCTTTTAAAAAACACACCTCATTTGAGAAGTGGAGGGAATGTTCATGATTTTCCAAAGAAAATTACAAAAACGACAGTTCTTCTGTTGTGCATGTATAGCCCTTGGAAATTTTTAGTGGACAAATAAATGAACTAGTGAGAAAAATTCCACAGGGCCAAAAGTGCCCTGGTTTCAACAGCAAACACCCTTTCAAAGTAGCTTCCTTAATAACTTCTTTAACAGTTTTAACTGAGACACTTTGGGGTCAAATATAAAGTGAGCGGCTTGTGTAGATGCAAAGTGCTAATGCAGTTTATTACATTAGCAGGAATTAATGTAGAAAAAGAGCTGTTTTTCCCTTCGCTCTGCAATGCTTACCGCATCCAGCAATTATAGGTCTTGGAAATGCGCCAATGTCATGGGAGCCCCAAAATATTTACTTTTGGAAACATATATAGAAAGTATTGGAATTTATTGCTATAATTAAAAAAAAAAAAAAAAAAAAAAAAAATCAGACACCAGTCAGTTGTAAACAGGGCAAAAAATGGCCAAACAATGCTGCGTTTCAAAATTACCAATAAAAAACCCCAAGACGTAATTACTCTTGCTTTAAAAATAACCCAACCATGCAAGTGTGACTTCAAATTTGTTTATAACGATGGAGAAAAAAGTAATCTAATGTGGCTAACTGCTCCACAAAGATGCATCGGACCCGCAAGTAAAATTAAAATCACACAAACGCTCCCACAATGCATCTGTGTTTCTCTCGCTCTCCTTTCAAGAATGCAGAAATGAGTCACTGCCGAGTAAAAGGAATGAATTATAAGAGCCAGAGGCTCATTAGCAGCTTTATTGCATTTTAATATTAACAGATCCATGTGACGCTCTGGAATCCTGACCGTCATCCAGCCCAGATTGAAGTCCTTTGGGGAATGACCTATCCGATCACCGGACTTCCATCTGGAGACCTCATGATGGCTCTATACGACTTACGAGAAGCCTACGTGTCAGTGCCACGCATGTGAATTATTAGAGAGACGGCTTTTATTAAAGAATGCATAACTTGTTTGGATCGAGTTACCTCGTTCTTGGTTTAACAGGCTTTGAAAATGAATAGCATGATTGTGTGAAAACGTCTTGGTTAGGAGAAAAGTTCCAGTCACTCAGGCTCTGTTCCAAAACCTAGTAAGCTGCCTTGCTTTCTATTGCCTACAATGTCAGGCACCATCACCAAGGCAGCATCAACCTAAATCAATCTTATTTGGAATGATCTATGACGAAACTCACTGTTGGAGACGCACCAATGTATCAGCCGATGATATTTATAAGCCAATTTTTTTTTTTCATTTTAAAACCATCAGCATATCGGCTACAGCATGAAAAAGGCAGATACTGATGGTTTTAATTAACTGTGTGAAGGCACTGAGTTTTATAATGTCTGTTGCATAATCCAATGTTTTTCTCTGTTTAAAAAAAAATTAAATACTTGCCAAAACAAAATGAAACTTGTACAAAATATAGCAGGGCAACTGACAGAACTGTCACTGTCCAGATCGGTTCATATTCAAGTAATCATCACTGTGTATTTAAGTTCCTCCCTTTGTTTTGTTCATTATTGTTGTTTGTGTCCAGTGCACAGTCTCGCATGTTGGCTTGTTAATCTCGTTCATAATAAATCTTATGTTACTGAATCTTCTGTGGAACTAAGCATTACAGGGCCAGTGCTGCATCATCACAAACATTTATACTTTGCATGTGTTTTTAAGCCTTACCAATTTAAATATTCAAGTGCAATAAAAGAACTCAATTTGCTACTCGATATGTGAGAAGTTTTGTGCACACATCCAAAAGCGCGCGTCCAGAAAGCCGCACCTCTTAGACAGTGCGAATACTGAATTGAGTTCTCTTTCGCTTCTTCTTGCGCTTGAATGGACAAATTCACACAACATTATATCAAAATGCCCATCCTAGCGAGTATCCTAGTAAACATAGTTGGTTATGGCTTAAGTGAACGTGAACAGTTGAGAAATAAAACGCACGCGTTTATCAGTATCAGTAAATTAGAACTATTTTATATTTAAAAATCTGTAAATTTATATGTAAAAAGTGACAGATTTGAAGAGTTAGTAATAAAATGAACAACAAAGTAACACATTACATAGAAAAAGTGGCAGGTCTGTAATTTTGCATTTACACTCCGAGATTTAATGCACAGATCATTTGACATACAGTATCAAGTTTGTTTTGTTTCTTCCATCGCAATGGTTATTACTGTCAATAGGATTCAATCGTGCATTTAAATATGGTTGTCAATCCCAAAAACTTTGCAATGTGTAGATAGCAGCATGACAAATATAAAATAATAATAATACATTTTATTTATAGTGCGACTTTCTCAAACTCAAAGCGCTATATATTATATACAGAAAGTAAGCAAAGATCGCTGCCATTATAATCTCTGAAGCTGTCAATTACGAGGAACTCGTATAACTCCCGTTATAATCAATAAAGCCATCTACACTGTGCAATGAATCTCTTACTGACATCATGTTTATACACTCTTAAAAAATGCTAATGGGTTGTTTTAACCCAGCGGTTGGGTTAAATGTTTGCCCAACCTTCTGGGTAGTTTTATTTAACTCAAATATTGTTTATTGTTTTAATGACTGTATTGCTTGCTTAAAATGAACCCAAAGTATGTTGGAAATGAACATTTATCAATAAGTTTAATGAATAATAATTAAACAATAGACATTTATTAAATGGCTTATTAAAGTCCCCCTGAAATCAAAATTTAAGTTTTTTAGCTTTTAGTATGAATATGTTAGCCTTAATGTGATGAATAAGCTGGTGTGTTCCAAAACAATGACAAAATTCGCATTTAGGAGATATAAGCGTTCAAAACTTACAGTCTCTCACTTCCGCTAAAATGGATCACGGATTTTCATGACATCACATCGTGCTTCAGCTTCTCGTCAGATCTTCTGTCCAATCAAATGCTCTCTAGAATCTGAAGTCCCGCCCCTCCTATACTATAAACAGACGCTGAAGCTGCGGCTGAAATCGGTCAATTGTTCACACATTTACTAGTGTCTACATGGTGAATGGCACATAGTGCACTATATAGAGGACAGGGAACTAAATAATGCTTTTCATCTGCTGTCACGTGAACCGCCGCAGCGCGAGCACAGTCTGCTCTAGTCCAGAGACACGAGAGCACAGAGCGGATCATATCCACGGACCACAAGTCGGCTCAGACCACAAAAGGTATCGGACCCATTTGAATTCTGCACAGAATGCTGTATTTTAAAGTGATATAGAGGGCATTAGGAGTAGAAACGGTTAGAGATTAGACGGAAACAGAGGTTTTACCGAGTTTAACGGCTCTGGCCGAGTTGTGGTATAAACGAAACGCTATTGGCTATTTTAAAAAAGGGGTGGAGCCATTTGATATGTCCCGCCCTGTCTTCCTGTTTCAATTGAAATTACGTCAACACATTGAATAATGCTGCGCGTTCTAAGGCACTTCAGCGGGCCTTTAATAAATGTTCACCTTTTGATTATTTGTTACGGGTTGCTTGCGCAGGAAACACACAACGAAGGAGATAGGAGATAAGATAAGTCTTTACTTGATAAATCCAACAGGTACACGAAGGCACGCAACACGACTCATGAAAAACGAGACCGGACAATGAACATAGGAGAAACAGGAACTAAATACATGGAGCAACTAACCAAAATGACAAACAGCTGTGACAATCAAGTTAGTGTCCATGGTGACTGATGATGGCGGGAAAAACAGAACAAAGGAGATCATGTGACATATGACAACAAACAGAACGTGACTGAATCTGTAACATTATTATTGTTGCCTCTAGTAATTATGTGTCTGATTTTTAATTTCCAACCTATTTTGGGTTTATTTTAAGCCAGACATATAGTCATTTTTAAACAATAGCTGGGTTAAATAAAACTACCCAGCACATTGGGCAAACATTTAACCCAACCGCTGGGCTAAAACAACCCAATCACTGGGTTTGTCCATTTTCAACCAAACTTGGGTTGTTTTTAACCCAGCATTTTTTAGAGTGTACTTTGTTGGTTATAATAAAAGCATTCACAGGCATGTAGAACTCATGCTGAACAAAAACCCAGCCATTTTGAGCGGTATTGAGTGGATTCTGACTAACTTAAACACATCTGATTGGCCATTGCGTTCACATGTTCAACAGATATGTCTGTGATTGGCTGCAAGGCTCAACGCTGTAAAAACATGTTGTAAATAGAAACATTTGATGCTCTTCACAGAGTGCTTACACAAACACCCACAGGAGCGTTTTAAAGCAGCCGGATATCAGCGGGTATCAAAGATTTTGTGGGACAAAGATTAATTTTGGTGGCCACCAAAATATTTTCAATGTAGGCAAGTAATGGAGTAATGGCTGCTGAAAATTCAACTTTGACCACAAGAATAAATTACATTTTAAAATATATTCAAATAGAAAACAGATATTTTAAACTGTAATATTATTTCACAATTTTACAGTTTTTACTGTATTTTTGATCACACAAATACAGCCTTAATGAGCATAAGAGACTTATTTCAAAAACACTACAAATTTTATAGACGTTGGAATGGTACTGTATATATTAATTAACTTGTCTTGTATCATCCATCTCACAATGAATTTTTCCTCAAAGGACACATGTGATGTTGCCAAAGTTATCTTAAAAGGCAGCATAGTCATGCTACCTACGCTTTGGATCAGGCTTTGCGTGGGGAGTGCGCTTATGATGCCTTAAAAAGCTGCCTACGCGGCTCGCTAGGTTTTGGAATAGAGCCGTAATCAGAGCCGTTTGAGCACATTGCTGTAAGACAAAGGAATTTTTGGATAAGGAAAAATCCTCAGCAGCCATCAAACACAAGACACTGCAGAATCTACCAAAACCAATATAAATGCTGTAAAGTGCCACAGAAATAGCCTTGCGCTCCTCAGGCTGGCATGTTTAAGGCAACATTCTGCGTGCAGAAATAAAAATTAGCTGTCTTAATTAATTTGGGGTGTGGTTGTTACATAAAACAGTTATTTGATATTTTTAAACAGACATGATTTCAGCAATGGCGTCCTGCCTAAAAACCAAATACTTGCCCAGCAGACAGAAACACAAACTGAGTATTTGGGTAATAATCTTAAATAAATGACAACTAGCTATTTACAAGCAAGAGCCACAGAATGAAGTGTGTTATTTCTCACAAATGGACTGAGATTCCCTCACACGCTTTAAAGGGAATCAATAACTCTATCTTCAGTCCCAGAATGCAAACAATCCGACTGCTGGCAATCATATAAATTAAGCAGGCTAATAAAGCTGCCAATGCCTGCACTAACCGAAGACCACAGGGAATGTAAGACTGCCTAAAACACAACCGTTTATGGCTTTAGTGTTTCTGAACCTTGAGGATTATTTGATTTGATACAGCAATAAACTTAAAAAAGGGGATATCATGTAGAATCATACAAAGCTGCATGGTTACTTGGAATAAAACCAAAATCGTTATATGGCTTAGTGTGATTATCAAATGGCGCTGTGTGTTTCAGAGTGAAGCACATCTTTAACACATGATCCAGTGCTTTCAGTGTCTCAGATCGGATTAGTTCACACAAATGCTGCTCCACATGAACTCATCTCTTCATCCGGGTCACTTATCCACCTTATTCCTACGCCCCATGACGCTTGAATTATGGGTGTAACTTCTGTTAAGCTGTAAACAATCAGTGAAAGGCGATCATGTAATATGTTTATTAAAACTGGGTACAATGAGATGACATTACTCTACTCACCCTTCAACCATTAAACATTAAAAGCACATTTAAACGTGTAAAAGCATCAACAAGACCATGAAAAACCCCAAAAACACGATTCTTTCCACAGCAATAACGGACGGGTTAAATATCACTGTAGTAATATATATGTTATATATATATAGTATGATATAGTAATATTATGTAACATATGTTGCCATAGATATTTTTGTTATAACATGTCATGGCAAAATACCAAGCGTTACGTTATTCTCATGATGTCTGAAAATAAAACATGAAGGAAAAACTGAAGGATAAGCTTTATTTGTAGTGCAACCTTATGATTTGGAATGATTCCTTTCAGTCTTTTTGAATGGAAGTTCCCCAAACCGGAAGTGCCACATATAATTCAAAACGCAGTAGGCTTGTCAGGAATAAGGTGGATAACGTGCATTTGGGAATGCAACATGCAGCAACCATTGTGCCAAACTTGTAATGAGGAGTGTTTATATACCCAACTATTGTAGTGAAGCGTTAAAGGATTAGTTCACTTCAGAATTAAAATTTCCTGATAATTTACTCACCCCCATGTCATCCAAGATGTTTATGTCTTTCTTTCTTCAGTCGAAAAGAAGTTAAGGTTTTTGAGGAAAACATTCCAGGATTTTTCTCCATATAGTGGACTTCACTGGGGTTCAACGGGTTGAAGGTCCAAATGTCAGTTTCAGTGCAGCTTCAAAGGGCTCTACACGATCCCAGACGAGGAATAAGGGTCTTATATAGCGAAATGATTGGTCATTTTCTAAAAAAAATAAAAATTATATACTTTTTAACCACAAATGCTCATCTTGCACTGCTCTGCGATGCGCCACGCATTACGTAATCACGTTGGAAAGGTCACACGTGACGTAGGCGGAAGTACCGCAGTAGGGTGAAAAACTCCATCTCATTTTCTCCTCCAACTTCAAAATCTTCCGACATCGTTGTTTTACCTTTTTTTGTAAAGGTGTTTGACTTAGTCTTTACATGTTCACTTTGTAGACACTGGATCGGTACTTTCACCTACGTCATGCATGACCTTTCTAACATGATTACGTAATGCGTGGCGCATCGCAGAGCAGTGCAAGACGAGCATTTGTGGTTAAAAAGTATATAATTTTTTTTTTTTTTTTTAGAAAATGACCGATCATTTCGCTAGATAAGACCCTTATTCCTCGTCTGGGATCGTTGAAGACCATTGGTAACCACTGAAGTCCACTATATGGAGAAAAATCCTGGAATGTTTTCCTCAAAAACCTTAATTTCTTTTTGACTGAAGAACGAAAGACACAAACATCTTGGATGACATGGGGGTGAGTAAATTATCAGGAAATTTTAATTCTGAAGTGAACTAATCCTTTAAGGGCTCCCTGTGGTTTTCTGACATAATAAAATCTTGACGATTTAACGTTTGAAAATGAAGAAATGAAGACAAACATAAATATTAGCATTAATCATGGACAATATATGATCAAAACTCAAACACTAACTTTATAAGCAATCCCAGTCCAAATGTCACTGAGATCAACAAACCGAGCAATAGTCCAAAAACAAAACCAAGAATGTGCTTATGCATGCGTGTACCTACGTTCTTCAGGTGACACATGGGGTAGCGCCTGACCTCGGACCAGTCGGCAAGTGGAACCGTCTCCTGCGCACACACCACAGTTGTCCTCTTTAGCGTTGCTCCCCAGTTGTCTGTCACAGCCAACTTCCTGTAATAAATGAGAGGAATCACTTAAAAAAAGGCAAAATGGAACAGAATGGACATAGAATGGCAGTCGAGTTGCACTCAAGTCACAAAAAATGACTTGACTTACTCTCCAACTTAGGCTTATTATCCACTACAGCGTTTTGTACTGAACATTTTCCTGATTCATCCCCAGAGCTGAAACCCTAT
This sequence comes from Mylopharyngodon piceus, assembly GCA_039654765.1. NCBI lineage: Eukaryota > Metazoa > Chordata > Actinopteri > Cypriniformes > Xenocyprididae > Mylopharyngodon > Mylopharyngodon piceus. Next base: position 7,510,986 of record CM077442.1, on the reverse strand, counting down.
TTTGAGAGAAGGTACCTGATTTCTGACAGGTCTGCGGGACCTCAACCAAAAAAAACTTTTTTTCCTCCATAACAGAACAGAAACTGGCTATAAAATGAATGCACTGGCCACTGTCACAGCACGGCTCCAAACTACAATGTTTAAACTCTAACTAGCATCATAAAAATTCATGGACAGCCAACATAAAACTTAAGAGAATTCTGAATCATTTTTCACAAGTTTTCATCCCTTGCGCTCAAGTTTGCTCCCAGTATCCTCAATATTTACCCAGAAATCTGTGCTACTGACAGTGATGTTGTGCAAAGAATCTGCCATCTGTGCAAGAAAAGCTGCCCAGTTTTAATGCAAAATTCTGTTTACACTAGCAGGGCAATGGGGAAAGTAGCCAGAGAAAGCAAACAGCAGTAGCTCTGGTAAACAAGCACAAGTAAACAGACAAGCTTCATTTACGCCAATTTACCTAATACTCACATGGGCTGAGGTCAAAATAGGAGCAACGCAAGAGAAGTTTCATCAACACTGTAGAATTCAGTTCCTGCGCAGCACTGCTTTGAATTCTGATAATTCTATATGGTTTGGTTAGAGTTTATTGTGGTTCTTTGCTGTGGGCCAAATGGAAAGCCGAAAGTCTACTGAAAACATTAAGAGAACTAAATTTTTGTCATCATTTATGTAACGGCATGCTGTTCCAAAATTGTATGACTTTAAAACAAGTCTTCCCAATGCCATACGATAAGCTTTGTATGAGGAATAGATAAACGTACCTAAATTTAATCTGTAATTTGGTTAAAATGTTTTCTCTGGTGTAGCTCTCAAATCTCATAACACTAAATTCATACTCTACCTATTCAAATTGGCACATCACATTCAGTTCTGAAACACGCAAGAGCAATGTCAAACCTGGCAGAACATGCCTTTTATGTGCCATTTTTAAATATATTCAAGACCACAAAAGAGTTTTTTTTTTTTTTTTTAAAGATTTTCAGTGAATTATGACTTGTTCCAGACTGTTCCTCACACAAAGCTAATGAGGACTTGGAATATTTTGTCATATGGACTACTTTCAATGCTAAAAAAGAAAGTCAGTCATATTGGGGTAAATACATGATGGTAAATAGTGACACATTAGGGGCTTTCACACTGGAGGAACGGTTTCATAGTTCCTCCTATAACTATTGGCGGAAGTAACCGTGTTTCGGTGTGTTCGCACCACAGTAAGGAGCGATATTAGTTTTAGGAACGCCTTTTGGGGGACTAAATTAGCTCCTACTTCAGAGTAGGGTCTAGCCCAACTCAATAGGAACTATCAGCATGCGAAACACCGGTACCCGCCATTTTTAAAAAGCTGTGTAAACATAGTTTATAACCTATATATTTACTCCACGAACATGAAAACTGCAATAGAAGGACTGACACCGAGGTCCAGGAACTTCTCAACCTTTACGCTGAGGAGGAAATTCAACGCGACTTTGAAGGGACCAAGCGAAACATGATTATGTATTTCTGCTCAACTGGCGACGCTATAATACTTTTTCGTTTACCGTTTACTTTTTTTTTTTTTTTAACAGATCTATCCAATAACGTATTAGATAGGACCAATAATCAAATCGTAAACTAGTGTTGTCAAAAATATTGATATTTCTATATGTATCGTTACTGAAATATCTGAAACCGTTCCAGTACTCCTTTTCTGCAGTATTGATACACTGATATCAGCTGCGTGTTCTCACTCTCTCTTCTCTCCGACAGTGAATTGACACACACCCGCCTCCTGTCACTCACTTGTCTCATTCGCTCCGGTTGAATAGTGCTTGTATTGCGCATAATTTTGCAGGTTTTTCTGTGTTCACACCAAACATGCACACACCACTGATCTATTTAAGGGAGCTCTCATAAAGCTGCCTCTCAAACAGATCGCGAGTATCAAATTGAGCTCTTTTTCGAGGCTTATTGCGTTTAAACGGTCAAATACACACAGCATTGTGTGTATGCCCATCTTGCCGAGTATTCAGGTAAACACAGTCAGTTTGGGAATGTAAATAGTTGAGAAAGAAAGCATATGTTGTGTCATAGCCTACACTGGACCGTGCATAAGCTCTTAAAGTGACAACAGCCTAATAAACAAAATGTTAATCAAAAAACAAAAGACAAAAAGAAAATCACTCGCTGCTCTCGACTGAATAACTTTTGTAACTTTAATTGTAAGCATTATTCTGAATTAAATTTTACAATTTGATTACTTTCATTTCTGTAGTATTTCTTACCTGAATATACTGTTAGACCCACCTGAAAAACTTAAAGCCATTTTTATTTTATTTGTCTCTTTATTCTATTGTATTTATTTGTGCTACCGTTTGCAATTTGTTTATTTGTTCTTACTTTATTATTGAATGTTCACTTGTATTTTTTTGTAAATGTAGTTCAATGATTCAAATAAAGCCTCCCTGTGCTGTGTGTAAGCTATTACAACTAAATCACCCAAATTTTTAGATAATAACAAATTAACTGTATGTCAGTATATTTGGCAGTTTTCCCCCATGGTATCGAATATTGGTATCTTTCAAGGAAAATTCCAGTATCGTGACAACACTATCATAAACTAATAAATATGGAGAATGGGAGCACTGTCAAAGCATCTTGAAGGCAAGCCTGCAGAGGTGACAAGAGGCCGTTTTTTTAATGGATGTCAACATAGGAGAGGCTTCACTACGCTGAATAAACCACTTTTGTGAGGAAACAGCTTATCATTTAATGAATCGACAGTCCCTCGGTAATCTTCAACATGTTTGCTCTTAAACATTCCATTTGGAGTTTACACACAGTTTTATAAGAGGAGTCATGGACAATTGCGCGACGACCCTCCAGTGGTTTTCCTCCTTTCTAAAAGAAAGGACATTCTCTGTAAATTTAGGCAACTTCTCTTCTACATCAGCTCAGCTACAATGTGGTGTACCTCAAGGGTCAATTTTAGGACCCTTGTTATTTTCATTGTACATGCTTCCCCCTAAGCCTTTTTTTTTTTTTTTTTTTTTAAGAAATACAGCATATCTTATGACTGTTATGCCGACAATTCCCAATTTTATTTCCCAGTGAGTATAGACAAAAATGCTCATCACTTGACTTGGAAGGTATGATTCAGTTTACGGCACTTCATCATTTCTATGGTATCTGCAAACAGTGATTGATTGTCGCACAACTCTGAACGAAATCCAATGACGTCAAGGCTGTAATGTAATTTGTTATCAAGGCATGTGTGATTCAAGTTAGCCGTTAAGCTTTTCATTAAACATAGCAAAGTAAACTGTGCAATGCAAAGATATTCAAGCTCTAGGTGCATTATTTGTGAAATTAATGCTAAATTAGTGCTAAATCAACATGTATGCAAGCTTTCTACAAAAGTAATTGCTGTTAGTTAGATTCCAAGCAACTTCTTTTAGGAAATCCTGCGTTTTTAACTTCCTAAACTTGAGCCATGGTCAAATGGAAACTCAACCCCTGTCTTTCTGTCAATTCGGCCTCTTTCTCTCTTTTGCTCACACAAGGACACAGAACTGAGATTAATCTGGCAGAATCGTGACCTAAATATACCCCAAATCCCCACATATGTAACACTGAAAAAGAGAGATGGTTTTCCGATGTTTATGGTCATTATTTCATTATCTTTTCATTTTAGCTGCAAGTTTTTTTATCTTTTTTTGGGGGGGGAAATGTGAGCTGCGCAGTTAGAAATATCCAGAATGGAAAACCTGTTGGCGTCAGTACCATCAAACAATAACATTAAGCTTTTGGACACGCAATAAAAAAAGACTGATACTATGGCAGAAGCAGATGGTTTGGTAACTCCAGTGGATGGAGATCGGATCCAAATACATTCAGCAAAAGAAATGGATAAAACTGTAAAGCTTATTCTTATTGTCCTAATATTACTGTAATGCATGTCAGAACAGGGCTGAAAAGGTCAAGAATTCTCCCTCGTAAATACTAAGTGACTCTGGCTTCAGAAGAACGTTTTTCACCTCATCAACAAGCCTAGACTGTACTTTAAAGGACAGAGGTCTTAACTTAAGCGCTGTAAATGCTCACTTAAGTAGGCTTATATATAAATAACATTTTCAGATTTAAATTTCTAACAGAACTTTTGGTTTTCTGGGAGTTTTGCCATCGCATACTGCGTTGAAGTGCACCTGGTAAGCTCCTACTTCCGCTGGACAGTCGTTTTTATGACATCTCACAAATCTAAGCCAGAAACAAGTACAAAAACAGCCAAAACCGAGCAAATAAACAACGGATGATCTGACAAAAGTTCTTCTTTCTCTTGTACCAGTGGATAAGTATTACTAAATATACATTCAATACTTTTAAATAACCTATGATTTATGTATGCATGGTATTTAACAAATATCTTGAATTTGCATAAAACAAATCATTATCGGTAAGCCATTTTGCTTTGCAATTTCAGTAAAGACCTTAAATGTATAGTACACACAAAAAAACATAATTTAATCATCCTCATGTCAATTCAAACACATAAACTTTGGTTAATCTTGGAACACAAATTAAGATTTTTTTTTTTTTTTTTAACAAAACCTGAGAGGTTTCTGTGCAACCATTTAAAGTCCATGTAACCAAAGCTTAGAACAGCAAAAAGGTCATAAAGGTGATGTCAAATATATCCATATGAATCAAGTCATTTAATTTAAGTCTTGTGAAGAGATATGATCGCTTTAAATGATATCCATATAAAATAAATGAATCCATATGGATTCATTTTACAAAGCCTGTATGACCTTTTTGGATCTTATTTTGGTTACATGGACTTTCAATAGAGAGACAGAAACCTCGCAAGTTTCATTAAAAAGATCTTTATTTGTGTTGCGAAGATCAACCAAAGTTGTATGTGTCTGGAACGACATGAGAGTGAGTAAATGATGACAGAATTTTTATTTTTGCGTAAACTATCACTTTAAATAAACAACTGAGCATAGAAAACGGTCTTTTAACTTATTAGCATGCATATAACTAGAACACTGGCTGTTTATTAGTACTTATAAAGCACATATTAATGGCTTATTCTACATGACCTTATTGTACATTCTTAATCCTACCCAATACCTAAACTTAACAACTACCTTACTAACTATTATTAAGCAGTAAATTAGGAGTTTATTGAGGGAAAAGTCGTAGTTAATAGTGAATATGTGTTCCCTCTACTAAAGTGTTACTGAAAACAACTAATGTTCGCTATAGTGCCCCTTGTGGCAACTCTTATAATGTAATTATACAATGATATTTCAGTTTACATAGCTTAAGTTCATTACCTGACAGATCCCACTGATACACATATCCAGAGAGTCCGCTTTACACCGAGTGCCGTCCAACACTTTGGGCGCCAGTTCCACCACCAGGCTTTTCCCTCGGGCCTGACATCGGAGGGCGCAGGGTGAAATAGGGTCGTACGTCACAGGTATCCACTCGTAGGTTTGTCCCTGGTACTTGATGTCATTGTGGGCGGAGCATTGTTGAGCCCTAAAGTCACCTGACTCCGGAGGACAGTCCTGATTGGAAGAAAGAAAATTTGGCGGCCATCAGATATTTTTCACATATTTGACTATAATATAATAACACTGACATTTAAAAGACCCAAAAGCATCAGCTGACCTGACAATGACACTGGAAATATTATTTTCTATGTGGTAAGATTAAATCGTGACCGTATGCGAAACATCATAAAACATATGCAGATGACCGGGTGCATTAACGAATGGTGACAGTGTAATTGAACTGTGGCAAACCTCCATGTTTTGAAAAACAATATTTCCTATGTCATCTCCTGTGCACCAAAGAAAACCACAGCTCTTCCTCTAGAGCTTGGGACTATGAACTTATTTAATCATTCGATCGGCTCAGAAACCCCCATGTGCAAAGATCATCAGTGATGTCTCCATCGGATAGAGCGATTACAAATGACAAGTCTTCAACGTCAGGGTCAGTAATGGAAATAAAAAGAACAATTCAACAATGAACCTCATCAACAGCAATTATAAAGCCTGACAGGGAAGACCAAGCATCAGTTCTCACTGTTTTGACGGAAATGGGATAAATGTTATGCTGGGAATCTTTCCCAGATGGCTCTGATTGGAATTGTGGGTGAAGAAGGAATGTGATTGCAGATGAAACCACTCCAATGGTAGAAAAACACTGGCTTTTGATTAAAATGGTCCTTGAGACGAATGGGCATCTAACAGCTCTCAGAGCAGTTGGGGACTATTGACTGAATCATAAAGCAAAGTTCTGGTTCTGATCTCACTTAACAATTCTGGTTGCGTAACAGTTCCATTGCTGTTTATTTTCACTGTTTTCAAGGCGTTAGACTAAGGAGTTTAAGATTGATTTATAAGTCAAATAAATAATTTATGAATAGAAAATGTACTTCACTTGCATAAGAAAGAGAATGTAAACATTCAAGATCTGTTAAAGGGTTAGTTTCTATTTCTGTCATTTATTACTCACCCTCATGTCGTCCCAAACCTGTAAGACCTTCGTTGATCTTCGGAACACAAATTAAGATATTTTTGAGGAAATCCAAGAGCTTTCTGAAGTACACATAGGCAGCAACGTCATTGCACTTTTCAAGGCCCAGAATGCTAAGGTGTTAAAATAGTCCATGTGACTACAGTGGTTCATTCTTTATGTTATGAATCGACGAGAATACTTTTTGTGCGCAAAAAACAAAACAAAAATAACGACTTTATTCAACAATTTCTTCTTTTCCATGTCAAGTCTCCTACGCAGTTGACGTAGTAAATGCAGTGCAGCGCTTCCGTGTTCTACGTCAAAACGCCGGCTCAGTATTGGCCAACGCTGTACACGTGAGCATTACGACGCATTCATAACATTAAGGTTGAACCACTGTAGTCACATGGTCTATTTTAACTATGTTTTTACTACCTTTCTGGGCCTTGAAATTGGTTATGACATTGCCGTGTACAGGGAGATCAGAAACCTCTCGGATTTCATCAAAAATATCTTAATTGGTGTTCCGAAGATGAACGAAGATCTTACGGGTTTGGATCAATATGAGGGTGAGTAAATGATGAGAGAAATTTCTTTTTTGGGTGAACTAACCCTTTAATGGAGTCAAATATCATGAAAATCATTTCATTCCACGTCAGTGTTTTTTTTTTTTTTAAACTAAAGCCTTATTCGGATGGGACTAGAGAAATTTGCATTTCACAGACGTACTTTGAGTTTTTAATCCCGAATCTGCCATGTCTGTGTTTTTCTCTCACAACCTCTGTAAAAATTCCAGAGCAAATTACCTACTGTTTTTCGGCAAACTCAGCGGCCCTCTGAGAAATCTAATCCCGTCCAAATGTCTGTGATTGCTGATGTTGTATTATCCTAACGCTTCAGCTCATGTGCTTTTTGACCTACATGAGCTACCGTATGCGCACCAATCTTCCGTATAATTTTATTTAATTTCAATATGGATAGTATCCGATGAAACAATAAATTATAAAATTAACAAATAGAGCCAGAAATTCAGAAATTGTGAAGACTGCCCATTTTAATTTCAGTGTCAGGTAAGATTAAGATGCTCACATATATGGGTTTATTATAAACAGTCACTTGTGAAGTTTACAACTCGTCAAGTTTACTTAAATGGGGTTTTAATAATAAATTAAAATTACATCAATAAATAAATTAAAAGAGATATACGTCATAAATGATGCATGCAAACACAGCACACGAGCTTCGTAACGCCCACATCCAGAACACACACACTCCCACCTCTGTATGGTAGTCCCGTCCGTACATAAAATCACAGACATCGGGTGAAAATAACTGAAACTCGAACTACGTTTGTAAAACTAGTCCCGTCCGAATAGGGCTTAAGAACCAGTTCCTGATTCCCACCTTAAAATTTACATGACACTCTTTCTCTCCGAGAGGAAGATGCACATAAAATCTAGTTCACTTCCCTAAAACAGGGGTGTCCATTCCTGCTCCTGGAAGGCGACTGTCCTGCAAAGTTTAGCTCTAACCCCAATTAAACACACTTGAACCAACTAATCAAGCTCTTACTATGCATACTAGAAACTTCCAGGCAGGTGTGTTGAGGCAAATTGGAGCTAAACTCTACAGGACAATGGCCCTTCGGGACCGAGTTTGGACACCCCTGGCCTAAAGGGACATTTAAAGGGACAAAATTATATTTCAGTGATTATGCATTCTGTTCACTTGCAAAACTTTTGTGATGGAAATAGGTTGGAGATAAATATATACTGTATTGAATGTTTTGCAGAAGAACGTATACTGTATTATACTTTTAAAATACACTGCAAAATTGGTTAAATCCCCCTTAAGTAAACTGGGATTAATCTGCAGACTTTTGTAGTGTTTTCTGTGCTAAATTTCAGGGAAAATCTGTGGAATTCCACTAAATGAATGGTGTTAAACTGGGTTAAATGGAGCTGTGAGTGCTACACTCTACCAGAATTAGTCCAAATATCTAATAAACGAACAAGCAAGGGATGGGGCGTCTGTATAATTTTATGAACGACAGGCATTCAAATTCTATATAAATCTGTGGCACTTCTGCAGATTCTTGGTGGGCCTCATAACATATCATACTGACTTACTGTGTTGCTGCATGTTCTATAGCGGATGTTTCTGCCTTCACAGTTCCTGTCGAACAAACACAAAACAACAAAATCAGATATGTTACATAGTCATTGTTCTTCTTTGTGGTACAGCTGCTCCGTCTTTTGTATCAAGGGGAAAGGATACACCCTACTATTTGTCCCTACAGAAATCATTTTTAGACCTGCTCCTGATCATTTTTTCCCACTCGTTTGTGAGGTTCTTTGTCTGCTTGTGTGCTTCTTGAGAACATAAAATGAATGCACGCTACAGCTTATCAAAAAAATACATTCCTTCGACAAAACATTATTTTCTATTGTCAAATATTTTGCACTTAGATTGCCAGTCAGGTAATAACAACAACACTGTCAAGCCAGTAGACGTGCATGGAAAAAAAAAAAAAATGAAAAAAATAAAAAAAAATAAAAAAGGAAATGATTTGCAACTTGTGATTCTCTCTGATGGCACCAAAAAAACGTGAATGCAGCTACAGCTGTATGAAATAAGCAGCAATGTGTTTTGAGAAAAGGATGTTTAGAGACAGAAATACAAAGAAAACCAGACAAAAGGACAACAGGATATTGGCTTTCTAAATGTCCTATTACCTCAGCCTAAAAACATTATCATATTTTAGCTTATTAATTCCGTTCAGAAGAGCAGCAGTCACTCTAAACAGAAAAAATTCACATCACAAGACTTCTGAGGGGTGGAAGGAAGATGCAACCAGACTGTTATTAAGATCGGAATCTTTCTCTGCAATCATCCTGCCCTTGAGCGAAACCATTTCGAATGAAATACTAGCTTATATTTAGAGAATACTGCAGAGTATGCACTGCATCCTGCATACTATTTAAAAAAATGTAGAAAAAAGTAGTAAGTCAAAAATAGAACAGGGCATCAGTAAATTGTCAGGTATTTGTTTTGTTGTGTTGCGCCATGCCGCATCCAGTGTAGACAGCATTACTGATTATAATGGGTTCTGTTTGCTTTTGTCGTGTCACGTCACTTGTGTCTGGTGTAGACACGGTTTAAGGTAAAACAGCAAGAATTATGTATATATGTTATAAACAGTACTATGCTACATCGTTGTAACATGACCTCACTACATTTGCCGCATGTTTAATTCAGCAAGAGGTGTCCAGTGTAGGAATACACAAAATATCGGTCACCATATCGGTATCGGCCGATATATGTTCATTTTTAACGTTATCATTATCGGCCCAATAAGAAAATTTGGCCGACATATTAAAGCCTATAAATAATGGATTAATTTTCCTTCAGCTGAGACACTTCAGATGCGCACTGTTCACCATGATGGTTTTGAATTGCTTGAAATATGATTGGACCCAAAAAGGAAAATACTGTTAAATGCAACATGTGCAGTGCAAATATAGGCTACATAAAATTATAATGATATAATATAACATCATTATAATTGTGTGCTTGGGACATGGCCTTCAATGGTGAGACTTTTGTTTTTTTCTCAAAAATTATATAACAATTTGGATTTAGATTTATCGGCCAATATATCAGTTATCAGCTTTCAAATATAAAGAATTATCAGTTATTGTATCGGCCAAAATTTTCATATCGGTGCATCCCTAGTCCAGTTATCATCCACTAGCAGAATGAATTTTTGTGTAAATTGTTTGTAAAGGCATTCTGATGAAAATGAGAGTTGAAAACTGTTCAACTTTGGGTAAAACGCAGCGCTCTCATCACGGTCACTTTTTTACTTAGTCCCGCGTAGCCAGACCTTCAGATTGACGGCAGACTCCATAGCAGCTTTCATTGGCTAAGAACTGACTGACATATAAAGCAACCAATCACAGTTTGTTTTGTTCCACGTCATGTTTACAGGCGTGAAAATGTAAAGTCTATGTCCATACAATAACAGACTGGTATGTGAAACTCTTAAGCCGCGTTTCCACCGCAGGAACTTTCCCAAGGAACAAGGAATTTTGTGGTGGTATTTGGTGTGTTTTGACCGCAGGAACCAGGGTCTAAATGAAGTTCTGGGTAAAAAATTCTCCCTCAGAAAGTCCCTGCTCGCTAGGTAGTACTTTTTCAAAGTTCCGGAACTTCCGTGGGTGGGACTTGGGCGCTGAACATGCTGATTGGTTGAGTTCACACAGCATTTTGATTGGTTGACTCCACGCAGCATTTTATTTCAACCATCGTTTTTTAAAGTCTGTTGCGGTGCGTGCAGTAAGAGTTGTTTGCTATTCAAATCAACAATGGAGTTTAAAAAATACGACAGATGGACCGACGACGAGGTTCAGGCTTTATTAAGCTTATATGCGGAGGACGAAATCCAGCGGGAACTGGAAAGTCGCCCAGTCCTACGTCACCGGACTATCTTCACGGTACTTAAAGGGTTAGTTCACCCAAAAATGAAAATTATGTCATTAATTACTCAACCTCATGTTGTTCCACACCCGTAAGACCTTCGTTCATCTTCGGAACACAAAGGCCTCTCTGAGCCATCGGATTTTATAAAAAATATCTTCATTTGTGTTCTGAAGATGAACAAAGGTCTTACGGGTGTGGAACAACATGAGGGTGAGTAATTAATGACATAATTTTCATTTTTGGGTGAACTAACCCTTTAAGACCGCTATGGAAACACAACTAGCAATAGGTCTGGGGGGAAAAAAGTTCCTGGGAAAAAAGTTCCTGGGACAAATTATTCCGGGTAATTTCGGTGGAAATGTGGCTTTAGATGTATTTTAAAGAGTCTATGCCACAAACTTTACATACTTTTGAAAATCCAGAGTTTAGTTGATCCTGGTAAGCGCTCAGTGACACATTCGTAAACACGACGTTTTCCATGAGGGGGTTTGGCATCACGGCATCTTTATTTCCAGGTGGACCGTTAAAGAACGCGACACACGTATATGCATAGCATAGCTGATATAAAAAATTGGATGACCAGTAATTTCCTACTACTAAATTCAGAAAAAACAGAGATTCTAATTTTTGGACCAAAAACTTCTTCACGTAATAACCTAGAATACTGTCTAACACTTGATGGCTGCTCTGTTAAGTCTTCGTCGTCAGTTAGGAACCTGGGTGTGCTCTTTGATACCAATCTTTCATTTGAAGGCCATGTTACTAGCATCTGTAAAAGCGCATTCTTCCATCTTAAAAATATATCTAAACTACGGCATATGCTCTCAATGAAAAATGCAGAACAGTTAGTTCATGCGTTCATGACCTCAAGGCTAGATTACTGTAACGCTTTACTGGGTGGTTGTTCTGCTCGCCTGATAAATAAACTACAGCTCGTACAAAATGCAGCAGCTAGAGTTCTTACTAGAACTAGGAAGTATGACCATATTAGCCCAGTTCTGTCAACACTGCATTGGCTTCCTGTTAAACATCGTATAGATTTTAAAATCTTGCTAATTGCTTACAAAGCACTAAATGGTTTAGCTCCCCAGTACCTGAGCGAGCTCCTAATTCATTATAGTCCTTCACGTCTATTGCGATCTCAGAATTCAGGCCAGCTGATAATACCTAGAATATCAAAATCAACCGCAGGCGGTAGATCCTTCTCCTATTTGGCACCTAAACTCTGGAACAATCTTCCTAGCATTGTTCGGGAAGCAGACACACTCTGTCAGTTTAAATCTAGACTAAAAACGCATTTCTTTAACCTGGCATACACATAACACATTACCAATTTATATTTTCAAATCCGTTAAAGGATTATTAGGCTGCATAAATTAGGTCAGCCGGAACCGGGAACACTTCCTATAACACATGATGTACTCGTTACATCAGAAGAAGAATGGCATCTACGCTAATATTAGTCTTTCTGGTTATCCCGAGGTTCACCGTAGTCAACCGGATCCGGGCCGTATCCAGGTGAGACCAAGGACCTACGCCTTGACACGACCACAACGCAGCCCTGAAGTATCAGCAGAGATTGAGTCAACTAGATCATCCACTGTGAGGGCCTCATTGACACGACAGCCACGACACAGTTCCTCAACAACCGTCCATACCGGCGTGATGAATACGATCCTCAATTGGATGGAACTGGAATAAATACTTTGAATGTTGCGATCCTATTGGACTTACGATGGCAACCTGAATCGTAACAAAGCACTATTGGCCAGAGGAGAACTGGCCCCCCGACTAAGCCTGGTTTCTCCCAAGGTTTTTTTCTCCATTTTAAACACCTATTTGCCACTTGTCTGCCACCTGATGTCACCTGATGGAGTTTGGGTTCCTTGCCGCTGTCGCCTTTGGCTTGCTTAGTTGGGGACACTTGACATTTGACTTGACATTTGATATTCAACAGTGCTTTGATCTACCTGCATTGACACTATTCCTTAAGAGCTGCTGTGCAGCCAAATAATGTACCAGTTATCAATGTAAAGCTGCTTTGACACAATCTACATTGTAAAAAGCGCTATATAAATAAAGGTGACTTGACTTGACTTGACACGTCTCCCGGAAATCCCGTAGAATTTAACCAATCAGATGACGACTTTGAAACTCCTGAAGTGTTTCCTATTTTGTGTGCTGTATTCATCAGACGTTCAGCCAACGGTCCATGGGCATGACGTCTGAGGCTGAGACTACTTTTACCCAGCCATCCAATCACATTGGAGGAGGGGCGGGACAAATACTACTCCGACCAATCATTCATATTGTACAACGACTGAACAACAATGGAGAAGTTAATATTGCTGGTTACTGCACTTTTGTATTCAGTAATATTCTTCAAAATGAGATACTAGTAACACATTACTGTCGTGGATATTCCAAATCATCATAGCAAACAAAGCATCTCAGCTGGAAAAACTGCGCCTCCAAAGCGCTCTCAAGCGCCACCAACTGGCCGTTTTCAGAAGAGCACCAGGTTGCTTGCTAAAAACGCTTTGGTGGACCTGCATTAACTGAATATTTATTACTGGCCATATGGCCTTTTAGTCTCTTTTGCATTTATGCATTATACTGGTGTCAGAGTTATGTTCTGTTTTCTGTTTCATTGTGTTTTCAGTGTTCCTGTCATTTGACCCAGTTTTCCCAGTGTGTTTGATTGTTGTATTCTGTTCACCTCTAGTCTAATTAATTAACTCATTAGTTCCTTGTTTGGTCTTGTATATATTCTCCTTGTGTTCCTGAGTTAATTTGTCCTGTCTAGATCTAAATTGAAGTGTTGTGAAGTCCGTTTTCCTGAGTGAGTTTGGATTAAAGACTGTTCTTCTGATTTATTTGTCTTTGTGTGCTTTATACCAATACAACACGTGACAACTGGAGCCAATCATGAGAAGGGAGCATCATTTTCATCATCATTACTCCAGTCTTTAGAGTCACATGAACCTTCAGAAATCATTCTAATATGATGATTTGTTGTTCAAGAAACATTTCTTTATATATATATATATATATATAAAGCTTTACTGTCACTTTTGAGCAATTTAATGTGTCCTTGCTGAATAAAAGTGTTAATTATATCATAGTATATTAATAAAAGGATTACTGCAATGTATTTCATAATGCACCACAAGTATGTGTTTTTATTAGCTTAAACTCTTAATCCCCGTTCAGTCTTCTCTTTCAGGTCAACTACGGCCTGAGTTGTCTCCACTCCAAACCATAGATGTCTGTTATTTCTACTCCAGTGCTCTTTAACAGGTGCTCTGGCCTGTGTGCAAGCGATATTGCTCGGATGCTACGATTCAGAAAGAGAGCCTTTGTTCGCTGACCACATAATCAACTGTGGAATCACTTCCAGATCTTCTTGTAATCAGCAGAACCCAATCACAACACAAGCTGGCCCGCTGCTCGAGCGCTTCTAAAGTTCTACTGACAATAAACAAAAGGAGGAAGAGAGTGGGGGTTATTCCAGTAGCACACGGCAAACTCATGATGGTCTGTTTAATATCGCAAAGACTTTATCTGTGCAAGACATTTTTCTGTGGATGAAATAGCATCAAATCAGATTTGTTATTGAATTTGATATTGGAAAAAAAAATCTTTTGATTGAGTAATACAAGATTTTCTTTTGTATAAATCCCCAAACCACGTGTCAAACAAACTCAAGAACCCTATAAACCTAAGAGCTACTACAGAAATGCAGAAAAGCTTGACTAAAGACATATCAAAACCGTTCAAAAGTTCAAGATTATTTTTGTTTGTTTTGTTGAAAGAAATTATACTTTTATTCATCAAGGACACATTAAAAGTGACAGTAAATATATTTATAATGATTATTTATAATAAATGCTGTTATTTTGAACTTTCTATTCATCAAAGAATCCTGAAAAAAAGTAAAAAATATTAAAATATTAAGCAGCACAACTGTTTTCAACATTGATCATCATAAGATATTAAAAAAAATATTAAAAATCTTGCAGAAACTGTTGAACGGTATTGTACATTGATCCATTTAACAGGCACCGTTATTCAAAGTGACTTAAAAACCCATCTGCATTTTGTTTGAATGTTCTCAGGAAAAAATAATCCTCACACAGGAAGCAGTTAAATGCAAATCATTGAAAGCAATTTAACGTTGAGGGTCAGTAGAAGCATTTCCAATGAGACCCGAAGCGTAATTGGCCTTTTCTCTTGTTTTCAGTTGGATCTACCCGGTCAATTAGCTCTAAATGAGTATTGCGGCTTAAATGGTGTGTGACTTCCATTTTCTATGAGTATTGCTTTAGATTTTGGCATCTACCCTCCAGCAATGAAGTAATGGGCAGTGAACTAAAAAAACATAATTGTGTCCAAAATTATAAAAAAAAACAGATATCTATCCCAATTTTAATATGCAGAGACAACCCATTCATTGGGTGATTTCCACAAAGAGTGTAAACACTGTGACGCTATCAAAACATTGCTCTGTTCTTAGTGAGGTCTGACACACCTGGAGAGAGCTATCCGTTAGCATTCCCATTCATTTTAATGGCAGAAAGTACATAATTTCGCTCTCGGGTCTGGAGCCAATCACCTGAGCCGTAAATAGCATGTGACTAATCACTCTGGAGCAGTAAACGACATAATGGCAGCGTTGACTGGCTAACGACACCATAAGAACACACATATAGTCAAAAATACTTCACTAGTAACTATACTGGGCTATGACGTCAAATGCAGCAGAAATAAATCACACTTCAAAGAGTCCTCCAAATATAGTAGATGTTACCGGTAAACATCTACGATATAATGAAACATTAGCAATTTATAGTATATGCCGCTAGCAAAAAAATGTATTTTATCAGAATGTCAATGGAAGTGTCAATGGAAAACGCCTCAGGTTACGTATGTAACCATGGATCCCTGAGAGGGAACGAGACGCCACGTCAAGCGTTTTGGGAATGCCTCTGCGTGATTGCGTCGTGAAGCACATGTGAAATCAGTCCAATGGCGTGACGGAACGTCATAGGCGGGTGACGTCATGACCAGGAAACTATAAAGCACACCTGAACCAAACAGTGTCAGCTTCTGAAAGGTCGAAGTAAGTCTGTTAGAGGCATGCTGGGAATATGGCAACGTGACGCAGCGTCCCCTTTCAAGGGAACTCACGCTGCGTCAAGCGCTTTGGGAATGAAATACCCACGCCGCCATAAAACCAAGTGCCTGTCTGTGTGACACGAGCACTCATGACCCGGGGTCAAGGCCAGGTCCAGGTTATAAAATCTGACGAACGTGTGCAGCGAGGACCATCCTGCCACATCACACACCTCCTGAAGGGAGACTCCAGAAAGCAAAGCCAAAGAGGTAGCCGTACTCCGAGTAGAGTGGGCTCGGACCATAAGAGGTGACGGTTGGCTGACTGCCCTGGCTGACTCGTAGGCAAGTGGGATAGCCTCAACTATCCACTTACTTAAGGTGTGCTTAGATGCAGAGCGCCCTTTACGCAGGGACCCGAAACACAAATAACTGATCAGATTTACGCCACAGGGCAGCTCTGTGGACGTAAGCATCTAAGGCCCTGACAGGACAGAGCAGATTGAGTTTTTCCTGGTTTGGATCTTGGAATGGAGGAGGACAAAAAGCCTGCAGCATAATAGGGCCCGCCACATTAGTGGGAACTTTAGGAACATAGCCTTCCCGAGGAAACAAGAAGGCTTTAACCATGCCCGGAGCGAAGTCCAAGCAAGAAGGAGAGACCGAACGAGCTTGAAGGTCTCCAATTCTCTTAAGAGACGAGTCTTGAGAGTGAGGAACTTCTCAGGAACCTATTCGATTGGCTCGAATGGAGCCATGGACAGGCCTTCCAAAACTATGGCCAAATCCCAAGTCGGAACTCTCTGACGTGCCGCAGGTCTTAGCCTCAAAGGAAGCCTACCACGGAGGAAGCGAGTTACCCATGGGTGTCTTCCAACTGAAGCACCATCTAAAGGGGTGTGGTAAGCAGAAATGGCCGCCACATACACCCTCAATGTGGATGGGGATAACATACGACCTCTACACCATGAAAAGAACACGTTCCATTTCAGGGAATATAACCTCCTCGTGGAGGGAGCTCTGGACTGGAGTATGGTCTCCACCACCTCGGTAGGGAGACCTGAATCTATAAGCTGGGCCCCCTCAGAGGCCACGCCCACAGTTTCCACAACTCCGGGCAGGGGTGAAGGAGTGAGCCCCCCGCCTGTGAGAGCAGGTCCCTCCTGACCAGAATCTCGAAGGGAGAGCCGTCGAGGAGAGACATCAGGTCCGAGAACCACACTCAGCCCGGCCAGAAGGGGGCTATTAACAGCATGTGGACCCCGTCCTGGCGTACTTTCTCCAAAACTCCAATTGGGGGGCTGGATACATGAGGGAGTAAAACAATGGACAGTGTGTCGTCTTTCGAGACGCAAACAGATCCACATCCGCTTTCCCGAAGCGCTCCCACAGGAGCTCCACCACCTCGGGGTGAAGTCTCCACTTCCCAGACGCCTCGGGATGTATACTGCCCTGACTGACAGTAATTTCCCTTGGGCCCACAGGAGGATCTGGTGTGCCAACTTGCATAAGGGGCGTGAATGCAGACCCCCCTGATGATTTATATACGAGACCACCGTTGTGTTGTCCGTGCGGACCAGCACATGGTGGCCCCTGAGGTCTGGGAGGAAGTGTCTGAGTGCCAGGAACACAGCCATCATCTCCAACTGGTTTATGTGCCAGGAAAGATAATGGCCCCTCCACAGACCCCGAGCCGAGCAACCACTCATGATCGCCCCCCAGCCGGCGAGGGACGCATCCGTCGTAAGCGTTACGCTACGACAAGGAGCTCCCAACACTGGCCCTTGGGAAAGAAACCAAGGTTTTTTCCACATGACACAAGCACGAAGGCATCGCCGCGTGATCTTGATCATGCGAAACGGATTTCCCCTCGGGGAGAACCCCTTGGTTTTGAACCACCACTGCAAAGGTCTCATGTACAGCAGGCCAAAAGGTATCACATTGGACGCAGCTGCCATCAGACCTAACAGTCTCTGAAACTGTTTCACAGTGAGTGACTGGCCTAGCTTCAGCTTGTTTACGGCTGTGAGAATTGCTTCTATGCGAGCCAGAGATAGACGTGCTTGCATTAAAACCGAATCCCAAATTACGCCCAGAAAAGAGGTTCTCTGAGCTGGAGATAGCACACTTTTCTTTGCGTTTAGCCGTAAACCCAACAACTTCATGTGGGCGAGAACAGCATCTCGATGCTGAACTACCAACTCTTTTGACTGTGCCAGGATCAACCAGTCGTCTATGTAGTTCAACACGCGGATGCCCTGGAGTCGCAACGGAGCCAGAGCTGCATCCACTCATTTTGTGAAGGTGTGGGGTGATAAAGCTAGGCAGAAGGGAAGAACCCGGTATTGGTACGCTTCGCCCCCGAAAGCGAACCTCAGGAACTTCTTGTGTTGAGGAAGAATGGAGATATGAAAATATGTGTCCTTCAGATCTATCGTGACAAACCAAGTCCTCGGACTTGATCTGTGACACAATTTGTTTCAGAGTGAGCATTCTGAACTTGAGCTTCTTGACAGTAAGATTTAGTAGGCGCAAATCTAGAATAGGACGCAACCCTCCATCCTTCTTCGGAACTATGAAGTACCGGCTGTAAAACCCTGACTCCCTGCTGAGAGAAGGAACCCGTTCTAAAGCTTCTTTTCGCAAGAGAGTCTGTACTTCTTGTTCCATAACCAGAGCCTGCTCGGGGCTCACCTTGGTGACCAAAACCCTGTTGAACCTGGGCAGTCGCAACCCGAACTGAATTCTGTACACAAATTCTATTGTGTGCAGGACCCATTGAGATACATTTGACAGAAGTTTCCACACTGCCAGAAAATCTACTAAGGGTATCAGTCTCTCGAGACTGATCTCTGGTGTCTGGTGTGTGACCAGCTCGATGCCCTGAAACGGCGAACCGGCAGGGAACAACCGAACTGGCCGCTTTTGACCCCTCCTCAGAGGAAGCGAACATCCCAGCGCCACTACGTTTCCGGGTGGACACTGAGATATGTGTTCGCTGAGAACCGCTGCACCCTGAAGCACACGAGGTTGCAGGGTTGGCAGAACGGCCCCCTGAGGGCACCGAGGGGAGACGGGCACCGTATAATGAGGTGGAAACCGACTCACCCCGGAGGGGACTGCCCTCAGAAGCCCGACACCACTGGCGTCAGGACTTCTTTCCCAAAGCCTTCCTCTGGATAATGACGGTCCTCAGATCCGTCTTACCATTGGAAGGCTTCGGTTGTGAACGCTGCCCCGCCCCCCAGTCTCTCTGGGGGGGAGCACGGGAAGCAACGCTCACTTTCTGTTGCGCCCTGTGTGAGGAGCTCATACTCAGCTGGGGCTGCTCCTGCCCAGCAGCCCCTGGGACCTGAGAGCAGCGGGGAAGGAACTTTTGGAATGCCGCCGCCTGTTTCTTAGCTTCCTGAAATCTCTCGACAACTGTGTTGACTGAGTTGCTGAAGAGGTCAGGCGGTGTGAGAGGGGCATCCAAAAGAAAACATCTATCACTGTCTTTCATTTCAGCGAGGTTGAGCCACAAATGCCTCTTCGTGGCTACCAGGGCTGCCATAGACCACCCGACTGACTTGGCGGTCTCCTTGGTAGCCTGGAGAGATAGATCGGTAGCTTTACGAAACTCAACAAAAGCCTCGCGACTCACTTCCCC